>JAJTUV010001912.1:0-473987 GCA_021653895.1 Mastomys natalensis | reverse complement strand
TAGGCAGAATTGAAACCCATGGAAGAAATTGTAAGAGCCAAGAAGTCAAGGACATCTAAAGAGAATACATAAAATCAACTAACTTGGATCCATACCCATAGCGGTTCACAAATGCCAACAAGGGACACTGCATGTTCATGAACCTCAGCAAATATGTTAAAATTGCTTGGACTTCTTGAGAGAGTCCTACCTGTGAATGCAGTGGCTGTCTTTGATTATTGCCTCCCTTTGAGATTCTTTCTTCCTATTGGTTTGCCTCATCCAGCCTTAATAGGAGAGAAGGTTCCTAATCTTACTGAAGCTTGATATGCAATGACTGGCTGATATCTCGGGGATACTTGCCCTTTTCTGAGGAGAAATGGGGGAGGGTGAATATGGAGGGCAAGGGGAGATACTAGGGGAAGGACTGAGAGGAGAGGGGAGGGAGGAGAAACTGAGGTCAAGATGTAAAACAGGTAGATAGATAGATAGATAGATAGATAGATAGATAGATAGATAGATAGATAGATAAAAATAGATAGGAAGACAGATGGTAGGTAGAGATAGATAGATGATGATAGATAGATAGATAGATATAGATAGATAGATAGATAGATAGATAGATAGATAGATAGATAGACATACAGACAGACAGACAGGTAGATAAACAAATGAATACAAGTTATACTTCAGTCCCAGTTGACATGAGTTCATAATTCTTAGAATTGTATTTAGAGAACTTTGAAAAATACTAGCAATTCTACCAGATTTTCAGCTGAAATTATTGAAAAAATTCCAAAATGAGAAACTATAACTCCAACTTTTTAAATTTTTTTTTTTTTTTTTTTGTTTGTTTGTTTGTTTTTCGAGACAGAGGTTTCTCTGTGTAGCCCCATCCCAGGCTGTCCTGGAACTCACTCTGTAGACCACGCTGGCCTCGAACTCAGAAATCTGCCTGCCTCTGCCTCCCAAGTGCTGGGATTAAAGGTGTGCGCCACCACCGCCCGGCCGTAAATAATTTTAAAACATATGATACACCATCAAAAAGCTGGATTTTTCTACTAAAGTGAAAAATTGACCGAATATCAGATCTCAGATCAACTCTAACAGAGCCCCTCTGCCAAGGTCAAAGAAAATGCCCAAGTTCCTGCTGCAAATGTGCATACCCCAGCAATAAATAGAGCACTGAACATGAGGAGTATATAGCAATCTGACTGCTCTAAGTGGGTCTCAGTGTTTCTCTACATGCCATCAGAGTACAGTAATCTAAATTATAGCTGCAAGTTTCTAGCACAGAGTTCAGCAACAATGCTGTGCAAACTGTTACTTAGGAAGTAGCTTCTGTAGGTCATATGATTTCAGGCACAGATGTTCACTTCCATATTTGCAATGTCATAGAAAATATATAAGCCAAAAGGAAGAGTGGTCATGATTATTAGGAACCCTTTCTGTGTTCATCTCTGCTACAGAAGATGAAAAAACAGACTTTATAGGTTTTAGAAGTGGAATTGCCAGAAGCTGCTGTTTATATACTCCTAACTTCTGTTCCATTAATGGAACAAAAGTCTAGGAAAACACAGAGACAATGTTATGGAAAACTTAGTTAATGTCATTTACATTTCTCCAAAGTAACCAGGTAAGGACAACGGTTATACAACCTCCAAAGGGAAAGTCTTCACTTGGAGTGGATTACAGAGAAATCCAGTTGTTGAAAAGTATGTCAGCTGGCCTAAAAATTTATTATCAACCATTGTAGAAAATAAAGCATTTATTAAATGATTAGGTCAGCATCTATTCAAAAATAGTTTTACCAAAAATCATTCTTCTTATGTTTCACATCTTCCTTCACTCTGACTGGTAAAATCAGTCAAGGTAAAAGAGAGAAAGGTGTTATATGACATCTGGAATATTCTACCACACTGTATTTTAGTTATCCTCTGTCTAAACTGTTTTGGAAACACATTGAGAAATTAACAATTTGGGTATTTTTAAATCTGTGTAACTTGTTAATAAGATTTTTCTCTTATCATTTACCTATATGTTTTAACTTTAGTTAACAAATATTGTTTAATATAGAAATACAGATGTGTGTATGTATGTATGTATGTATGTATGTATGAATGTATGTATGTATATTGTGTATTTGCCTCTACAGCCATAAGTCAGCATATACAATAATGTATTAGCATTGGATATAATAGATAAGAATTACAAAGTAATAAAGATAATTTGTATACATACCTTGACCTAGACCAGTTGTGAGAAATGCCCAAAGGTGCAAAAATCCATTAATTCTGTTTTATTACCTATATTTATTAATAATCTTGGTTATAGTTTTAAAATATAATTGGTTTAATCTAAAGAAAGTATAGAAAAAAGAGTTTACAAGTGTTTGAAATGATGCAAATGTATCATTTTTGTTTAACTAAGATAATAGCATATGCTCTAGTTTCCCTCTGGATCACATAATTCATTGTTTTAAAAGTATAACTCAGTATAGAGTATAGTTACAGCAATATTACTTAGAAGGGTTTTATTAAAATATAATCATAATTTAAATATATATTTCTTTTATTTGTAAAATACATTGCAGCAGTAAGCTGAATACTTTCACAGAGTATGCTTTTTATAATACCTTACTTATTAACTTAGAAATTTTTATGACTTTGTATTTAGAGGCCACTTCAGTGTTTCTGAGTGAAAGATAAACATCGCCATCATTATCTTGCAGTTAACTCTACAGTCAGGATAGAAGTTTTACTATGAAAGGTTGCTTCAAAGGTCTGGGTATATGATGCAGATATTTCTCAAATTATATAATCTTTAGCAATTTTTCCTGTTTTTAGTTCATAAGTTTAATTGCTAGACAGGGTGATAACACAGTAAAACCAAATGATCTAAAAAGTCACCTATATAATTCTCACTGTTTCTTCTCTTTAAAAAGTCATTATATAATTCTCACAGTTTCTTCTCTTTTCTGGGGTAAGTCAGCCTTAATACCCTGGGGAACTGTTGATTCTTCTACCTCCTCTTATCTCTCTGTTAGCCATAAACATATCATTTTGATCCTTATTTGGGACCTTGATGTTTGTCCAGCACAATTATTTCTAGGTTGCCTATAAAAGTTAGAGGAATTCTATATTACTATTTAAGAAATTTTAGGATGCTTTGGTTATAAAAATACCTAATACAATTTCCTTATATGCTTAATTTATAGAAAACATGTTTTTTCTTATATTACCACCTCAAATTAAGTAGTGATCCTTTTTAGTACACAGATAATATGTCAAGATTTCATGAGTGAGTTTAGTGAAAACTGTTCTAGAATTCCATAAAAGTAATGAACTTCACATTTTTTAGATCTCCAGGATACCTTTGTAGTATACTATCTCTAAGTTGTCATTGCAAACAGAGTGTCCAATTTTGCAATCAGAAACTTATATCAGCTTTGAAAGCACAAATCATATGAAAGCAATATATTTTAAATTTCATTTGCCATTTATTATTTTGCAAATAAAATCAACAAACTATACAAACTGACCGGTTAAATAATTATAGGATAACCTGCTTTGCCTTTGCTAACTGTTGGATAACTGGCCATTGCCTGTTGTGTGTAGTCAGCAGCCAGATGATGTCTCTCTGCTTTATTTACAGTTTAATTGGGTGCATGAGGTCAGTAATTTAATAAAAAGCTCAATGGCTAATTTTAAAGGTGACAAAATACTCTACAGAAATTGTTAAATAATAAAAGTAAAGATTAGGGCAGGACTCCAACTTTACTAATCACTAACGCACACTAAGACCTTTAAATATATTTACAGTGATGGCATGAGCAAACTCAGCAAGCAATGAACAAAAACAAATTAACCTTTTAGTATAAGATAACACATCAGAGGGCTCCAGTATGTTCCAATATGACAGCACCCTGAGTGCTTTCCTTACAACACAGCAAAGGTTACCATTACAAACACAAGGCTTTGAAAACCTTTAAACATTCCAAGTAACTCAGGGATGGAAACTACCAAAGGAGTGTGGTACAGCTCCAAGTTCAACTGCTTCTGAATTACTTTCTGAAGTAGAGAAAGAAGAAGATGTGAAGGAAGAAGAAGAGGAAGAAGCAGAAGGGGAAGAAGAGGAAGACAGAGATGTAGAGGAAGACTAAGAGGAAGAAGGAAACAGAAAACGACCAATACAGACAGGTAATTAAAGAGCTAAATGAGTACAACAATATTTATCATATGTGAATATTCATGAGGCTCTGCTCTGGGCTTTTCCAAAAACTCCTGTCTTTGTAAGCTGAAGGTTTAAATGAATGTACTGAGAAAATATAGAAAATTAAAACTAGGTGGCAAGAGATCATCCAATAATTCTGTTTTCCCTTTCAAAACATTTTCTAGAACATTTGTAATTCAGACATCTTCCCTTCGTTTGTACATGAGACTGGATTTACACAGGTTTCTGATGTCATGAGGATGAATGAATCACATTTAAACATAAAGAAATGTGGGTAAACAAATATATTTAATATTTTTGTTGTCACTCAATCAATTTAAATTGTGAAGGTAAACTAGGCCAATTTCTCAATTAATTATCAGTGTAGGAGGACCTAGTGTGCTGCCATTGACGACAACCCTGAGCTTGTACCATGTTAAGTAAGAAAGCAGAGTGAGAAACCTGGGAAGAAAAAAACCAGTAAGCAGCACTTCTCTATCTGCATCAGCCTTGCCTCTAGAGTCCCAGAGTAGATTGAATTTCTATCTTGGTTCCCCTCAATTGACTGTGATTTAGGATATGGAAGTCAAATAATTCCCTTTTCTCCACTTTGTTTTGGTTGCGGTGTCTCATCACAGCAATAACCGTAACTAAGAAAAGGTGATTGAAATTTGGCTTCAGATTTTAAGATATTCTGATTATCTTACAGTTTAGTTTCATGTGAAAAATACATGTTAATCAGTTGCTTTTCCATGCAGAACAGGCTGGTTAACCTTATAGATACAGATGGTATGTCCTGTCTTGTCAAGAGCATTGTGTGGCTATCAAAATACCTAACCTCCCACTTCTGAATAAAAAACATGTAGTTTTCTAATCTAATTGCAGTATTTTATGTTCAAGTATTCATGCATGTGGGAAATACTTATTGTGTTGTTTCTTGTGCAATATAAAAATAAATATAGAATGTGAGCAATTTTAATCTTCTATTGAAATGTTTATAGAGATACGTTTAGGGTACATTGCATGGGAGAGCATGTTTTGTTTTAAACCTTAATAAAAATCACAATATTAGTGTGTGCACTTAATCACTGAAACAATAATGAATAAATAACTACAGTATTTTTAAAAAATACTCTGTGAGCCTTTGTTAACTTTCTATGACTTGCTGGTATTCACATTTTCTCCTGTATTGTAACACATCAAATACAGTGGGAAGTAAGAACTAACAAAAATTTTAATCTGTTTAAAAAGTCAACAATTCATTTTTGTAAATGTGGAGATTTTAGCAAACAATTATCCTAAGTGCACTATAAACTACTTTTCTATATTTTAAGCCCTAACCAATTTATTCCATTAAAATATTTTCATGTATCTTCATAATAAGCTTACATAAATTTTATACATCAAGTTTTTACAGCTTTTTCTACCTTGGTGGATTGGATATATCTTTGCTGGCCAATTGTTTTGTTTCAGACCTGAGGTACTTAGAAAATAAAACACAAAAAGAATATATTTATTCTTGTGTGTACACACACACACACAAATGGTTAAGTATCTCTTCTGATGTCTTCAGACTCTCATCTTGCTTCTGAGAAAACAGTTTTAACTGAGTCTTAAATATTGTATAATGCATTTATAATACTGCATTTCTAGATCATCAAAGTGAAGAAATCAAACAACCCAACCCATCCAGAGAGCAAGAGATCCAAGTTCATCTAAGGCTGATTCAGTGAAGTCAATTGCATTTGGAAATATCAGATAATTTTTTTTCTGTAAATTTCATATCCCAGGTGGCATCAAATGCAGTATTATAGATCAAATCGTTTTGTTACAGTAGACTAATGGCATTAATAAGGTGACACTGTTTGGATAACCTCAATCATCCATAAGCCCTTAAATTGATAAAGTGCCTCTTATTATTCCAGTGTTAACAGAATTCAATTTTCATTTAGTAGATTCTCTGAACCTCTTACCAGAATTGGCATACCCTTTAGCAATCATCTGAATTGGGTAACTGCTCTGGGACAGAATAAGTCATAACAAATCATCTCTTCTCAAATATAATATTTAACAACCAGATATTTTTCTCATTCCTATTATGAATGGCATAACCTGGTAATTGTATTTTTCTATTTTATAAATAATTTTTGGTATGTTCAAATCCAGTTCACTTTATTAAAATCTTTAAGATGTGGATAATTTAAAATACTCAATTTATCACCATTTTGTTATTTTATTTGATTTTGCATTGCTTTAATGTTCAGCTAGTTTTATTTTTCTTTATATAATACCTAAGTACATTTGCTTATGATTCCTGATATTTTTTTTTTTTTTTTTTGGAAAAAGACAATACCTAGATGTTGTTATATTTTAAATAATGTTTTTAATGTGATATTTTGGGTTTTAGTTTTTTATTATTTTGTGTGGTTCATGTGTGTTATATGTGTGTTGTGTGTGTGCCTGGGTATGTATGTATGTGTGTGTGTATGTGTATATGTGTGTATGTGTGTGAGTGTGTGTGTATGTGTGTGTGTATTGTACTTGGAGTCCAGAAGAAAGTAATAGATCTCCTAGGCCTGCAATTAAAGAAGATTAGACTTTTGTCAACTATCATACAGGTGCTGGATAATGCCAGTCCTGTAGAAGAACATTCTTAACAGCTGATACACCATTCCTGCCCCACTGAATAAATCTTATTAGATCTCATTGATATGTCACAATACACCATGGTTTATGGATTAATTCAGGTTTTATTGTAGTGAGAATTTCACTATGTTTATGCCTGGTACTCTAGGAAGCAAGAAGAGCATTTCTAAGCCACTGGAGCTTAGTTATTGATGGTTATGAGCATGATAGGATGAAAACCTGGGTTTTTTTTTTTTTTTTTTTTTTTTTTTTTGCAAAGGGAGCAAGTGCTAATAACTGCTCCCTCCTGTGAATTTATTTATAACTTTAAAATATTTTTAAATCCATGTAAAGCTGAATTGAGCCAGGTGTGAATAATAGAAATTACTGGAAAATTTTGATAGGTAAATTATTTATTTTTTTAAAACTGTATGCAGCCGGGCAGCGGTGACGCACGCCTTTAATCCCAGCACTTGGGAGGCAGAGGCAGGCGGATTGTTGAGTTCGAGGCCAGCCTGGTCTACAGAGTGATTTCCAGGACAGCCAGGGCTACACAGAAAAACCCTGTCTCGAAAAACAAAACAAAACATACAAACACCAAAAATAAAAGAAAAAGAAAAACAAACAAACTTTAAAACTGTATACTAAATTATAGCTCTCCACAATTGATGGCTTCGGGAGTGGGTGTGGGGGGGAAGGATTCAGTTTTCTTTACGGTGCTGTCAACTGAGACTTTGAACATGCTTCAGTGAGTATGTAGGCAAAACAAAATGAACATGATTGTTTTTTCCTTTTTGGAGGGTGGGAGGCAACAGAGTGAGGGTGGACCTGGGAAGACTGAGAAATGAGTGTGACCAGGGTTCATGATGTAAAACTGCCACATAATCAATAAAAACCATTATATATAAAATAAAATTTTATTTTAAATGAACAGGATTTAAAAAAACTTGGAAAAGTTAACACTGAAAGTTTGGTTATCTCAAAAATGTATATTATACTTAAGCTTTAAGCATGATATCAACAATGTACACTTCATTAAGAATTTCTTTATGTACGGTTTGAATTTAAGCAAGTGCTTTCAACCATCAAGGAACAGCTATCAATCCATTCAAAAACGATCCAGTGTCTACTAGTTATAGAGTATAGAATAATGCATTAAAAAACAAGTAACAGCAACAGTACCCTTTTCTTATCTCTTATTCTCCCTCTGTCTCTCTAAGTGATGTTCCTTACACAATAAGCCATGCCTGTAGGGAGTGTCTCACTGGCTTAACTAAGAAACTTCAGATATAATCAAGCCACAGAAGACTTCTACTCATTCCCATTTTTTCTCTGTAATTGATCCCTCTTTACGCAATTCAGCCCCAGGAAGAAACACGATAGAAGCAAAGACAAAAGAAATCTGTAAGGATTATCATCTGTGGGAATTGACAATGTTATTTTTTCTTTCAATTTCACTGATTATCAGAGGAAGGAAAACTACAACAGTACAAATTTGGTTTGGAAGTCTAGGGAAGAAATGACAGTATACTGCAGTTTGATGTTGAATGTCCCTTAAATATTTAAGTTTGAGATCATGGTTCTGAGGTTCTGAAAATGTGATAGAACTTGTATTTCTTAGGTCATTAGACTTGTGGGCTATTGTGTATCTGTAATCTCTTCTTATGCTTCACTACATGGGATAGAAGGACAATAGATCATGGGTGAAATAAAATCAGAGTTTTTGAATACTACAGATGGAAAATTTAAGCAAGAAGGGAGGAGTAGAGGGATATAGACAGAAGATGAGGAAGCAGAGAGGGGAGAAAGTGCATTTAAAAGTCATGTTTATCTATTACCTTGCAACATGACTAAAAGATATAAGACTTCTTTACAGTTAGATACTGTTGTTATAAAAAATAGTAGATTACTAAGTGAAATACCAGATCCAGGTGTAGGAGACCTGTATAGGGAATGTTCATCAAAGATGAACAAAATATCCCTCCACACACAGTAATATATAATTTTGTTATTCTTCTTGGTTGTCTGAACAGAACTGATAACTGAAGATACCAGTCACCTAGATTGCAAGATACACAGACATGAAGATAAAACTAAGCTGGAAACTTTCATCTTGACTTTTTTCCATTGTGCCAGTAGTACGCTGAGAGTTGGCGTCTACAGAGAACTAAGCTAGAGACATATGCCTGCCCCAAGTGCTGAGTATAAATGAGATTGAAGAACACAGTCCTGAACAAGATATCTGTAGTGCCACCTTTAAGACTCAGGGAACATTGCACAAGGAGGGTCAGAAAGATTTACAAGCTGAAAGATAAGTGAAAGCTCTGTAAAATGTCACCTAGATGTGACCCAGCAATTGTATACTCATATCCCCAGAGCTAATGCTGTTGCCTGCACTTGGTCCATATGTGAAAAATTACCCTGCGGGTAGTCAGTCATTTACAGTGGAGAGGCACGTAGGACACTTTTCCTCCATCCTGAAATATTAATACTGAACGATTCTAGAGAATGAGCAACTATTGTCAGTTTAGTACACACTTATGAGGTCATTAGAGTTTAATTGTCAGTTTCAAACACCAGATAGTTGTGTTTAACTAAGTGGGTCACACACAAAAAGACTTGAAGGTGGGGAAAAGACTGTCTGGCATGTAAGAGGGCAATGACTAAAGGATGATGAACATAATCAGAATACACACTACCCAGGTACACATGTATGTGTGAGACTGTCAACGAATTCATGAAAAGGAAGTTGGATGAGATCAATGAAATTCAGGTTCAAGGTGAAAGACTAAGTAAAAATTCCAGTGGCTTCATGTATTGTGAGGGACTTATAGTATGAATTTAATTTTCATATGTTTAAGCATTGCTAAGTGATTAATAACATGTACACAGTTCTCACTTTTCTTAAAATTTTAGTGTAACTTTTCACAGTATGATTCTATTTTCATAGTTAATATACTCTTGTTATTTACTGATGTGGTGGAAGAGTCTCGACTGTCACACTGCAGGCATTTTGTTTTACAAATACTTATTTGTAGTGAGCAGCCATCTTGATGGCTTTTCTTGATAATCAGCAACACTCCTGGCCTCTACCTCAAAATGTCCACAACTCCTTCCCTCTGCTATAGAAGGAAAAATTATCCACAGAAATTGCTCCAGACTTCCTGATGAAAAATACTGTCCCCAAAAGATAATCTCTGTTTCTCCCATTAATTATGTATTCACTCTTCACCCCTATCTCAGACCTTCCTCTCTTCTCTCAGTCTCCCAGTCACATGGCCCCTACATACCATCTGCCGTCTCCTTCACCTCTGAGAAGCACAAAGTTACTCCAGGGTACGTAACCCACCTTGGCACCTCAAGTCACTATAAGACTAGTCACATCCTCTCCCTCTGAGGACAGAAAAGACATCCCAGTGAGAATCAGGATCCAGAGTCAGGCAACAGAGTCATGGACATCCCCTGCTCCAGTTTTGGTAGACCTTCATGAGGACCAAGCTACACATCTGCTACATGTGCACAGGGGTTTTGGTGTAGCCCTTGTATCTTCTCTGGTTAGTAATTCATTCTCTCAGAGACTGTAATAGCCTTGGTTAGTTGATTCTATTGATCTTCCTGTAGGGTTCCTATTCCCTCTGGGTTCCTCAATCGTCCCTGAAATCTTTTGCAAGACTTCTCCAGCTCTGTGTAATGTTTGGTTGTGGGTTTTTGAATCAATTTTGGTCAGCTGATGAATTTAAATTCTCATAGGACACTTACACTAGTCTCTTGTCTGCAAGTATAATTACTGTTTTTGAGAAACCTTACTAGGAACTTGGAATGATAGTGTTCATAAAAATAAAGACTTGGGGATGGAGAGATTCTTCAGCAGTTAACAATCCACACTGCTCTTGTAGAATACCAGAGCACACATATCAGGGGGCTCACAAATACCTCATACTCCAGCTCCAGAAGTTCCAGCATTCATCTTGGCCTCTTTGGGAACCTGTACGTACAAACACCCATACATTTAAGTATGGAAAAGTAAATAAATAAATTAATTAATATACATTGAATGCGTTCATGTACTCTTTATTACTTGAAGAAATATATAATTATAATTGTTCAATATTTATTTTCAATTTTTATAACTGTTCAATAATGATTTTCCTATGAAATCATACAAAAATATATTAAAATTTGGGTAGAGAAAGTTTGGAAAAGTGCTATCAAGAATTATTTACCCCAGAGAGATCAATCAGTATTTCTGTGTGAGTGTTTTCTGTCATGTTAACCAAACTGATAAATCTTTTAGTGAAATAAAGTAGAACTATAAACTCAAGGATACAAACAGTGAATGTTACAGATAGAGGACAAAAAAACCATAAGGTCCAAGTAACAATACATAAAAGTGGGAAGAAGTGCACAGAAAGGCATGAATGAAAAAGAGTGCTACAGATGGGACCCAGGGAAACTCTCTCATGTTGCTGCTTCAGAAACTATTTTGATAGAAGTGGTCTTCACTACCCTTATTTTATTTTGGTCATGGATTCCAAGTACTTCCTTAAAAAGCCAGATGCAGCAGCACGCACCTGTAATCTCAGTGTTGGAAGGGAATAAAAAGATACTTGTAAGGACTTTGGTCTCTGACAAGCATTCACATAGACAAAAATGATAATAGCACACCACATCAAAAAGAACATGTTCATACTTATACACAACACATATATGTACAAGGAAAACACTTTAATAAAGAAATACACTGCAAATTTTAAAGTATTTTCTTTGTGCTTCCTAAAAACTGAAAACTTGATGGGTTAGCTATCAGCTTTACTAAAGAATATGACTTATCTCTGGTGGTTCCTAGATGTTGGTAAGTTTTTAAGTCAATAATAAATGGAAAGATTGAAATGTTTTTCTTCTGACCAGATATGTGCTCTGTTCCCTATATCATAGACAAAACATAAATCTTAGTCCAATTACATAGAAATGGGCAAAGCCTTCAACATCTTGCACATTTTTGCTCTTGGAGAAAAATTGCAAAGCGTTATAAGGGAACATTTCTCCTATTTTCCACAGTCTTCATTTACTGGCTGATTTTGCATGAAAAAACACATGATTTCTGCTCAACTTGTATATTGTCCAAACTCCTTTACACATAATTATTATCCTAGAATTATCTTGTACTAAAACTATTCACAGTTTCATTACTTATTTAAAGTTCCATTATTCATATCAGAGCTCATTATATTTCTAGTTCGACATTTTTTTTATTTATCATTAAGTCTCTTTCTCAAATGTTTGTTTGGTAAAGATCCCTAATGCCTCAGGAGAAAGCACATTATGAAGTTAGATCCTGAGATGTCTGAGTCGTTTTCAATGATTGTCTAAGGAGAGCTTCTCATGTTTCTGAGGAGAGGAACCTAATATCACTCTGCCCACCATTTAGTTTTCTTCCCTCTCTTGGGACTGGCAGATAGCCAGTGAGACACTCAGCGTGGTTTTTCTATCGATTGTCCTGAGGTTTGCAGAAGATTAGACAACTCTGTCTCTGAAGCAGTATAATTACTATTGTGAAGAAGTATAATTCTCATCAAGAATAATAAACATAAGGATATGACTTTTTCATAAATTCAGAATTGAATTTAAAGAAGTGATTCAGGATAGGTGGGTGTAGTAGGCATGATGTTCCAGTATTTCTTTTCTAATGATTTAACATGTGGACATACTTCTTTACTGCATGGATTTTATTCTGTGGTTTTGACACTATATAATAATATTATTAAGAAAGACACCTCAAGCTGTGGTACTGTCAAGCAATACAAATGTGTCAGCATTCTTGAGAAAAATATTGTTCAGCAATTAAGTAATGCATCATTTGAGAAAAGTACAATTTATTTTAAAAGCAGTAAAAATAAAAAACAACCTATTATGTTGAATGAAGTAATCAGATAAATGGGAAAGAATAATCTTTCACTAGCTTAAAATTACACCATAATTATTGATTTTATCATTCAGAAAATATGTCAATAACCAATAATGTCATTGCCACTAAAGAAATATACAAGTAAGAGTTAAATTAAAGTTTATCACTGAATTTAATAAATTATTATGCTAATAAAATAGCTTAAATCACAAAGTTTGGCACCCCAAAACAGAAGCATGCTATGTGTTTCTATGGGGAACTTACTGGTGATGGGATGTCAACTTCTACCTCTTCCTAGAAAGAAAATTCAGATTCCTGCTTAAAGTAAAACAAATAGAAGATTTTCTTTTACTTTGTCACTCATTTTCTCATACTTACTCTTTCCTGTATTCTAAATATTTATCTTTATGCCCAGCAAAAAGGGTAGTTAAGAAAAAAACCAAACAGACTTCTCTTTGCAACAGAGAGAGACCATTAAAGAAAACTAAAACAGATCAAAATTAAAGAATTTTGAGTCAGTCCTGATACATCTATAGCACAATTTGAGCATCAAAGGCTCAAAACTTGCAGTGGAAGAGAGCATGCAAAGATTGTAAACGCCAGAGAAACTGTGACTTTGGTGTCTGCTAATGTCTCATATGATTGTCAGAGAGGCTATAACCATTAAGTGTCATTAACTACTACATATTCAACAATGGTGCTTAAACAAGTATTCCATCTCAAAAGCAGTTAAACAGCAACAAAGACATGAACCATTGGAGTTTTTCTTTACATAACTGGCTTGGAGAATGGGCATGACAGAAGGAGTCTTGTCAGGTCTTATAGCAAATCACCAGAGCTGGTTTTGTTGTCTTTTCCCTCCATTATGGGAATAAGCAAAAATATTCCAGATGTAACTGTAGAACCAAAGACAATCGTTGAATTTTATTTATTGGAAACATATTAAAGATTCCCTGTTATAGAAAACTGAGTTTTCTATAAATCGTAATTGTGTTCAAAAGAAAAGAAATCACGGTGCTTCATTTCTTGAACTCTACTCATGATCTGTTCCTTCTTTCTTCCTAAGGCAAGCAATCTATTCAATTGCTTTCATCTACCTCATCCTCAACACTGAAGCTTATTCTAAAAGGAAATTATGATATAAATATATTATTTTCTCATGAGTACATTGCAATAAGGACTCTCTGTGACTTTGGGGTGTTTGGTGATTGACTCACTGAAGAAAGAGAAATGTTTTCATCTCAATAAAGTGGTAGTATAGTTATTTGTAATTATTCTAAAAGGTTGGCTATGCTGAGAGTTTATCACATTTATTCTGAAAATAATGTGAATATATACTTAGAATAGCTAAAAGTGAGTTTGAAATCCATTCTGCAGTATCTGAAATGGCTTGGAAATAAAAGGTTGTGTTAGGTGAGGTGGATGCAATCGCAGTAAGTAGTGATTATAGCTCATATTCCCAAACTGTCTCTATTGCAACCGGCTCTAAACATTCTGCGAGCTCCTTTTCTCTGTCTAGACACAGAGTGGAGTTTCAGGTACTCCAAGGTCACTTTCTGACTTCTGACAAGATCAATTGAGCTCATATTTTTTTTTCTATTTGATGCTTTACACTTGAAACTCTTTATTTATTGTTTTATTTGGTGACCTTAAAATGTATATCCCTTTTAAAATAGCTGGCCAACTTAATTCAAACTTGTCCTTGGTTGTATGTGTTCTTATTGTTTTTATACAATACATTTTCTATATCATTATATTAGTCTCATTGTAATTGTTTGATTAGTATATTTTATTGCCTTAGAAAATTGATGAAAGAAGAATCATTAACATAATGGAGTTCCCATGTATAAACGTGAATTTTATTAAATGAATGTGTTCAATATCAGACCTTTTAATCTCCACCGTATAAAGCATTAAATTATTTCTGTCTTTTAAAGAAACCATCATAACAGCATATCTAAAATAGTTCTATTATTTAGACATAAAATGTCATTCCTTGTATATGTGAAAATGTCATAAATTACTTAAATTTTATACTTTTGTTCAGTTTTGCTCCGATGTAATTAATGAAAAAGGGAAATACTTTAATCAAATTTAATGAAATTGATTTTGATGCATATTTTATATTGAAGTTTTTATAAAGAGCATGAGAAATATATCTTGAACCCAGTTGATAAACTCTATATTTATATGTAAGGATAGTACATATATAATCATTTGGTATAATGATTTTAATTGTTTCTAATACCTTAAGTGTTAATGGAAATATGTTATAATGTATTTGATACAAAAACAGTTTATGTTACCAAGCAAATGAAAATGTCCATGTAGCATATGGGGATGAACACGTACCTGAAGTACACTAAGTTCTCTGTATTTTTCCTCTCAAAATAACTTACTGATGGAAATGACATTTATATTATTGCATTACTGAAGTTTACAAGGTAAACTCCTCAAGTTTACATGGCTTGTGATTCCTTCCACACATGAATGATGTGTAATAATTTCCTATCACCATCATGTGAAAATTCTGCCTTCAAAGTAGCAACAGTACTGAAGTGAATGTACTTTTATTGGAATTTGTACTAATTTCATAGAGCTTTCAAAGATAACCTCTTCAACTTGATTGTCTTTTCGAAAACATTTCAGGAGGAAAACAACATCAGTACTTGTCTCATTAGTTTCCATATACATTATAGTGAAGAAAGAGAATGTTACAATTCTTAAAATAATTTTCAATTATTTATAAATGAAAGCATGCTTTGACATTGGATTAAATAAGTCTCTTTGATAAGGGAAGGTTACTCTGCAGGCTACCAAAAGGCACACCAACCCCGTCACAAAACCCTTGACCTATAATTTCTCCTGCCTGCAAGATGTTCTGGAGCAATGGTAGCGCATAACTTTTTGGACTGGCCAACAAATTTTTGGATTTCTTGATGTCACATGACAGGACGAAGCCTATGCTCTCCACTGTCTGAATGTCCGGAATCAGAGACTAGATTGCCCAGAGTCCTAGGATAGATCCAAACACAACTAGCAAATGTTTATATATGTGTGTGTGTATGTGTGTGTGTGTGTTTGTATAAATGTATATATACTGATACTTATATAATTAAAATGATATTTTTACTATACTCATAGATCCATGCCTTCTCCAATGTGATCTAAGAGACTTTTTCCTTCGGCAGATGGGAACTGGTACAGAGACCCACAACCAGATATTATGTCAAAACTCTACATCGGGGTCTCCATCAGGTCTCTCTCCTTGAAGCTGAGAAACCCTGCAGAAGAGGGGAACAAAAATTGTAGGACTCAGAGGGATAGAGACCATGATAGAGGAGAACATGGCCCAGTTTATCAGCTCATACGATCTACAGAGGCTGAAATGGCAATCTTAGGGCCTGCATGGGTTTGTGCCAAGTCCTCTGCCTATATGTTGCAGCTGTTTTCTTGGTGTTACTGTGTGACTCCTAATGGAGTGGGTGTGTATTTACCTCTTTTGTCTGCTCTTGGAACTCTTTCCTTCCTATTTGGGTTGGCTTGTCCAGCCTTGAGGTTTTGCTTTGTCTAATTTTATATTGTTTTGTTGTTTTTGGATGTTGTGTCTTCAAGGCCTGATCCTTTCTGAATGAAAATGGAGACTGAGCGAATCTGGGGGAGAGGAGAGGTGGGAGGGAAGAGCTGGGAGGAGTGGGAGGAGGGAAAGGTGCTAGTATTGTGTGAGAGAAGAATTAATTTTCAACAAAAAACTATAAACTACATTTCCTGAAATTTCCAAGTTTGTTCTATACATGGATACATATAATTATCATACATATTGCAAATGACAAGTTCTATATAGAATAATATTTTAAAATAACCCAATTCTAGGCCCATTACCGTCACTACTACAGATGCTATGGCTCCCGGAAAGGAAGTTCAAGGCTGGTTTTGAGAAAGACAGCATCAACAACCTAGCTAGATTTTTTTTTTTTTTGTCAAAATAAAAATTTCAAAGATTGATGATTCAACTCAATAGAGGAATGTTTGTCTAACATAAGTGATGTCATCATGAATGAAGCCCCAAGTTGAAAGTTTGTTCTGAAACAGAAAGAAAAATAAACATAAATAAATTATAAAATATGTGGACAGCAACTAATTCACTTTGTAAGAAAGCATTATGATATAACATACATTCATCTGAGATACAGTGGAATTTTGAAACATTTCTTAATAATTTTAAGCATTATTTTAAGCATATTGCATGTATTTTGGTTCTGACCATAATATGTTAAAGAATCTCACTTTCTGATGGAAGATTTTACGACAAGAGTTAGTCAGGTTCTCTGGAGGTAAAGATAATCTCTAGTTCAAAGGCATAAGTGTTCCAGCTGTTGAGAGAGCATGCCCAACCTGCACCAAAGGATTCCTGTCTTTCATGAAATGGCTGGACTTCTCTGAAATGAAATATGGTGTTAGTCTGAGAATAGAGACGCTGAGGTTTCTTTTAAACATTCCCAAGCATGCTTCTCAAGAGGCTGAATTTTAAAGCAAGTGATGTATTCCTCCTCTACTCTCAGCATGACCTCAGAGCCAGTCAGACTGCTTTAAAGTTTTAACTTTGTTAAAGAGACTTAGAAGTTTAAAATAGTCCAACAGGAGGCCTGGGAGTGGGAGGGCAAGTGGAATATTTTCAGGGTTGGACTAACTTTGAAGCAAAACATGAATTATATTGATAGTGTAATAAATTGTAATATCAAAGACTTTGAAATCATTTACATTTGAATAAACCTGAAAATTTTGACTACTAATGAAAACTGTACATTTGGTTTTATTTCTTGTCACACAACCAAATACTCAGCCATGGACATCTTTATAGAATATATTTTCTAAATGCAATATAGATGACAAAATGGCATACACAATTCTGGCCAGCTAAGTCACAGTTTAAGTATTCAACTGAATGGCACTAGGAGACAGAAATATAATTAGTTTAATTTCTTACTTTTACATCCATTGCAGGATATAAATTAAAACATGTATCAGCATGAAAATATTGATTTAAAAACATAGTATTTGTGTATATTTTGTGTGTGTATATAATATGTATATGTCTGTATATCATTATGATAAACAGTGATACATGCAGTGAAACACACAGGTGCAAAGAGAACAGAAGAAAATAGCAGAACAGAACAGAACGAACACAAAGACCAAACAAGCTGAAAAACTGGTACATAGTAGACCACTCAGATAATACTTGTTTACAGTATAAGAGCATAAACAGGAAAACCCAGATTGACAAATGCCAGATCACATTCTTAGGGGAACTGTAGAATTAGATTTCTCTAAACCTCTGGTTAGAGCATTATTATCAGTCAATTAATGCACAATATTCCTTTATCTGTGTTTCTGTTTAAAACGTCTTGTTTATTATGTATTTTTGATTCCATAATATTGAACCACTGCCAAAAGCACCATAACTCATGCCTGAAGGAAGACTGTCTAAGGAAGGAACTTTCTCTGTAAAGAGCATCAAAGACTTGCTGCAGGTTTTAAATATGAAACAAAAAGTCAGGATACTTGTGAAGTCATGATAAACAATGATACATGCAGTAAAGCACATAGGTGCAAACAGAACAGAAGAAAACAGCAGACTCGAACAGAACAAACAAAAAGATCAAGAACAACGAGCTAAAAAAAAAAAAATGGTACATAGTTGACCACACAGATAACACTTGTTTACAGTATAAGAGCAGAAACAGGAAGCTTAGTTGATTTCAAGAAGAAAATTTATATCTAGTACATATATGAAAATACGTTGCTTCTGCCAGATGTGTTGTCTATAACTGACTGGAAACTTACAACAAATGGTAACTGTTGTAAGCGATTTTTTAGTGAATATGTGAATCCACAAAATTCCCCTAATGATTTCCCCTAATTCATTGTGCATGTCAGGAACTACATCCTAAGGAAAATTTAAATCAAACAAAAATATTTCCATTTCTTCATACCTACTATGATACTTGCAAACTCATAAGTATATACATATTTTATGACTTATTTTTTTATACCTATATTATTATTACATAGTGATTTTATTAATTCCTTTTATTACTTTTCATATTTCTGTTCATTTCTTTTTATTTACAATCCAGCCATTTCCTACCATCCCTGTCCCTCCTCCCAAGTTCTTCATCCCATTCGACCTCCCCCGTCTCTAAGAGGATGCATTTGTTTCAGTCAGCTGCTGGTTGGGCCTTTCAGAGGACATCCTGTTATGTACGTCCTTTTAGGTCTGAGTTACCTCACACAGGATGATTTGTTCTCATCCCATCCAGTTGCCCATAACACCAAATCTTCCAATATCCACCCACCTTTCTCAGTCAACCATGTGTCCTTCTATTTATTTATTTTTTTCTGATTTGTTCTGTCAAGTACTCTTGAATACGTGCTCCTTCTTGGAGAGTAGTTGAGTTACCAGGGCTATACTCTTAGACAGACTCCAGCAGTGTGCATCTAAGTATTGCCAATATTTCCACACCCTGAAGTGAGATTGGGAACCCGCCTCTTCTCTTCATGCTGGGTTTTGTCAGCATTGAGTGTGCAAACATTTGTGTGTGTTACTGCAACCACTGTGTCTTGCTTTATCCAGAAGATACTATTTCCCTGAAGTCATCTAACAAATACTTTTGCTCTTCCACTATTTCAGTCCCATCTCCTGCAATGATCCGTGAGCACTGGCTGAGGTGTCTGTACTTTCTATATTCCCTTTAGACCTGATAATTCTGCAGTCTCTTGTTTTCTGAATATTTGGTAATTGTATTTGCTGTTGAGATGGAACCAAACACATGGTCTTTTATCATTAAATTATTATTATTATTATAAACCTTTTAAACTTATAAGTCTTATAAATCTTTAAATATTATTATCAATCTTTGAAAATGTATTCATACATCCATTTTTGTAAATTTGAACATAGAAGCATCTATTTCTAACAGTTAAGTCAATATCTTCAACTCTTTTACAGTCATTCACATGCATGTCAATGTGGTAAGAAACTAAGTCATTTAGTCAATATAGTCTTAGCTGTTGTCAGATGGGTCTCTGTCCTCTTGTTTTAGGTGTCTTGCTGTGAGCAAAGATGTCCTTTTTAATGTTCTACTAAGTACCACGTGTGACATTTTTGTTTACTTGCTGATCGTTTTGTTGCTTAAATGTATCATCAAAGAGAATATTTTACTGTTCTTCTAAGTGACAGCAATTTGCCATATGCCTTATGGAAAAATTATTACATAGAAATTGTAAATCTGAGTTTATTGTACCATAGAACATTGATTCAATGTAAATAAATCAACAATAAATGAAATAATAGCTTTATGATAAATACATATAAAAAAAACCCACTGTTATATTTTTAAGCTTTTGACTAAATTGTGTGATCAAAGGCACATAGGGACCTAATGGTATCAACAGAAATAAAGGCTCCAAATTTGGTAACTTATTGTTAAGAACAACTTATTAGACTGTGAATAGTAACTATAAGTGACTGTAACCATTAAATTCAATATAATGATGTATGGAATGTACTTAAAAAATACATTGTAATAAATGTAGTAAACATGTAGAATAGCATAGATGTTTATAAATAAAATATGACTAAAATGAATTAATAAAGTATACAGAGTACATGATTACAACAGATCAGGGGATCAGTTATACATCTTATGTATGGTACCTACTTATAATTATTCCACAATAAGAAAACCATACACACACAACAAAATTTTATCCCATCTCCTTGAGGAAAACAAATGTAGAAATATAATAATGTTCTGAGAGGTAAGCTTAAGTTGTAACCAATGTAGATTTGCATGTTAATAAAATCCTCACAGCAAAGTCTTAAATGTAAATCTGGTGAAAGAAAGATTCATGAATTTAAAGTTATCAGGCAAAAATTGAGTGAAAGCTAGTAATAAATTAAAGTATATCTAAGGGCTTAGAAATAAGAAGTGGAAATCTAATGTACTTTAGTTTAGCATTTTGTGATATGAAGTAAGAGATGCTTCTTTGCTAAACTATATTGTAACTAAATAAAAAAATTATAAAATATATAAACAGAGGTCAGATTCTTCAATTAGACATTTAGTCTTCTGGGAACAGCTCGAGTGAGTGTGATGCAGAAGGCTCTCAGGCAAGGCCTGAGTAGTTTGGCCCCCACAAGAAAGGACCAGTGGGGATATTATTGAGGAACTCCCTGTTCTTTCCCAAGGTAATGCCTGGCTCAGTGTTGTCTTGCGTTTGCATAATGGGCTTAGGTATAAACAGTTTTTACTTTCACTTTACCTGTGAAATACATTTCCAAATAATCAGAAAAATAAAAAAAGAAATAAAGAAAGAAGGAAAGAAAGAAAGCTTCAGCCACAATTCATTCTTGTTTGTCTCTTAGAATTATAGCAATGGAACAGATGACTATTCTTCTGCCTTTTTAAATATAGGTGACGCGGTTGAGTCAACACAAGGGCCTGTCTGGGTAAAATCAGCTGATGACCGGATGTTCTCTGCTGATGGGAATTAAGTTCTGACAGTTTGCCCACCGACCTGTTCCAAGCAACAGCTAGATAATTATCAAAAGTTTAGAAAGGTTGACTGGATCATTGGTTCCAAGAATTGATAGGAACATTCAGAGGTGAGCCAAACAAGGATGAGGAACTGACTCGGGTTACTAATTTGGTGAGAGCCTTGGGCTTTGAAGGAATTAGATCTTCTGATAAAGAGTGGGGAGATGCTAGGTGCCAATAATTAAATCAGAATTTCCGGAGTATTCAGTCTATCACCTCTCTATACTGTAACCACAATTGCTGCCAAGCACAGTAATTTGGTTATCTACCAATGTGCTGGGGTAGCTATTAACTGTTTCATGAGCTTTGTTTCTTTTTTCTTGATACAATTCATGGGTTAGCAGGAAACATGGGCCAGGGGGTAGGGACAGGTGAGAGAAGGCAGGGAAAAAGTACAGTGTACACATTATTCATGAACCTAGTAAGTTCTTCTTCTAAGTGAGAAAACGAGAAAATGAATGTAAAACCTTTCAGCTGTAAAGAAACAGATTATTAAATAAAGGTGGCTGAGCTGTCTCAGTGTGTAAACCGCACATCCTGGTCCAAGTTTCATTTGTGTTTCCAAATCCTCTTTTGGTTTCTGAACTCTCCCGGGGCTGGACTCGGCAACTGTGATTTGCAAGCTGCTAATGGTACAGGTGTAATTGTTCTCATGTTTACGTTTTCTAAGTCATTACAGAAAGCTGTTGCTCTCTTTTTACTTTCTCTGTTTACGTACCCGAGAATTACAATATTGTAGAGCATTTAAAAATAAAAAGCAGCAAACAGTTTGATTGAAAAGACTCTCAGAGTTTTTTTTTTTTGAGAGTATATTCTAATTTTCCTCTTCCCTTTCGCCAATCCAAACCCTCATATACTACCTGCTGCTTTCTTTAAAATTTGTGTCCTCATTTTATCAATTATAATTGGATATATATGTATACAAAAATATATTCACAAAGATAACTTACTAAATCCATATAATGTCACTTGTATACACGTTTTCCTGTATGATCATTTGGTTGAGGAGGAGCGCCTCTCCCGATACCAGGTTTTCTCAGTTCCCTCTAGTTTTTGGGTCAGGTTGAAGCCTCAGTGCACTTGTCTCTGTGAACTTTGCCATTTTCATTGGTATCCTCCTCGTTCAGCTCATCTTTGGTGGTCATGCTGGCACTATTCCACGGGTGTAATTTCTGATGATACTAGGAGACTCAGATGCACCCCAAAGTTCTTGATCTTAATCTTAAAGGTAAACATGAGGCAAAACTCCAATGTTTTGACTGCGTTATTCATCTTGACCTAATTTACTTGTCTTGATTCTATATTATTTTCCTTCAAAGCTGCCAGAGCTTTGGAATCTCTAGTCCTTAATTCATTTTACTTCATTTGAGCTGCCTACTTAGAGAGTTCTTGTGGAATGAAAAGGCCAAACAGTACATAGCTAGTGTGAAGAAAGGCAAATATATAAATATTTTTATGGATAGAAAACCTACAGTTCATCTCAGAAACTAAACTGATTTGTCTTACAATGCCAAGCCTATGTAATTAATTAAGAGCAGAGCCTTTCCTAGTAAGGAAGTAAAAGGTTTCTTTGCTTATCTTTGGTTTGTTTTTTTGTTTGTTATGGTTTACATAGGTTCATTCTTTGGCATTAATTAAATTACTAGATATTTAAACTTTGTTAATGAAATACAATTTTAAAAATCCATAGTAATTAAGTGATTAAAAATAGTACATAGTAAAATGGAGGAAAAACTCATTATTATCCTTGAGAAGATAGATAGCTCCATGTCAATACCTATTATTTATTCATATAATTTTTATATGTATACTTTGTATACAGTATGAATAATGTTAATTATTTCAATTATAATAGTTTACTTATTAGAATCAATATCACACAGCTTATATCACATGGAAATCACATAATAAACATTGTTTTCCTCCACCTCAGCTAAAAAAATACATTCTTAAAAATTTAGTTTTCTTTTCTTATTTATATGTCTAAAACATGACAGATATAACTTAAGGGAGGAAGAGTTTCCTAATAATTGCAAAGGCAAATGGCAGCAAATCATGGTAGAAACATGTAACACGGAGTCAGTGTCATGGATTCCATAGAGGACTCCATATATCATGGTAGAGCAAGGGACAGATAATGTGATGAAAAAAGATGTGGGCCGACATCTCTTCAGCTAATAATGTATGTTAGGCTCCAATTATCTAGCTGACATTGTATTTCAAATACAGTGAATATGTTATTAAAATTATCAGATAAATAGACCAGAACAGATTATCCATGATGCTTATAGATTCATAATGTAACACACATTCATTACAACTTGAAAAGACCCTTAGTGTTAACACTAACCAAAAGTAATAATCCAAAGCCTGTTCTAAGACTCTACTCACACTCTCAGCTTTTTGAACAATCCTGTAAAGACAAAAATAAGTGACTTACTTTAAATACACAGTGGTACAGAATGGAAATTCTCACTCAAACCAGGTTAAATGGGACATAATAAGAAATTCCTGGACGAAATAAGAAAAAAAAATCCTGCAGTACAAGCATAAAGTCTATCTAGATAAACATAAGTATTAGTCTAGAACATGAATAAAGAGTAATATAATCTAAGCCCCAAGAAAATTGAACATCGACACTACATTTCCCCTGACATTTAGAATATATGCATCCTCTGTCTTGGCCTGTTTCCACCAGAGGCCTGAAGTTTCCTAAACATAGTATTACCTTCCTGTGATAGCATCCTGCTTTTGCTATTGCACTATTGGCTTCAGCAGCATCCAAACAGCAGCACTGAAGGCCTTTCTCCAGAGAATCTAACTCTACAACACATTGACTGGCTTCTTGAAATCTTGGTGCAAGTCTGCATATCGCTTTTACTCTATTTATTCTCTACATGAAAACAATGCCAAGTTCTGTTGCCAGTTCAAGTCACAGTTGAATTTCTTTGAGTGACAGTTGGAGTGGCTGGAAACCTGAAAGTACATCACTGTAGGTAATGCACTTCCATCATGGTAGCAGGGGCTCGGTCCTTTTGAAGACTCTCTGACATTTTATCTTTACATGAAAGTTTTTGAAATGACTTTGTACTGTGCATTCTGATAATATTGGTGAGTGATGGTTCATCACTAACTCAACTTTTATGCCATTCAACTGTAAAATCAAAAACACATTCATTTTAATAGTATCAACCTCTTTGCATTGGCTGGCTTTGTGTGTCAACTTGCCACAAGCTGGAGTTATCACAGAGAAAGGAACCTCCCTTGAGAAAATACCTCCATGAGATCAGCTATAAGCATTTTCTCAATTAGTGATCAAGAGTGAGAGGGCCCACTGTGGTTGATGCCATCCCTGGCCTGGTAGTCTTGGGTTCTATAAGAGAGCAAGCCGAGCAAAACAGGGGAAGCAAGCCAGTAACATCCCAATTAAGATGCTCCTCAACATCCACTTCAACAGTTCCTCAGCCTGTGCACTTCTCATAAAACCATTTGCTTTCAAATTATTTTCTTCAGATCATTCTGTTGCAATAACCACACCATAACCTGAATGTTATTCTGTCTTATAATTTACTTAAGAATTTATACCAACAATAACACCCTTGGATTAAAACCCATTGAAAATGTTCCAAGTTCAACCAGATATTTGAAAATCAGAATGTAACAAATAATTTCTAGTTTAGTTTCCAATAGAATTTTCTTCCCATATGGAACCTGTCTGCTATTTTATTGACATTTGACCTTCTGAATTTTCATCAAAGTGGCTCCTTAGTGTGGACTTACAGTAGCCTAGGATCTTAGGAGGCTATATTTCCAAACTCCCACATTCCTTCTGCAATCTCCATAATCAGTAGTGTAAGTTTACCGAGTTCATTCTCTTTGTGTGAAAGTCTATACTTTTATCACAATAAAATGAAAATATGAAATCTATACAATTTCAATAGATTTACTTATTACATAATATGTAACAATCAATTTACTTTCAACCATATTTATTAATAAACGTGTGGAAAAATTCATTGCACATTTCAATTCATTTAATTAATAAATTTAAAATATTAGTTTTCACATAATTATTTGTGACTTTTTATTTAAAAAAAATATTAACATTTAACATAGTTTCACATATCACGAATTTCATGTAGGTAGCAATTACTTCACATTTACTTTTGAGATTCTATTTTGTTTTTAAATAATCAAAAATGAAAATGTAACTTATTTGTCTTATTTGCAAAGGTTTTTAATTTGACCCTGATGTCTTCAAACTATTCAATTAGCTCAGCTTGGTGTATGTATAGTTTCTGAACTTTGGTCTCATACTCAAAGGCTTTATTCAAAAGGAGAAGAATAATATCTTGAAGTAATGTTTCAAGTGGAATATGCATTACATATTAAGCACAATCAATTTTTTTTTTACTTTTGAAAATGCTAGTTGTTTTCATACTTAAAACTCCATTAAAACTGAAACAACAGGGTAAGGCATGCATACACACACACACACACACACACACCACACACACACAAATAGACACATACAAACATGTAGGTGTGCGAGTGTGTGTGTGTGTGTGTGCATAGTTAATGTTATTTGGAAAAATGATAAAAGCAAATTTTAAAGGTTTAAAAGCTTGTATAACTTAATTTGACTTAGGGATTGAGGCATACCATTATAATACTTATTGCAATCATTATAACATAATGATTCTTATATTTAAAAATTGTGTTAATTTTATGTATTAAACTATATATAATTTTAAGACTAAAATTTAATTTATATTTAACTTACTATTAATTTAATAATATTTAATTCACATTTAATTTTATAGTTATGTCCTTTCCCTTTTCAATATTTATTATCTTGGTTTCACTTAACTCATAAGAACTCACTGCTTCTACTTTTTCTTATTTTCACATGTCTTACAATGAGCTATAATCTGTGCTATAGATAGTTGAATAAAAGTATGATTTCAATGACTTTATAACTTTAAAACTTTTAGTGATACCAAATCAGATTATATAAAATTTACAACCTAAAGTTATATAGTACATGTCATTAGAAACATACATCTGGTTTAAAAGATATCATAAACTGTTTTCTACTTTTGACATCCTTTAAAATTCATTATTTAATTTATTGACCTTTTAACTTCTATTTTCTAGTCTATAATTGACTAGGGAGTTGCTATGTAGTTAAATAACATAATCTAGAGGCACTGACGGAAATTGTCTTACCTGTCATGACTATCATGGAAAATTGTAGATATGATTTCCTAAAAATAAATTTCAAGCAATATGTTACTAGATTTAATAGGATAATTATGTTGGTTGGCTTTGCTTAATATTTTAAATTATCTAAAATAATGTGTGATATTGATATATCTTACAATTTTATAGTTTTATTTTATATTTAATTTAAATTTTTAATTTTATATTGCCAGAGTGTCTTAAAATACATATAAGATGCAATTATTTTTGCTATTTTATTTATTTTGAGTCTATAAATCTCAGAAAAAAAATCAGACCCAATTTAGCAATCATCAAATTTAGTTTCAAGTAAAACTTGATGTGGTAAAAAATTGACATATATGAAATTATGTTAAAATTGATAGAAGAATGGATTTATTAATGGGAAAAAAATCAAGTATAAAAATAAGTTATGAAGATAAAAGTCAATAAAGAGAGATAATTATATGACAAATATTCAGCAAATATCCTTCTATGATCATCTTGGTAGCATGTTGGATACAGGGTACCTACCTCAAGTCCAGAATTGAAGATCCCTGTTCAGAAATCCTTGGAATGATTGAGAATCTTTTGCTTAGTGATAATTTTTTCAATTAATTGCTTCTGATTGGTCACCTTTGGGCTTGATCATTGTGAATGCCTATTCTTTGATGGGGATGTGATGTCTGTCTGAATGCTATCCATTCATAATGAGAAGTGGGACTTGCAAAGCTAATCATTCCCCTTGGTTGATATCCGTATTCTAGCTCACAGGTATTTCATGATCATAAATATCTTTAAACACTTTAAATATTTTCTTGACCATAAATACTTTTAGGCATAGCTTTGTCTTTCATGATATTACCTTGTATTTTACAACTTGATGTAATTTATTCCAGGCAAGAGAATAAAAAAGGAAATCTAAATAAATGTAATTGCAATAAAAGTTGTATCACAAATATCATATATATATGACACATTTTATTTTCTAAATCTAAAATACTTAAATAGATTTTATATCTTTCCAACTAAACATGTCATCAAGTGAGACAGTAAGCCTTATATTTCTGCTGTTTATAAAATAATGTCTAATAAGTATCATCATTAACAATTTTGTAAACTTTCCTATCAAAAACTAGTTTGTTATCAGAATTAATAACTATTGAAACTTTTGATATGCTTTTGCATTTTCTGAAATATATTTAATCTTGGGGAAATTATGAAATTATGGAAGAAGCATGTTAATTTTTTTCTAGCTAATAAAGTTTTAGACTCTCAGTGACAACATTTGTAAGAATATTATTTTATAGAAAATTATGTTTAATTTTTCATTAGATTAATTAGTAATAAATTTAACTTATTTAATTCTTGAAGTGTACTGAAAGAATGAAGATTATAATAAAGAGGGTAAATATACTGGCAAAAGGGAACAACAATTCCTTTGCTCTTTGAATTCAAATATATAAGAAGAAGCCCTCATCCATCTTCTCAATCAGCCTTTGGTAAAGCAGTGAGAAATAAATGATGTTATCATCAGCATAACATAAGCAGCCATACATTCAAATTACCAGTCGCTTGAGGAGCAAGAGCTTCTGACATAGAAGTTAAGCAGTGTAACAGAAATTGAGAAGTTATTTCAGACACTGAGGATTCATGGATACATAAGTTGTCAACATTGAAGAGAATTGAACATAGAGAATGGAAAGTTGCTTATAAATTAGTATCAATGATTGTGAAAGAGCATGTATGAGTTCAACGACTGAACAGAAAACTATTTTGAAAACTGAGGCCATTGAAAGAATTTGTTTATATTTACAAACAACATTTACATAATATTTCAAATGTAACAATTGGGTATAATCAGAGCACTTTCTCTTCAGTTTTCTAGGTGAAATGGATATTTGAGGCTATAGAGATAAAAGTGGTAATAGATAATAAGTAAAAATAAAATAGACTTGTAATAGAATAATAGAAATAAATAGTTGAAAGACATTTTAACCTTCTTTTGCTAGATTTTGTATTGAGTGATGAATCTGCCAGAGCAAATGAAGACTAATAAATTACTGAGTTCAACTGAGAGCACAAAGCTTTTGAAAAGCTTTTTCTACAAGATAGCTAAGAGAATAGGCAGGATAAGCAGCTCTACTATATTCAAATGATGTGACAGAACACACTGAGAAGGCACTCATATATAACGGCCAGTTAGTAACAATATGCACTTAGTAATTAAAATGATTACTAGTCACTCCTTGTTGCTTCATTTTTCTACAAAGGCAGATTATGACTTTGCCCCTAGGAAATGTTGAAACATTCTTGTAAAAAGTGCATGAATGATTTTTAGATAATTTAAAATACCACACTCGAATCATTTCTTAATGTTATAATTTTGGTTAAAGTATCAAGTAAAAGTGAATCTATTGATCATACGTTATTGCTTATCTCTAGACTGCAGTAAACATTATCAATTTTATTCTTAAGATTTTTCTTCTCTGGGTAAATCTACTTATAAATGTAAAGGCTGCATGGGAGGTTGATGGTGAGTTGCTTCTTGACACTAACAAAACATGCTTTCAGCATTGATAGGTGAAATATGATGCTTGACAATACATTCCATTTATACCTTCTGTTACTTAGCAGCAAACTTTCGAAAAAGTACTGTTTGAATGGGTACTAGACGATTTGTCCCGGACTTGGAAACTTTGCTGTAATCCAATGCTTCTACTTTCTCAATGACTATCCTAAAATTTGATAAGACAAGAAATCAGTATTTCTGGTACCCTTGGATTTCATTTAGAAAATTATCTTATGTCTTACCTGCATGCAGTTTTAACTAAAAATGAACTAATTTTGGTTCCTTAAATAATGATAAATTGATTAACTTTAGCTAATTTCTCTAGAAAAGTCCTCTTTTATCGCTGATTATCATCACTAGATGTAAGATATTAATTTAAATCCTATATACAAAATGAAACATAAACCATTGTTTTGTTCTCTGATTTTACATAATAGAGTTTAAAAGTTAATTCCAATAGACAATGAACTCTTTGACCACATATGAGAAAACAATAGGTAACTGATTTTAACTTATTATTTTGCCTTTATTTATTTCATCTGTCAATTATAATATATGGATGGTATATGTTAGGACTTAGCAACATTAGAAAATTTCACAAATAGATTAAAGTTTATGCATATTGCTGAATATATTATTTCCTGACACACCTTGAAAATGCTTCTATTACATGTAATTAAATAAAACTGAATGTTATAAAATAATACTTAGGATATTTTAGAGAATATGTAGTCACTGAATGAAATTAGAGTCACAAAAACAAGTGGCTTATACATGGAATTTTCTGTTTCATTTATGTTTCTATTTTTTATAAAGCTAATTCCAACTAATTTTTTAAAAGTAAACTATACAAGAATAACAGTCTTAATTAGAAAATCTTTTTTAAAAAAGTAAGTCCCAATTGAAAGGAGTGCCTCAAGCAATGAAATTTATTTTAAGTTGTAAGATAACATAAAATACTCTTTTTCTAGAGTATATCGGAATTGAAGAACTATAGTTTATCTTGAATATATATGAAGTTTTGCTTTGGGAATATAAAATAATTCTGGAGGTGAGTGGTGGCGACAGTTACACAGGGTAATTAATATAATCAATGCCATAGAATAATATTTTTAAAATTAGTTATTTCATAAATTTTGTGTATACTGTGTCATAAAGCAACATTGAAAAAGAAGCAGCATAAAGATATATTTCCAAGAATTAAATTTAACTTGTATATATATTTATAAAATTTTCCTGGCTCAAAAGTAGGAAATACTTTAAAGTATTATAGTTTATATTTATGTTATTAGTACTATTGAAGTATTACTACATGTGAGCAATAATTTCATTATTGCAAAGAACTGATTCATCTGAACAAAGGGCCAAATCTATATCCTTTAATTCACTATTTAACTTTTTTTTTTTTTTTTTAGATTTTCAGTATTCTTTTTTTTTAAGTTTCTTTTTTTAAATTTATTTAAATCAAATCGTAATTTTTACTTATTCACTCAGGGGTTATAAACACAAAAAGACAGTACATGGGGAAGGGGATGACACTGGAACGTAGGTGTTCAGGGGGAGTAGAGATATCTTTCAGAACAGGGTATTGGCTGGGTGAAGGTTCAGGGGACAGGTCACTATGACTCTGCCTATGATTCACTTTATTATTTAACTTTATAATATTCAAGTTTTCTTTCCAGATAATGCTATATATGATAGATATAATATAAACAAAAAATTATTACAGTTTCATTAGTGAAATAACTATCTTAATTAGTCACATTAAATATGCCTCTTAGTGAATTACAACAAAATGGTAGTGATGTTTCTATGGTATCAATATAAAATCATATTCATATTATCTGAATAGACTATAGATGCTAAGTTAATAAAAATTAAGTAGATTTAAAAAGCTGAAGTACTAAAGAGTACTACAATAATACTCTTTCTATGCTATTATGTAACAAATGCAAATCTTGTCTTCTGTAGGACATAACTTATTTAATCAAGGGTAACAAAAATAATCCATGTTCACTAGGTCACAACCAAGGTGAATCATGATTTATGTTCCTATTTAAGATTGGTCTGGGAGAAGCAGGGTATATCAATATTATACCAAACTGACTTTCTAGTTTGAAGCCAAAATCATTATGTCCATGTTCTGGTAAATTATGAGGAGAATCAAACTACAGTAATAAGAAAAGTAGCAGTCATTTCAAATCAAGGCATTAAAAATGTCATCAAATTGCTATTCTTTAGAAACACATACTTCTAAATTACACATATATATATAATAAATAATTAAAAGTTAAATTCTCACAATAAAGAGGAAAAATATACTCCGTGTTTCATTATACCCTGAACAAATTGTTTTTCCTGTGTGTGTGTCTTGTTATTTTGTAATTGGTAGCCATGATAAAAAAAAAATTAGCTGGGCAGTGGTGGCGAAAGCCTTTAATCCCAGCACTTGGGAGGCAGAGGGAGGTGGATTTCTGAGTTCGAGGCCAGCCTGGTCTACAGAGTGAGTTCCAGGACAGCTAGGGCTATACAGAGAAACCCTGTCTCAAAACATGCAGCCTGTATATGGAGTATGGTCTTCTAGCTGGGTGCCTCATCTGGCCTCAATGGGAGGGGAAGCACCTAGCCTCTCAGAGACTTAAAGTGGCAGGGTGGGGGATATAGGAGGAAGGGTACTCAGAAAAGAAGAGATGGGGAAGGATTGTGGGAGGGGGTGACTTGGATGGGTTATAAAGTGAATAAGCAATAAAATAAAATTAAAAACAAACAAACAAACAAACAAAAAAAAACAACAAAAAAAATAATTTGAAAAGTTTCAAATCAGAATGAAGCTGCATACTGAATCTCTTAATTAACAATTATAAATACATAAGAAAATCTAATTAAGTAGTGAAATATTGTGATTTGACTTCCTCTTTTAACTCATGAGCAACAAATATAAAGTACTCTAACTTTAATATTTCTCATCCTCTTGTACTCCTTAATCTTACACTTACTGTTACTACTTGGTGACAAACCAAGTAATGGCTTCAATATTACACTCATTCTCCATTCCACCAGAAATAAGGTTTATGGGGACAGAGATCATTAATTGTTCTATTCCTGGTACTTTTAAACTTTGGCAATGCTCAGGATATCATAATATTATCTGAATAGGTATATAAGTGTTAGACATCCAAAAAAGACGTAAACAAGAACATTCTACTAGTCTGTATCAATTGTTAATGCCAGATGCAATAAATGTATAAGTCGATTTGGACAGGATAGACAAGCAGTGACAAATGAATTAAGAGGACCTACAGAACACAGATATGTGAGTATTACAAATACCATGGCTTACTGGCCACGTATTTTAGAGCCCTGATATCTTCCCTATGTGTAGTTCCAAAGCTTAAAAAGCTGCAGCACAAATGACTGCAAGTTTTATAAGATTTATTTCTTCATTTCCAACTCCTGTACTTTGTAGAGTACCCTAATGAATAAAGATAAAAATATAAAGAAATTGACTTCAGTCAATCTTCATGTATTATTCAGTCCTCTTCTGTGTATATGTGGTGTCTAGATACTCTTTAATTAGCTTCCTTGGGCAGAAAAAGTCTGGTTTTAGGGTGTTTAAATATAATAGGATTCAGAAAGCAATGTAGGGCAAATATAGTGTTAGATTCCCTGACAAAAGCAGTAATTTTTGGTATTGCTTTCACTCTAATGAATATATTAACTGTGATAATTTGTCAAGAAACCAGGTATAAAAATATGAAAAAATATTCTTCATATATCTTGAAACTGTGAGAATACTAAATAATTTCATAATATTTTATATCATGCACAATTCATAAAATCATTATCAATTTTAAAACTATAGTAAGAAAATGCATTTTATATTACTTGAATATATTATTGGATCCGAATCAGGTTTACTATTTATAGTTGTAACTAGCCTATAATACATTAAAGTTTGTCTAATTCAATGTGCCTTTGGATCGTTTTTGAGTCAAATAAGTGATATGTTTTCAAATGCAATTTTGTCAAATGTAAGTTAGTGTAGTATCATAGATTTAAAAATGAAAGTTGAGGAAAGTCTGCCTTATGATGAATTTGATAATTCCTATAAAATAGATAAGAAATTGTATTTCATATAGTCTTAGTAGAATTGCTAATAAACATGACAGCAATATTCATAACATTATGATTGCTAAAACTGAATAATTAAAGAAAATAGCTAATTCTACTTGATACTTCAACCAGAAAACCACAGTAAACAGTTATAATAAACCTTAAAATTACATAAGAGCATTACCTAGAGTCAAGTTGTAATTGTAAAGAATGATGTACAGGTACAGAAACTTATATTGCTACACATGGTCCTAAAACAACATTTTGACATTAATGTTTAAAATTGTTTTTACTTATCTGTTAACAGGGCAATTTCTAACAAAAAGGCTTTGAGTAAAATATCAGTATAAGTTTGATTAGTTCTCATTTGATAAATAGCGATGAGATTATATAATTGGTGGTAAATCATTTTCCTGTTATCTTTTCTTTATCTATCTTGGTCATTCTCACTGTCTTTTATTGACATCAAATATCGTGCTTTCAAAACCATGCTTTAGTTCAATGTTTTAAATATAAGTGAGGCAAGATTTCTTACCTCAATGATAATTGTGGGAATGTAGAAAACCACAAACTAAAAGGGATCATAACTTCTTGTTTAAATAAAGAGTATATCTATATAACCCTAGTTATAAAAGCTTACTGGCACAGATGATCTTGTTATTTTGTTTTAGTGTAAATGCTTTAATATTTTATGCATTGCACTTATTTTAAACAATTTTATGTTTACATCTTATATGAAACTATTTGATGAAAATATTTTCTTATTAGTGTTAACATGGTACTAACCATTTTGATATACCTGCAAGTACTGATAGCTGAAAAGGAAACATAATCATATAATCCTCTTATCAATTCTTTTAGAGAATCTCCTTGTAATGACTGTTACATCTATATGGATACAATCACAATTCATACATAAACAATAAAAGAAGTGAAGGATAAGCACTTAAGATTTTGGCCATATTTAAATTCCCTAGTCCACATGATTTTCAAAATAATTAACTTAGAGGCAGCATACAGAAAATTTAAGAAGATGTGCACACTTTTGTACCAAATAAAGTGGTACATTATCAAGGAATAAGAGGTGAAAAGTGCCAAATAGTCTTTCGTGTGCAGAGCTTATACTTAGAGAAACTGTACAGTAGCTAAAGAGATCATTATTAGATCTAGATTTTTCCAAAAGTTTCTATGCATTTTTCTATAATTTCCAAAATTTTCTTGCCAGATATTTAATAGATGTTTTTGGTATCAACACTTAATTGTAAGTCTTTGCTCTTTACTCGCAATTCTGCTTTAGATACTGACATTAGACCTTCTTGGCAGTTTAGAATCCCATGCCCCTACCCAGGGATGTGAATCAGATTCTACTCTTTGATTATTATCATTTGTATTTTAAGTACCTGGTTTTCGAATCCAGTGACCATGAAGGAAAGACTCATTTCAAGAGTCCTCCATGTCTGTTGAAATCCATCTAGACAATATTAAATTTATTTGACTAAAATCAAAGTGTCAAATACTGAAGTATGGTAAACAGGTAATTTCTTGTAGGCTCATAAAGATCATCTTTGTGGACAGAATAGTTAGTTTCTAAAACATGCATAAATATTCCATCAACCTACGTTCTCTTTTCTAGACAATAGGCTTAATTTTAACAAGGACAAGGTCACATAAATGACTACTGCATCTCCCGCATACAGGAAAATACCAAGTATCATTGGATAGTCAATAAATATGAGTTTTATAAATGAAAAATTTGAAAATTGCTAAAACTAAATAAAAAAGTAAAATTTCCATTTTGTAACTTGGTTTTACTAGGGTTTGTCTCAAATAGATTTAAGGCAAACCCTAGAATGGATGGCATCTCTAGGAAATCATTTAATAATGTCCCATAATTGGTTCTACACAGCATCTGCCACTTTACCACACTGGATAATTATGGAATAATTTTTATTATTTGACTTTTTGTTTTCTATAACCTGTAAGTCCACCAGGACATTGCACATCTGTTTAGTTCATTGCTTTCTCTTGCTAAATAAAACATTTCTAAATTCTGTTAATAGCTCAGTAATGATTATTTGTTTCAGAAATTACTGTGTTTCTCTTCATGATAGGTTAATATAAACCTTAGAGAATTGTGGCTACAATTTGATAATACAGGTATGTTATTACAGAAGAATGAAATTAGAGGCTGTTGGATGATGAGTACTCTCTTCTCTCTTATAATCTCAAATATATGAAAATCACATGTAGTAATTAAATTAGCCCAACTCATTTTTACCTGTGCTTATCGGCTATCAGTGTTTCAAATTTTTCTCAGATTGCAATGGTTTTTGCTTAAAATGTCAATATCTGTTATTTAAAAAAATATACCAATTTTTCTTCATATAGCCAAAGAAATCATATATTTAAGACTAATGTAACAATTCTTAATTAGTTTCCAAGGATGCACTAAACACATTTCCCTTTAGGAATAGAATTATATTGCTTTTCAGCAGCTAAAAATATGTGAAGCCAGATAACCTTTGAACAAAGAAACGAGAAATGTCATCCTTATTACCAATAGAGCACAAAATATGACCCAGGTTTTATTAGTGATATTCAAGAAGCTGATGCTAAAGATGTCATTCCAGTGACTGAAGATTGTTACATCTTTAGGAGTGTGTTAATTGTACAACTCCTAAACCAGTACTATTAGCTACAAACAGTATACCCTTTATTCCTATTATCTTTTCATTATCAAGTCTTCTTTCTTTGATTACATGATCTTCACATATGGCTAATGCACTCCGGCCCCTCATGAACAGTTTATCACCTCAGCAGACATGTCTCCACTCACTCCTGTGACTCCTGTCCTTTATTTAAGATCTCACCTGCATTTTCTATGTTACAACTAGCAGAAAGTGGCTATTATCTTTGCTGCCATCTAAGACCATATACCTGACAAGAGACTTGTTTTCAATAGCCTACAACACCTGAGCACACTCTGATAAACATCTTGTTTTTCTCACATATATTTTTTTGTTGTTTAATGCCCCCAGCTGCAAGGTACACGTGGTAAAGTGTCTTCAGTTGCATTCCCTTGCTTATGCTTATATATACCCAGGATTTCCTTTCAATAAACGGGACTTGATTACACACCGTGTCTTGTCTCCATTTTTCGCATCTCTTTCCCCTCCATCCCCACATTCACTTGCTAGACCCTGTTGACTGACCAGAACGAGCCAGGACATAGTAGCCCCCAAACGTGGGGCAGAATGGACCGGAACATACCACCTGTTGCCATTATTGCAGAATAAAGGGTTTTCATAAGTTGAGTGCCATACAGCTGATAGTGCTTTTTATTATCCTTGGCATGTGTATTTTCACTTTGAAATGAAAGTATGAATGGAAATTTACTGTTTGTTCTCTTAGCAACTTTTTTTCAAATCAGAGAGTGTATAAACTAGTAATTATTTGTAGAGTATGTATCCTTTTGCATTATATAACTTTTGACCCTCATTTCCACCCTTTCAACTCTCTTTACCCATATCCCTCATTCTAAACGTTGGCTATTTTATTCTTAGAATCCACATATAACTGTGTTCAAGCAAAATTTGTTACTTTTAATGTATTTTGTTTAAATTGAGATGATCTTTATCTTATTCTCTGTTTCAAAACTGCAAAAAAAAAAAAAAATGGAAGAGAATGCATACTAATAGCTTGATTTACCCATTATATAATAGATGGATATTTTAAAACATATGTGTGTCAAAAATACACATGGAGTACATCAAATAACAATGAAAATATAAGGACTCTGTGTGGAAATGATGCTTTCTTTTTTAATCACATTATGAAAGCTATGTTCAGAAAAACATATGAGACTTTTGTTGATAGACAGAGCACATGTTAACACAGCTGCATCCCTGGAGTTATTCACAAGAAGTCCCAGTTGCTCAAGCTATTTATTTATTTATTTATTTATTTATTTATTTACCTAAAAAATACCTGTTGTAATTTGAAAAGATTCATATGTTTAAATGTCCATGGGAGTGGCACTATTAGGGGGAAAGGCCTTGTTGGAATAGGTGTGGCATTCTTACAGGACATGTGTCATGGTGATGGGGCAAGCCTTGAAGTCACCTATGGTCAAGTTCTGCCCAGTGTGGCACACTGTCTCTTTATGCTGTCTTATGCCTAAGTTGTAGAACTGTCAGCTCCTTCTCCAGGATCATGTCTTCCTGGATGCTGCTATCCTTCCCATCATGATAATAATGGACTAAATCTATGAAACTGTAAGTTAGCCCCAATGAAATGTTTTCCTTTTAATAGTTGCTTTGGTTATGATGTTTCTTCCCAGCAACAATACCTGAACTAAGAAAAGAGTAGCTACTAGTAGTACCTTAGAATACCTTTCACAAAAGGATATAACATTGCATTTGAAAAAAAAATATTTGCTATTATTCTTAGACATAGAAGAAGATGATTAGATTTAAAAATAGTTAACATAAATCATGTTCTGTTTACTATCCATATTATGGTTTTTGAAGATTGTCAGAACATTTCTCTGAATATGGAACAGTCACTGTGCTACTTCTAAGACACATGCACATTTCACATACAATGAGAATATTTCAGTTTGCATTCCGCGTTTCTTAATGCATGCATACACCAGAAATGGTTCCTTCGCTATTGGATCACAGTTTAGGCCTTGTGGCTAGTGTTGGTATTTGAAAGAAAACAATCATATTCCCCCTCTGGAACTAAGAAACAGCAAAAATTACCTCTTGTATATGAATATTATCTTCAGAAATCTTAAGGGTAGGGCCAGAAAAAGAAATGCCAAGAATCAATCAGTATTCCCACAGGAACATTATAATCAGAAACCAATCATCAAGGTAACTGCTTTGGGGAGGTAAGTGGCTTTCTAATGCCTGATAGGTAATGATACATGCTCAGAAAAGCATGCTTATAGATAAGTAACCTTCATCTTTCCAAAGGCAATGCACACCATATATTATACTGCCATGATTCCAGAGCTGGAGGCACAGAGAGCTCTTAACTTGTAAATAGATTTGGGATAATGGTTAACTCCAAATCACTTCCTTCTTGAGGCAGATTACAAATAGCATTTATTAAAGGAAGGTGAGATGGCAAAACTAGCAAGCTCCCTAGTAATTTTCTACCACAGTGCAACATGTTTGCCCTAAGACAAATGTGGAAACGGTGCAGCTGGACTTTTTCCTCTTATACAACAATTTTATTGTTTCTGTTAGTATAATATTATTTTCTCAAACACTTATGGATTCCTATATCGAATAGTGATTTATTTTTCTTTTCATTATTTTATTTGTTTACATTGCAAATGTTGTCCCCCTTACCTATTCCTTCATCTAGGAGTTTTTCATTCTATCCCCCATCCACTTCGCTTCTTAGATGGTGCTTCCCCACCCACCCACAAATTCCCATCCCACCCTGCTGGTATCCCTCTTCACTGGGGCATTACGTTTCTACAGAATTAAGTTCATTCTTTCCCACTGAGGCAAGACAAGGCAGTCCTCTCTTACATGTTTAGCAAGAGCCATGGACCAGCCCATATATGTTCTTTGTTTGTTAGATTATCCTCTGGGAGCTCTGAGGGTCCAGGTCAGTTGATATTGTTGTTCTTGCAATCCCTTCAGCTCCTTCAGTCTATACCCTAACTCTTCCATAGGGGTCCCTGACCTCAGTCCAATTGCTGGCTATAAGTATCTGTATTTGTCTCAGTCAACTGATAATAGAACCCCTCAGAGGACAGCCATGCTAGGCCTCTACTGTAAGCACAACATGGCATCAATAATAGTGTTGGAGTTTGGTGCCTGCACATGGGTTAGATTCCAAGTTGGCCCATTCTTTAGATAGCTTTTCTTTCAGACTGTACTATTTTGTTGTCCCTGCATTTCATTTAGACCAGAACAATCCTGGGTCAAGAATTTTGAAAGTGGGTGGGAGCCCCATGTCTCAAATGGTGGCCATGTCTATCTACTAAAGGTGTTTTCTTTTGGTTCCATCTTCCCACCGTTGAGAATTTTGGCTAAGGTTATCCCCATCGGATTCTGGGAACTTTTCATATCCCTAGTGGACTTTCTAGAAGTTTTCCTTCTTGCCCCATTCTATACTGCTGTAGTTTTTATTCATTCTTCTGGCCCTCTGGGTTTCTCTCCTGTCTCCCCCATATCTGATCCTGCTCCTCTTTGCTCTCCCCGTTTCCTTTCCCACCCAGATCCTTTCCAACCCCTGTGTCCACCTCACCTCTAGTGATTATTTTTCCCTCTTCTAAGTGTGACTGAAACATCCACACTTAGCCCTCCTTTTTGTTAAGCTACATATGGTCTGTGAGTTTTATCATAGGCATTCTGAACTTTTTTGCTAATATCCACTTACGAGTGAGTACATACCATGTATGTCCTTTTGGGTCTGGGTTACATCACTCAGGATGATATTTTCTAGTTCCATCCATTTGACTGAAGAATTCATGATGTCCTTGCTTTTAATAGCCAAGTAGTAATCCATTGTGTAAATGAACCACCTTTTTTTGTCCATTCTTTGGTTGCAGGACATCTGGGTTGTTTTCAGCTTCTAGCTATTATAAACAAAGCTCCCATGAACATAGAAAAACACGAGTCCTTGTGGTACAATGGAGCATTTTTGGGTATATGCTCAGATAGCTGGTCTTCAGGTGGAACTATTTCTAATTTTCTAAGGAACCGCCAAATTGATTTCCAGAGTGGTTTTACCACTTTGCTCCCACCAGCAATGGAGGAGTATTTCTTTTTCTCCACATTCTTGCCAGCATGTGCTGAAAGTTAATATCTACTTGTTTCAATATTGACATTCAGATGCAGTTTTTACATTGAGCATGGCTAAATACCAAAATATAAACTAGCCAATTGCTGTCAAACTTTTAAGAAATGATATTTTAAACAGAAGTAAAATTCTCAGCCAAGTGAGAACATGAAAACAAATGAACTTTTAGGCATTGGCATATTTATAAAGAGATAGCATAATTTGGGGACATGTTTTATCATGGATAATGATATAAATTCTCAAGGCTAGATACTTACAATGCAGAGTGTTAATTGATTCTTGTTCTTTTTGTCTAGAAATATAGAATTAAAAATATATATGTTATATAAAGACTTCATAGGCATATCTAACTCAGAAAATTAATGTAATCACCAGTTATATGTATCTATGTGTTCGCACTTATATGTACCTGCTCTAGCTATTAGAGAGAGAGGTAGTAAACAGGCACATAGATAAATGATTTTTTTGTTTTGTTATTGGATATTTTATTTATTTACATTTCAACTGTTATCCCCTTTCCCCATTTCCTCCACCCAGAAACCCCTTATCCCATCTCCCCTTCTCCTGCTTCTATGAGGGTGCGCCCCCACCCATCTACCCATTCCTGACTCCCCACCCTTGAATTCCTCTACACTGGGGCATCCAGCCTTCACAGGACCAAGGACATCCTTTCCCACCAATGCCTGACAAGGCCATCCTCCACTACACATATAGCTGGAGCCATGATTAATATATAAAAAGATGACACATGATCAAAGACAGATTAGATAGATAGGTAAATGATAGATAGATAGATAGATAGATAGACAGATAGATGATAGATAGATAGATAGATAGATAGATAGAAATGTAAGAATGTTAATGAATATGCATGTGTTTGACCATGAGTGTAGGGAAAAGAGGGTATTCAGAGGTGTTGTGACTTAGGTAGTAGCCCTCATTTGTATGACATGAGGTCTCTTCTTGATCTAACCTTGTGAAATAGAAGAGTTTAACTGGCCAGTAAGCCCAATAATCAACCTGTCTAAATTTTCCTCGTGGTGGGATTATATACACACATCTCCATGTCAGTCTCTTTTAGTTAGGTCCCAATCCCTAATATTAGAACTATAACATTCCTCTAAACATTCTGTGTGAAGTACCAATTTAGACACACAGGATATTGATATGAATTTGCTTATATTTAATTCCATATTTTTTACTAATAAATAAAACTGTGTTTAAGTAAGCAAAATATTTATAATTCTGTTCATTAAATGGTTATATATAACAGTCTCATGTTATCATATTTAGAATTATTTTAGTCATTCACCATGGCAGTTTACATATTCTATTCTCTACAAAATATAGAAAGACATATGTGGTCTATGGGGAAGTCTGTCCTCTATTGAAATAGTACAGGAAAATAAGTAACAGGAGAGTAAAAAAGAGATTTTTAGATTGACAGTTTCAAAGAGGTCACAGGTGATAAAGGACCTTACAACTTAAGGAACCAAGCAAATAAAATCTATACCATGATAAAAGAATGTATAGCAGAAAAGAGAAATGCAGAAAGAAAGAAGTTAAGGTTAATAAATGAAGTGATTTACATGCAAAGCCAGTGGCTTTGACTTGGACCTTGTACTCTAAATATCTTCTTCATCTTGGTAGAAGATGGTTTTATAAGGCAGGAATAACTGAAGTTTTTTTTTTTTTTTTAATGTTTATAGCCCACATTTTCCTCTGTAAATTAAAGGGCTTTGTTGAATTCTATAAATAATATATATTCTTATAACTTGGAAGATCTAGTTTATTGAATACAAGAATGTAATTCAAAAATTGGCACTGCTCTTTAATAATGAAAATATTAATATCTAGAAATATTCTAGCATGAATAACATAGAGGTAGCCCTATCTTTCATCATTTTTTGTGATTTGCCTCAAAATTACAGAGGGAGGCTTATATGAATATCATATTGCATGCTCACTTTGCTGAAAGGAGATTTGAAGTTCAGGGGCCGTAAGTTATTTTCTCAATCTCAGAGTATAAAAAGGATGAGTATTCAGTTTATTGTTCATGCAAAATTGCTAAGATCCTCTCACTAATCAATTTTGTGCTATGCTGTTCATTCTAAAAGAATTCCATAAGTATGCACATAAGTAAACTTTTTTAAAGAAAATAAAATGTTTCTAGTTATTAGCATTTTCATTATTCAGTGAACATTTGAAGTACTGCAGTTTCCATCCTTATTAAATCTGGTTGATTTGTTTTTGTAAACTCAGAAGCTCATGTAAATTTTACTGTTCTACTATAAGTACTGTTACCGCTATTGAGCTTTTGGTATGGAAAGATGCTTACATATCCTTAGTACAATCACGTTTATCCTAATACCCATGTTCCAGCAAGAACACAAAACATTTTTACAAGCTGAGCTCATCTAAAAGTTGTTAATAGACTTTCTGTTGGTGATTCAAAACTCAGCCCATTCTCCTTGTTTGTTTTTATACAAATTAAATCCTTACCTTTGTAATTAGATTGTTTTCATGACTTGAATTATGATGTATTCAAGTATGACAGCCTGTATAGCTAAATGTGTAAGCTAAAAGTGATGGAGGAGACCTGGAAAATGAATAAGAACCTGGAAAAATGCTCTTACCTACTCTGTGTTCTATCATGGGAAAACACTAATGTAACAGGTGTCCATTCTATCTGCATTGTAAGGAAGTAAAACACATGAGGCAGGAGATCTTAACAGAAATTTGAAAGTTCTTTCCAGTTTACTGGTACTATATTATATCCTTGTGTTCTCTAGCCACTCTTCTGCATGATGATAAAGCACTGTAAACCATTTAAAATTATTAGTTGCTGTATTAGTAAAGAATAACTAAAAAGAAAAAAACAAATGTACAGATAAAAACATATTGTTTGGGACAAATAATTAGAATTGAGAAATTTTACATGGCTGCACAATATATTTACCAAAACATCATTATTATCAAACAGAATCAAGGAGGATATAGAGATCTGCCCCAATAAAACACTCTACTGCAATCCAGACTGGTTTTCAACCCAGAAGTGTATGATAAAATTGATATTTCTGAAAATACTATAATCCTTGCTTGCAAGATAGAGAAAACATCAATCTTGAACTGAACTAGAAGCTTCTTCTGTTGAGCAAGTTTACTACTGGCAGAAGGTACTATGTAGGATGCTAAGGGAGAAAATGGGTTAATGATAACTTATAGCTGTGAATTCTGTCTTTGTTAACACAGGACCCTATTTCCTATATTGGCTTTCATTTTACCTTATAGTTGAAGGTTCCTTCCCATATCTCTATTCTCTAAGAACTGTGATTACAGGCATAAATTACTATGAAAAATATAATGTTATCCTGAAGATAAAGCTAAGTCCTTCATGCGTGGTAGACATGGACTCCTACTAACTGCACTACCCTTTAGTTTTTTTTTTTTAAACCCTCTTTATTAAAGTTTGACTTTGTTTTATTCAATACTGGTGAAAGTAAAGAAATCTCGATTCCTTTTACAGAAAAATGAGTTGTATAACTGGCCCATGAAGAACAGAATGCATTTCCAGGAAATGGTTATTATACTATTTGGATTTATAAAACTCTATGGATGACAAACAATTTGTAAAATTTCCAAGAGGAATAATTATGTATTGAGATGTATTAAATCATTTCAGAATTATGTTTTTGTTGTAAGGGAATAATCTAGAAACTAAAGAAAATTCTTTGGATGTCTCTCTTGAAAGTATTTTTTTTCAGTGAACACCATGTCTTAACAGAACTCAAAAATCAAATCTCAGCTGGGTGGTGGTGGCGCACGCCTTTAATTTCAGCACTTGGGAGGCAGAAGCAGGTGAATTTCTGAGTTCGAGGCCAGTCTGGTCTACAGAGTGAGTTCCAGGACAGCCAGGGCTATACAGAGAAACCCTGTCTCGAAAAACAAAACAAAATGAAACGTCAAAATGTGGAAACATGGCATTCTGGAAACTGGCTATGAAAGGAAATTAGGTGACCTCACAAGGAGGCTCAGAAACAAATTCTCTTTCCCATGCTCCTGATATCCCATCTCACTCATGTGCACATCTGAGATACACTACATACACCAAACATTCTCTTTACCAAGGCTGGTCATAAAATCTAGAAACTTTATTTCTCTAAAGAAATGTATAAAGGCTAAACATAAGGTCTACAGTGTATAGTATATTTGATGGAACTGAAAAAATATAGTATGTGCAATATACCATCTAGATAGAAACATTTCCGTCAGCAGATATGCCTCCACAAGCATGTATGGAAGAATAATATCATGAGAACCCACATTCAAAATTGGGCATGGTGATACATGCTTGTAATCCTAGTACTATGCAGACAGATGGCACTCTATGGTTCATGTACATACCAGCTAAAACTACTCAATGAGCTTCAAGCCAGTGAGAAACCTTGTCTTGAAAATGAGGTAGACAGTTAATGAACACAAATGAGGTGATTTTCTTGACTCTACTGACACACTCATACTTGTAATGGCTTACCTGAACACCAGTGCATATGCATTATATACATTGGCATAGAGACACACACAATCACAGACACACTCCACACACACACACACACACACACACACACAACACAACACACACAAAAAAAAAGTGGTTCTAAAAAGACCTTGTATAATTTTGTTTCATCTCTGTTGAAGAAGAAAATCTCTTGCTACCTGATCTTTCTCAACTGATCATGGTTTTTTGCTCTACTATTATTTTAGTAGAAAGAAAGAAACAGACAAAGGAAAAGAAAAGAATTAAAGATTTGATCTTGCTTGCTATTTCTGTTATTGTCTAACTAATTGAAATATGTTAAAATGAATAGGTGTTGTATTGGAAACTTGGGGGCATGGGAGCTGGTATTACATTTGACAGCCTGTCAGGGTAGAAACTAAAGGCAGAAACAAGGATGCAGGTTCTGATGAAGAGGCCATGGAGGGTCCTGCTTACAGGCTTGCTCCCCATGGCTTGCTCAGCCTGCTTCCTTATCCCACCCAGGGCCACTAGGCTATGGGTGCCACCACAGTCAATGTGCTGGGCACTTGTAAATCCATCATTAATCAAGAAAATGCAACTGGGAGTTGGTGGCCTTTGATCTTAGCACTCAGGATTCAAAGACAAACAGATATCTGTGATTTTGAGGCCAACCTGTCTATAGAGTAAGTTTCAGGACAGTCAGAACTACTCAGAAAGCCTGTCATGGAAAAACAAAACGAAACAAACAAAGAAAAATGCTCCATATTCTTGCCGAATGGTCGGGGAATTTTTCAATTGATGTTCCCTCTTTTCAAATGCCTTCTCAAATCGACAGAAAATTAGCCAGCACAAACTGTGTTTAACAGTTTTTTACAACTTCTAAACTAATGAGATTCATATCTGAATCCTCTGCTCACTTCTTTGGTAACTTACATTAGGAAAAATATAGCATAGAACTGAATCTTTGAGAAACTGGATTATATACAATGTAAGTGTTAGATCTAGGTCTCAGACATATAAGATACTTTATTGACATTCTATTCAAAGTTCAATAGTCAGAAGTAGGCACATGTACAGTATATGAATAGGCATGCTACATATGTTGGAAATGACCTCAAGTGCTGCCAGAGCACCATGGGATTCTGTGAACCCTAGCTACCAAAATTGTCTTCAAGTCCCCCACAGAGGGCTAAGAAGGCTCTGGAGGTAAATTTGCTTGTCAATTACTTGTACAAATATACAATAATATCCACCATCTTTAGCAGTACTTCTGTGCATAGTTCATTATCTGGTGCACAGATAAAAAGGATGAAATTGAAAAGGGTAATGGTGTCTAACCACATTGAAGTACAAATCTTGTATCTAGAAGTGGTAAGCTGATTTCATAAGGAGATAAATCATCTGTGCCAGACATATACACACATAAACAGATACACAAGCATGCAGATATATAAAGAAAACTGGGGGAAAACCTTCACTTAGGGCTAGAGAAATAACTTATCAATTCAAAGCATTAATTGTTCTCCCAGAGGACCTGAGTTTGGTTCCCAGAACGCTCACGGTGGCTCACAATCATCAGTGGCTCTAGTTCCAAGGGATCCCATGCCCTCTTCTGACCTCCATGGCAATAGACATATGCAGGCAAATGCTCATACACATAAAATCTAACAAAAAAAAAAATCACATAAAACCTTTATGTAGCCCAAAAGCTCAAAAGACTTTCTGTGTATACACAGTCTCCAATCCTTCTTACAATATTTCTTTTAAATTGTTTTATTTATTTATATTACAAGTGTTGTTGTGGATAGCCCCAGTCTTGTATTTTGATCCTAGTTCCACCCTTCTGGGAGGGCTGCAGAGGATGATTGAGTCTGTACACAGAGGACATCTTGTAAACCTTCTGTCCAATTAAAACCTGTAAAATAAAGACTAGAGCCAGAGATTGGGCAGTAGAAGGGAAGGCGGAGAAAAAGGCTTAGGGAGGAGAAAGTGAGAGGAATTCGATATAAAAGATAGAGGCAGAAGCAGAAGCAGAGGAGAAGCAGGAAGCAGAGGAGTCGAGGTAGAAGCAGAAGGAAGCCAGCGGTAGAAGGAAGCCGATGGAAGAGCCGGAGCTGGACAACCACGTGGCCTGGATAAAACCTCAAGTTATAAAGGATCTCATAGCCAGGGATTAGAGTAGTGTAGTGGTAAATCTGCCCAATCCAGGCATGCAATTTATACATAATTATTGAGCTGTGTCTTCCTTTACTGGTCTCCTGCCAGAGGAGATCAAACCAACGGCCAATTCGGAGGTTTAATACCATCATCAACAAATTGGCACCCAACTTCTTCTACAGTGTTGCCTCCCTTCCTGGTTCCACCTCCAAGAGTTCTTCTCTCTATTTCCCCCTCCCTTTTGCCTCTGAGAGTGTACTCGCCCACTCACCCACTCCCACCTCCCTGCCATCTCCTTCCCTACACTGGGATATCAAGCCTTCACAGGACCAAGGGCCTCTCTTCCCATGGATGCCCAACAAGGCCATTCTCTGCTACATACGCAGCTGGAGCCACGGGTCCCTCCATGTGTACTCTTTGGTTGGTGATTTAGTCCCAAGGAGCTCTGGGGTGGTGGTGGAGTCTGGTTGGTTGATATTGTTGTTCTTCCTATGGATTTGCAAACCCCTTCAACATAGGGCATTTTCTTAAATAGAAATTGATGTGGAAGAGCTGAGCACATTCCAGATAAAGTGCTATCTCTGGACTCCTGGGTCTGGTTCTATAAGAAAACAGTATAACCAATCTACAATGAGTAAACCAGCAAGAAGAGCCAATTCAATGAGCTCCTCATCAGCTCCTCCTCCGGGTTCCAACACGTCTTGGGTTCCTCTGCTTTCTTCCTTCAGAAATGCACTGCAATGTGGAATATAAAACAAAGCCTTTTCATCTTTGCTTTTGGTCATGGTTTTTCATTACAATAGTAACTTGCATGGACCTTAACCCCAGGCTTAGGTCCTCTCTGAAACATTAGAGAGGAGGAAAAGCATTGGCTTGCGGGGCAAGACTTGGTGGTCATATTTCCATGTAACTGTTTTCTATATAACTTTTACTTGTCTTGATTTTAAGTTACTCTGCAGCAAATTTACACTTTTTGCTTACAGCAGGGGACTGAGTAAGGGACTAATTGTTAGGGTTTCTTTCTTTCTTACCCAGAAGCCTTGCTTCTGCCTCTCACATGACAGGCAGAAAGGAGGTTTGAAGTGGTAAACTTCTACTGAACAAGAAGGAAACACATTTACACAAGCAAATATTCATAAAGAGACATGCATTCATACATACATTTATCCACATGAACTCATATATCAGCATGCACTCCTACTGGGCCCAGCTACTGATCTCATATTTACGATTTTACATACACCATACATACATGTGCATATGGATCAAAAGTCCAAGCGTCAGTGCAGAGATAAACAACTCATTCTGGATGAAAGATGAGTTCCAATCTTTATTGCAGAGAAAAAGAAAAAAAAAACTTCTACACTTTTATTGCTAAATGAATTAAACACAAGTCAGTAAGAAAATAGTTTGTCTTCTTCAGTAAGACTAAGCCTGCCTTGCAGTTAAGAGAAGACCTGTTCTGTCCCTTGATAAGGAGAACCTGCCTTCTTTTCCTTTCTTCAGATTTTTTTTATCTCTCTTCATCTCTCTCATGGTTTGTTCTATTTTCTTATGTTCGGCTGTCTCTCCACCTTCTCCTTAGTTTCTAATTGTCTGTCTGCATTCTGCATTCTGTTCTTTCTGTCACTGAATATCATCGTTTCTAGTGATTTGTATCTGTTTTAGAAGAATAGATCACATCTTTGTGATCTATTTTTTCCCAAGCATCTTTATAGTTGTTGTTGTTTTATCAAAATTTCACTAAAAGTTCAAACATAAATTCAAATCCTAAATTGAATGAGATTACAACAAAAATGTTTATATGTCTTCTCATTAATTCTAGTTATCTCGTTACACATTCCATATATGTAATTAGCTCCATAGGTTGTTGTTGAAAGTCTAAAACTATAATTTCTTTTTGTCTAAGTTAACATTAATATTTTGTATCAATAAACTCAGTTAATATTTTCTTTTCAGTCCTTGCACCTACAATACATTCTTAGTTGCTTTTTATGACCTTTGGTTAAATGTTTTATAGCTCTAAAGAATGTATTCTAAGTTGTAAATGCCTGGTCTCTATCTCAGAAGCAAATGACTCATGACATGTAAAGACTGCCAAATTTCTAATTACAGTTTTCATAACAAGGAGGGCTTTAATATTAGCACTAGTACAAAAAGGCTTAATAATTACTAGTATAATTTTCTGAATTCTTATAGAATCATCCTCAGGATTTAAAAAATCATCTGTATAGAATCATTACAAGACAGTAAATTTTCATTGATATACAGACAATCTGTGCAATAGTGTAGGGTAATGGCCAAAGATAATTATTTAATTTATTATGACAGAAAAAGCAGGAATCAAGTCCTAAAAATTTCATTCTTTGGGCCTTGATTTCAGTGACTCATACATCTCAGTCCATATTCCACAGTGAAACCATTCAGGAATATCAGCTGTTAGCCTTTAGCATTTCCTAGATGGTTCCTGACAGTAAACCTAATAAAAGACATCTATGTAGAGTAAGAACTCGATGATATGCTTTGATCTTTTATGATATTCTAACGTTAAAGACAGGTTAAACAGATAAAATGCCATTAATATAATCAAATAATTCAATGACACAGGAGCCTTTTTAATGGTATGCCAAATATATGTACATATGTATGTTTGAATATAATATATATATGACAGGATATAAAATATGTAGTACAATAGTAATAGATTGAGAGATAAAAACCAAAACAAACAAAAAATGCAAACATAAACCTCATGTATTCAAATTCTTTATCATCTATGTAGAATTCCATCTTCTGTAGTTGTTACCTACAACATTTAGAGACATAGAATCACAGATACCCAAATGTTGCTGAGTATATACTAAGGAGTACCTCACACAGGAAATGTGTTAGATATTTTTTTTTTTCATTGCTGTGATAAAATACCTGAGAAGAAATAACTTATAAAATAATTTATTTTGGCTCATCACTCCAGGGAATATTTTCCCATGCTGAGAAGGAAGACACAGTAGAAGAGGCATGTGGTAGGTTGGCCAGCTGACATGAGCAGTCAGGAAGAGAAAGGAATAGGAATACCAACTAGGTTCCGGCACACCCCAGTGACTTAGATCCTCCAGAAAGGTTCCTCCTCCCAACAAATTTACAGATCTTTCCAAACACTGCCACAAGCTGAGGGTTAGTTGGTTGAACATATAAGTTTATAAAGACATTTCATACTAAAAGCAAAACACATCTTTGTCTAAGTTTAAACTGGCAACTTGAATTAGGCTATTGAAAAAAAAAATCTCCAGACGATACTTTGTAAAAGAAATACATAATTAAATTGAAGTTGCCTAACTCAAAACTTTAATCATTTGCAAACATGTTGAAGTTTAAAGCTTAAGATAATAAAAACCCTTGTTTTATTTCTCTTTTTGGCTTTTGGATATGAAAGTTTCAGGTATTTTTGAGGAGTATTGCTTAAATTTAGTGGTTGACAAAATTGTGTGACCTGAAACTCCAATACTGTATAGTTTTCAGGCCTAAGCAAAGAGTTTTTGTGCAGTTTTAACTATCCTTTTTAATAAGAATAATTCCTGTATAGCAATTTTCATGACATCATACTTGTCTTGAAATTTTGGACTCTCAAATATAAACTATATCCCAGGTAGACTGGCTTTTTTTCTATTCTTGTATACTATTAGCATTGTCTTACTCTCACATTTTGAGATTGTAATATTATTATAATATTTTCCGTATCTTTTCTTTCTCCATAACCTCCTACACACCTCCCCTGCTGTTCTTTGGAAACATGGCCTTGTTTTCTCACTAATTTGTTGTACTCTGCATATGTGTGTGTGTCCTAATATACATGCATACCTATTCCTACATATACATGCATTCATATATATGCATATTTTAAATATAACATGTCTGTTGGGTATATTATACTTATGTATATGTTTCAGGGCTGATGATGGCACTGGATAATCAGTTGTCAAGTTGTTTCCTGAAGAGATCACTTCTTTGGACTCCACAATTTTCTATATTCCTATATTTCTTAAGTCAAAGTTGAACGATTCCATCCACTTGAATGTCCATTAGGGATGGACTGTTTCCAGCTCATATTAAGAATCCATGTTGGCTAAATATTGAATGTGACTTTTGATATGACTGAATTCTTTTCTGTCTTACATGTATGTTCTTAGGATCAGTAATTGTCAGAGGAATTTCTTCATGGCCAGCTAACAAACAGTGGTGAGGGTAGATAGGAATACATTTATGTTTTTGTTCTTTGAAGATAGGTAGGAATCAGAGATTCAGTGAGTTCTGAAAAGGGTGTAACCTCATCTGCCCATACTTATGGATATGTAAATTTTGATAGCATCTAAATTTTATAAAGAAATTATAACAATTTTATGAAAAATTGTCACAATTTAAAAACAATATTACATCACGCATAGATATAATTTCTTTTCAAATTTTATTTTGATTAAAATATTCCTACGAATGTTCATTTTAAAACACCTTATATTTATTGAAATATATATAATTTTGTATCTGCATATGTGTGTGTGTGTCCAAATATACCTATTCCTACATATACATGCATTCATATATTCCATATTTTAAATATAACATGTTCTGTTGGTAAATTATACTTATGTATATTTTATGGGCTGATGATTGGCACTGGATAATCAGTTGTTGTTGAGTTGTTCCTAGGAAGATCACTTCTTTAGGTCCCAAATTTTCTATGTTTCCTATATTTCTTTAAGTAAAGTTGAGACGATTTCCCTATCCACTTTTATATGTCCATTAGTATGGACTTGTTTCCAGCTCATATTTGAGACTCCATGTTGGTGAGAATATATGAATGTGATTTTTGATATGATCTGAACATCTTTTCTGTCTTAACTTGGCTCATGTTCTTAGGACAAGTAAATTTGTCAGAGAATTTCTTCATGGCCACTAACACAACAGTAGGTGAGGTAGATAGTGAAATACATTTATGTTTTTGTTCTTTGAAGATGGTAGTGAACTCAGAGATTCATGAGTGCTAGAAAAACATGTTAATACTCATCTGCACCATATTACTGGATATGTTTTAAATTTTTGATAGCATCATATTTTATAAGAAATATAACAAATTTTATGAAAATTTGTCATACAATTTAAAAAACAATAAAACATCACAGCATAGATATAATTCTCCTTTAAAAATTGTTATTTTGGAATAAAATATTATACAGGAATGTTCAATGTTTAAAAACAATTATAATTTAATTGAAATATATATGAATAATTTACTTCAGGAACAATTTGATATTCATGAAAATTAGTGCTATAAAATAATGAATTTTAGATAACAATCATTAAATTACTGAGAATTATTTTTGCACAATGGTAATTTGTTAATTTCAGTTGGCATGCTCAAGTTATTAATTGGCATGCACTAGCAATTTATTAAGAACAATTGTTTTCATTAAATTATAATGCATTTTTCAAATCATACAGCAATAATATATTTATTTGCCATGTAAATATCTGATTGATATGGTCACTCAATTCATAATTTCCCTTATAGGAGTATTTGCATTGTCCTATCTTGTCAAAGAGAAAAATCTCCAGTTGCTAGCGCTACCACCTGTGTAGGGTACAAAATAAAGACACTGTGTGGAATGAAGGGAGCAGTCAATATCTCATTAGTCCTGCTAAGTAAGATTTATATTGCAACACATTCTTGAGCTTCAGTGTATAAATTATGCAGAATCCTTACCTCCAACACAGGGTATATTGTTAGCAAATGATATTCACAAGGTAGAAAAAAGCAACCATCACGTGCTCTGATTAAAAGCAGAGATCTGAGGGATAAAAGGAAAAATTTAATATAAATTTTAACATTTCAAAACTACATAGAGAGTGAATGCACTTTTGTAGAGAGATTTTAATTCAGCAGCCTAGGTACTCTGGCTGGAATACAGACACACCTTTTGTACACTACACACCTTTAATCACAAATAATGAAAGGTAATGTTAGTTTGTAGAAGGAAGCAGCCATGTTTTAAGGTAACACCTAATTAGCAGACGAAGTGATGAATCAGAGAAAAATTTGACAGAATATGATATTGCCAACTCTCATGAGAAGAGAGAGGAAAGGGAAGCAGTTCTGAGAGAGGAAGGAGAAGCAGTTTTACCGGGTCTGTTGTCGAGAGACAGGTTGCAGAGAGAGAACAAGCAAAATATAGGTAAAGCCTAAGAGAAAATTACCTCAGAAGAGTAAAAATTTATTTACACACTTTCATACTTTCATTTAAATGATATTTTTAAAATTATATATATATATATATATATACATATATATACACTCTTAAAATACATATATAAATAGCAATATATATATATATTGCAATATTATATATATATATATACTCTTTTTAAATGGATAATAAATACATGGACAGATAATTAAAGGGTATTTTAATTTATTTTCTAAAAAAATAAGAAGAAAATGTATTCCATTTTGTACTATACTTACTTTTCAGTATTGAAAGTGTTTAGATTTGCGGTATAGCCTGACTCCTAGTTCTTAATTTTTTTCCAGTTCACTAGAAAAATATATAGATGTGTGTGTGTGTGTGTGTGTGTGTGTGTGTGTGTGTATGTGTGTGTGTCTGTATTTATAGTCACTTACATGTTTATTCTGTTAGTAAATTAATACTTAAAATGAAACATACACCATACAATATAAGATATACATACACACACAAATATATACATATATACTTGTGTATGTGTATGTGTGCAGATATATTTATCTCAGTACATTTAGAACAATACCATGGCATAAAGAACTGTATACAAACAATTATATTATTTAGGAAATGACAGGAGTTGAATATAGTACATATCTTTTAAATTAAGATGAAGAGAAATGAGATTTTAGATATTATTTAACTAGGAAGTTAAAGCAACAGTTGAGCTGAAGTGATTTTTATCATAGGAGAACATACTCATGCTTCTGGAACACATTGTGATACCAGCTGTTTGTGTTTTTATTTTTAATATAAGTGGAGTAACAATGATTTTAATAATTATGAACGAAAGCGTAACAAGTTTCGGATGTGTTTGGGTGTTCGTGCAAGTCTATGAAGCACTGTGTACACTTCTATACAGGTGGAGACCAGAAGAGGATATCAGGTTTCCTCCTTTATCAGAGTCTTCCTCTTCCTGGGGCTCGTGATATTTTTACATTGTTGGAAACTAGGAACGTCCACATTTACTCCTTTATCAGCCTGTGCAAACATGAGGTGACAGACAAGCATAGGAAGCCAAGCTTGTTATGTAGGTGCAGGGATATAAACACCAACATTGATGTTTGCATAGCCAGCACCCTGAACCATCTCCCTGTCCCCACAGAAATCTTTCCAACACCATTCATATAAATCCACTGGTGTCTCTTAGAACACTTGAAAACCTGAAGGCTATTACTCTTCCAATTTTATACTTGTCATCTTCATTGCACTACCTTTGACACATGTATATACTATTACTCATTTGTAATGGCAGAACGGTATACATTTGGCATCATTTGTTTTTAATTTGGGTGTTAACATAAATATGTCATTTACCACATGTAAGTCATTTATATAATGTTTGTCATTAAATCTAATACTTAAAAATCAAGTATACCTCATACCATATAAAAAAAACTAGTACAAAACAATGTCTTCGAACATTTACAATGCAGTGTCAATTAGTAGTATTTATGTTGAAAAGAATATTGAAATTAGTTTTCTTGTTTATAAAAGATGAATGTATTTTGTATGTATAAGACGTGTTTGTTGGGAAATTTTATTTGAGTTCCAAATCTATAGCCTTTAATATGTGATAAGCATAAGTTAGCCTTGAACATAACAGATTGATCCATCACAGGTTAAAAAACAAACAAACAAGCAAACAAACAAGAAAAAATAAGAATTTTCAGCAAGTCAATGCATTAAAAAGTTTTAAAAGATTTTTCATCAGAACCAATAAACCATTTAACCTGAAGTTACAGTAAAAATAATAAAAGGATTCTGAAACTATATTTAGACTGATGTCATTTTCAAGGGGAATTTGAGAGAGTTATTTTACTCCAACAGGAGATCAGGAAACTCTCTCTTGGGCCAGCAGCCAGTGGGAGATTGCTGTAACCTAATATTGAAATAACAAAAGAATGAATGAGCTTTTAAAGACCTAATTCGAACAGAAATGATCATCACTTCATGGAGGAGGCTTTATGAGAATGGATGACATATATCCTTTCTCCAAGCAGCTCCGTATTTTATTTTATTTTGTTTCCTGTCTTATAATTGACATCATACCCAGTACAGATTCACTGACATTAGTGTGATTTTCAAATTCAATTATAAATTATACAATATTATACATACATGATTGTGTACCTATCAACTAATACACATAACTTATATGAAGGAATTTATAATATCTTCCTGTTTAATAATTTTATGGTATGTGATATGTGACATAATTTCTGGCCATTCCTGTCTTAATTCCCATTAAATTCCAAACACCCAAGAAAGTAGAACAGACAACACATACACACACACACACACACACACACACACACACACACAGGTTTTTCAGTCATGTTGGGAGCATATTGCTTCATTGATCTTAGTCAGCAGGACTATAAGGGATACAAATTTTAGTACAATAAAAGAGAATTTAAAACAATGAACTTTAACATAAAAGATAATTTAGATAAATTAGATAATGCAATTTCAATAGTTACTGTTTATATACTGCTACATTCCATCATATATATATATATATATATTGCACAAATCTATAGATAGATAGATCATAGTATAGATAGATAGATAGATAGATAGATAGATAGATAGATAGATAATACATACATACATACATACATACATACATAGACATAGAGATAGATATAGGTTTTTTATACACTAAAAAAACCTTAGCCATTCTTTCTGCTGGCCCTGAGGGCTTCAGCCCTGTTCCCTTCTACCAAATACCTCAGTAGGTAATCTGAGTGTTCCAAGTTCTCTCTTTCACTATTGTCAAATTGTGTCTCTCTCTATTCCTTCTTATGTGAAGGAGGAAGCTTCTCTGATGATGGCTGGACAGGACATGGATCTCTGGATACAAAAATCATTTGGAGGTATTTTATTGTTATATTCCTTTGGTAAAGTAGTAGTATTTCATTTTTTATAGATCTCTGGACTATGTAGTCTCAGATTTTTGGCCTCCAGAGCAGCGTCAGGAATGGCTTCCATCTTATGAAGTAAATCCAATCATATATATATATATAATATATTATTTATTTTAATTGTTAAGCAATCCTTGTGCAAATATTGTACTAGCTTCTCTATCAGCTAGTTCAAAAAACAAGGACTTTAATCCCATTTTCCACCTTAAATATCTTTTCAATCATAGCTATCAAATAATTTTAACCAATTTAATCATGAGTTTTATATGTTTCTACTCCCTCTTTCTCCTTCCAGTCATGTACATCATTCACCTATACACATATAATTATACAATTTCCTGTGACACTACAAAATTTCTGGTTTTAGGTATCCTTTTAATTCGATTTAATGAGCATCAGTCGTTCTCAACTTGTGAGTCATGACACTTTTGGTAAGCAAAATATTAACACTATAATTCATAACAGTGACAAAATTATAGCTATGAAATATCAATAAAAATAGAATTATGCTTTTGTGTCACCAAGACATGAACACTACATTAAAAAGGCACAGCATTAGAAATGTTGAGATTTACTGTGCAAAATCTTTTAATGAGTTACAGCAACTCAGTACTTTAGGAGACTAGACACCTCTCTAGACACCGTGGAAAAGACTAAGAAATATTTTTCTATATCTTTTATCAGTCTAAATGGGAAAATACTATTGTGAATGGACTCTTAAATGAAATGTTGGTGACTCTTTTATGAACTATAAAGCCCATTTTGGATTGAGTCAGTAGAGTCAAAGTGTAAGTTATATTGTGATAAACTAAGACATATTTTACTATAAATTTGTGATAAAATATCCACAATAAAGTATAACATCTCAATGCTTAAATGACTATAGTAATATTGTATACCACACATAAATTCATCCATTACTTGTATTTATGTATTTGAGTATATATGTAAATGTGTGTTTACATATGTGTATAGATTTGGAGGCCAGTAGATAATTACATGTGTAACTCTGAGAAGCCATCCATCTTTTCTTCAGAGACAGACTCTCTTACTAACTATATTACATAGGCTGACTATTGGACTCTCCGATGCTGTGTTTACAAGTGCACATATTACCTCCACCAGGTAGATATTTTGTGTGACTACTGGGACATTATCTTAGTCCTTCATACTTTCGAAGCACTTACCAACTGACATATCTTTCGTGCAAAAATTCATGTTTACTTAAAACATAAGAAATGCAATATATTCTATTTAAACCCACTTAAAATCATTTTTAATAAATGGTTAAGAAAAACAGATTGTGAAATCTTGACAACTAGTCAAATTTCATGCTTGAAACTTCTAAGATAAAGGCATTGTAGTAATTCACAAGTAAAATAGTGTGTATTTCATTTTGTGGACTATACATAGGAGAAATAGAGGGTGAAGAGAGAGAGAGTATAAAGAAACCCAAGGTTAAAACTAATACTTTCTAACAAAGGTGAAAAATATGGCAGCAACACCAAAAAATCTAAAAGAGGAAAAGTGGAAAAAGACTACAGATTAATAGAAAATAACTTCAGGAATGTCAAGGCATGGCAACGCAAAGTCACTAAAGATATGAAAAATACTCATTTCTATAGAACACTTGCCACTTTGACCAAAACTTTTTTTTTCCTTTTTTTAAATATTGGATATTTACTTTATTTACTTTCCCGTTTTACACCCCCCAGACCACCTATCCCATCACCACTCCTCCAGCTTTTATGAGGATGTTCCCCCCCACTCCTGCCTCCCCTACCTCGAATTCCTCTACACTAGGATATAGAACCTTCAAAAGACCAAGGGCCTCTCCTTCTATTGATGCCTGCCAAGGCCATCCTCTACTACATAGCAGCTGGAGCCATGGCTCCCAGGCACTAAACCACCAACCAAAACTTCATCTTTTTTTTTTTATTGGAAAGTTTTTATTGGAAAATTTTGTTTATATTTCAGATGTTCTCTCCTTACCCCATTTCCCCCCTCCCTCCCAGGAAATCACTATCCCTTCCCCCCTCCTCCTGTCTCCACGTTGGTGTACCCCCACCCACCCTCCCCTGTACCTCACCTCCCCACCCTTGAGTACCCCCCACGACGTCCAGCTTTCATGGGACCAAGGATCTCTTCTCCCCCTTATATATACCTCCCTTGCATATATAGCTGGAGCCATGGGTCCCTCCCTAAGCGCTCCCAGGCTAGTGGCTTAGACACTGGGGGCTCTGGTTGGTTGGGATTGTTGCTTTCCTCATGGTGTCGCGAATCCTCTCAACTCCTTCTGCCTTCACTCTATCTTCTCCATTGGGAACCCCATGATCAGTTTAATGGTTAGCTGTGAGCATCTGCCTCTGAATATGTCAGACTCTTGCAGACCTCTAAGAAGACACATGGGCTGGACCTAGGCCTCCCTGCACATATGTTGTAAATGTGCAGCTTGGTTTTCATGCAGGTCTCAAACATCTGGAGTGGGGGCTATCCCAAAACATGCAGCCTGTATATGGAGTATGGTCTTCTAGCTGGGTGCCTCATCTGGCCTCAATGGGAGAGGAAGCACCTAGCCTCTCAGAGACTTAAAGTGGCAGGGTGGGGGATACAGGAGGAGGGGGTACTCAGAAAACAAGAGATGGGGAAGGATTGTGGGAGGGGGTGACTGGGACGGGTTATAAAGTGAATAAGCAAAAAAATAAAATTAAAAAAGGAAAAAAAAAGAAATGGAAAAAATAAAAGTTAATTTCTTTAATCACTAAGCCCTCCTGGGAAAAATTGAGAAGTCCTTTTTATATGAAATTTGAGTATAGAAATTCAGTTAAATTCATATTTCCCAAGTTGAAGGAGAAGAAACATTTGCATCTCTGTCCCCTCATGTGGTTGGGATATTTCATGTCATGGATTTCACATTAGCATGGGAAATTTTCAAAGGCCAGGTTAAGTTATATGACTCTCTATTTTAATCTAATTCACAGGGCTGTTAGATTCATCTATTCATCCATTTATTTAGCAAGCCAGACACCTGTCACAAATTCACATATCTGTCTGTTCACTTGTCTTGCCATCCATTAATACCATAGAAAATATTTATTAAATAAGCCATTTTCTGTGTTTTAAATTTTTTTTGGTTATTCTGTGAAAATAATACAGCATGGAACTCATTGTGTAGATGAGGCTGGCATCAAATTTGTAGTGACCTGCTTATATGTGTCTCTTTAATAGTGATATTAAAGGTAAGGGCTGCTAAAAAAAATTATTCTATCCCTTTATGAGTATTAATAGTTGGTTTTGTTTCTTAGGATATATCTCTGTAAATAAAATAAGGTTTTACTAAAAAAAAAAAAAAAAAAGAAAAGAAAATGCTGTCCTTGTTCCACGGGATGATTTTAGCTCCTTTGTCAAAGATTAAATGACCATAGTTGTGTGGGTTCATTTCTGGGTCTTCAACTCTATTCCACTGATCTTCCTGCCTGTCTCTGTACCAATACCAGGCCGTTTTTATCACTATTGCTCTGTAGTACAGCTTGAGGTCAGGGATGGCGATTCCTCCAGAAGTTCTTTTATTGTCGAGAATGGTTTTCGCTATCCTGGGTTTTTTGTTGTTCCAAATAAATTTCAGAATTTCTCTTTCTAGTTCTGTAAAAAATTGAGTTGGTATTTTAATGGGGACTGCATTGAATCTGTAGATTGCTTTTGGCAAGATGGCCATTTTTACTATATTAATCCTGCCAATCCATGAGCATGGGAGATCTTTCCATTTCCTGAGATCTTCTTCAATTTCTTTCTTCAGAGACTTGAAGTTCTTGTCATATAGATCATTCACTTGCTTAGTTAGATTCACACCGAGGTATTTTATATTATGTGTGACTATTGTGAAGGGTGTCATTTCCCTAATTTCTTTTTCAGCCTGTTTATCTTTCATGTAGAGGAAGGCTACTGATTTGTTCGAGTTGAATTTATAACCTGCCACGTTGCTGAAGTTGTTTATCAAGTTTAGGAGTTCTCTGGTGGAGTTTTTGGGGTCACTTAAGTATACTATCATATCATCTGCAAATAGTGATATTTTGACTTCTTCCTTTCCTATTTGTATTCCTTTGACTTCTTTTTGTTGTCTAATTGCTCTGGCTAGGACTTCCAGTACTATATTGAATAGGTAGGGAGAGAGTGGGCAGCCTTGTCTAGTCCCTGATCTTAGTGGGAATGCTTCAAGTTTCTCTCCATTTAGTTTTATGTTGGCTATTGGTTTGCTGTATATTGCTTTTACTATGTTTAGGTATGGGCCTTGAATTCCTGATCTTTCCAAGACTTTTACCAGAGACAGTACCCAAATTAATAAAATCAGATCTGAAAAGGGAGACATAACAACAGAAACTGAGGAAATTCAAAAAATCATCAGATCCTACTACAAAGGCCTATACTCAACAAAACTGGAAAATCTGGATGAAATGGACAATTTTCTAGACAGATACCAGGTACCAAAGTTAAATGAGGAGCAAATAAACCATCTAAACAGTCCCATAACCCCTAAAGAAATACAGCAGTCATCAAAAGTCTCCCCACCAAAAAAAGCCCAGGACCAGATGGTTTTAGTGCAGAATTCTATCAGACCTTCAAGGAAGACCTAATACCAATTCTCTTCAAACTATTCCACAAAATAGAAACAGAAGGAACACTACCCAATTCGTTCTATGAAGCTACTATCACACTCATACCTAAACCTCACAAAGATCCAACAAAGAAAGAGAACGTCAGACCCATCTCTCTTATGAATATCTATGCAAAAATACTCAATAAAATTCTAGCAAACCGAATCCAAGAACACATCAAAACAATCATTCATCATGATCAAGTGGGCTTTATCCCAGGAATGCAGGGATGGTTCGGAAATCCATCAATGTAATCCACTATATAAACAAACTCAAAGAAAAAAACCACATGATCATCTCATTAGATGCTGAGAAAACATTTGACAAAATTCAACATCCTTTCATGGCAAAACTTCATCTTAATCTTAAGCCTTTTTTTTGTTTGTTTGTTTTCAAACTCAAATCTAATCAGCACTGAGATGTAGCTGTAAAGATCTGATTGTAAATGATTAATCAATTACCTTGTTTATCCATGCTACCACAGTTGTTTGAATACCTGGATGTTTATGGCGATGACTCCAGAAAAATCATGGGGTTTGTTTCATAGCCCTTTTTACTGTTGATTTTCAATCTAGATTCCAATTTTCTGACTTGGAACATGTCTGTGTTTGAGGGCAATCTTACTTTTATTGGCTATATCTTCTGTTGAAGTACAGTTAGTGCTTTTCCAAAATGTTCCCTTGTAGTAAATTGTGTGACTCACACAAAGCTATGCTTAGTGGTTTTGAATATGCTTTATTCTATGCTACATAACACTGACAAAAAACAATATTTGGAAGAAAGATCCTATAAAATCTTTCAGATTAGAATCCATTAACAAGGGAAGCCAGAACATAATTTCAAGAATGCATTTATAGGCTGTCTTAGTTAGGATTTTAGAGCTGTGAAGAGACACATGACCACAGCAACTCATATAAAGGAAAAATTTTTAATTGGGGCAGTTTATAGTTTCAGAGATTTAGTCCATTATCATCATGGTGGGAAACATGGTAGCATGCAGGCAGACATATCGATGGAGAATGAGCTAAGAGATTTTCATCTGGATCTATAAGCAATAGAAGGAGACTGTGAACCACAGTGGATGTAACTTGAGCATATCAGACCTCAAAGCCTGCTTCCCTAGTGAGGCACTTCTTCCAAAAATTCCACACCTACTTTAACAAGGCCATACCTCCTAAAGAGTCATTCCCTATGGGTCAAGCATTTAATCACATGAGACTCTTAGGGCCATTCCTAGTCAAACCACCACAGACACAAAAACTAAAGAAGAAACTAAGGAAGAACACTGTTTACTAGCCCACCCAATTTAACACCCTCCTCCAAGGATTTCTCAGACATCTACCCGTCTTATATTTCCCAGCCAAGGATTGTCTTCTCAGTAATTCTTTGATATAATGAACAAAAATCCCAAAATATCCATTATGCCTTTAGCAGATACATAAATTGATATTAGTTATGATTAATCCTAATAATATAAAAATATTCTTAGAGGATTGATGCTCAGAAAAATCATGAGCATAACAAACAATAAGGGAGTGAGGTAGAAGAAGCTAAGTAATTGTAACTCATGCACTAGAACGGGTTTCGATCAGTCATTTACAACTAGAATACATATATGTTGTAATAGAATTGCATTGATACATTTAATTCAAAGTTCTTTCTAAATACAATAATTCATGAACCTATTCCCTACCCAGATGTGAAATTTATGACTTTGACTAAGCAAGTCATCCCATCTTGTAGATAACACTAAGCATGTGGACAGAGATTACTGAGATTGACTAAAACAAGGGATCTCACAAAAGAATGAGTGGCTTTAATTGTTAGAGATTGCCAAACTCTGTGATAATCATACTGGCAAGATTAGACAAAACAAATATATCACTAGCTGTTAATAAATAATTGGTATGCAATCAATAGTAATAAAATGAGATAAATAATGATATTTAATAATATACATCTGACTTGTAAGACTTTGTAGCATACTTTAATGACAGTTTAATTCTAAACTTCCATTATACATGAGATTAGCAAAAAAAATACATTGAGAAGAATCAAAAAATAGCATCAGAGTATACTTTTGAGCTCATCCCTTATTATTATACAAGGTGTCCCGAGATACCTTTAACCTAGGTGATTTCACCTTTGATGAAAGCAAAATAAGGAATTTACAGAATATTGCATATTATTCTGAACCCATTTTAATCTAACAGACATCTATATACTACTATTGTCTAAGAAGCAAACTAAGATTATGTGGAGAAGATTAAAAAAATATAATTTGCGTTTTACATTAAGATCATTACCTGGTTGGATTACTTTGTCTATTTTATTGACAAATGATATTTATAGATTAATTGGGTATGTTAATATAATTTTTCATGAATATGGATAGTAGAGTCATCAAATCAGCAAAACAAATATTTTTGTCTCTGCAAATATTATGTTAGTTAAAAACTTTATGCTTTCTCGTCATTATGAAATATATCATACACAATTTCAACAAAAGTTGAATTATTTTGTACCTAAGTCTTGAGTGGGTTGAGCGTCACTATGGAAACAAACCTTTGAAATGTATGAATAGAAATTTAATGATTAGCGTAAATGAGGTTGTGAGACTAACAAAGAATGACAAAGAGTAACTGAAATATGGGACCAAAATGCTAAACAAACTGGTGAGTGATTTCAGTAGTCAGTGGTTGCTGCAACCACGTGGTAATAATTTTCAGGTACATTGAGAGGCGTCATCATTTGGGATGGAACTCAAGACTGAATAAAAGGAAGAAAACAGAGTTGAGCAGCCATTGACCTGGTTGGGGCCGCTCATGCTCCAGCTGTCATGCCTTCAGTGGATGATGACTATAACCTAAAACCAAACGACAAACCAAAGACAACTGACTTGCTTCCCTAAGTTGATCTTGTAAGGGCTTTTGTAGATGCAACAAGAAAAGTAAGTAATACAGACTCTGCTGTGTTAAAAGAGAAACAGAACTCATTTTCCCCTTGTTTGCTCTCATTGTTGTGGAGTAAAGCTGTAGTAACTATCTGTTACTACATGAAATGGATGGAAATACATGTCCTTCATTATATTAAGTGAAACAAAGCATGCAAATAAAACATGTATCACATTTTCTCCATTATGATGCTTTTGTTAAGTGAAACATGTCAAAACCTAGAAGGGGATGTTTGTACAACTTCCTGTTTATGACTATGTTGTAAAGATACATTCAGATCCCAGACAATCTCTACATATAATTGGAGCTGTTTTGGTTATTAGACAAAACAGAATGACATAAGTCTCTTGCAAATTGTCATGTATGGTTTTGCATCAGGTACTTGAAACACTGAACAATGAAAGGGGGTAGAATGAGTGTAAAGTTCCAGAAAGGATAGAGCTCACTTAGAAAACTATGCTATCTACATCAACACGAGCCAAGCCAATATGAAACTAACAGAGCTTGAGAGAGAATGCACAGTCTGCTCCAGGTCTGCTGTACTTGTAGATTCCAGTTTCATGTTTTTATGGAACTCCTGAGTATGTGAACAAATGGGTCTTGTGATTTTTGTCTTTTCTTGGACTCTCTTTTTTCTTTTGGTCCTGTCCTACTTTGATGTGTACTAGTTTAAATGTTTTAAACATTTATCATTTTATATTCCATTAGTTATATTTTATTATTGTCTCTTAGAAATCTATTCTTCCTAATGAGAGACAGAAATGCCACAAGACAAGGGACATTGAAATACAGGAGAAAATAAGGACAATCAATATTATAAAATTTCAAGTAGAAACAAATAAATCTACAAAAGAAAGTAGAGAAGAAAACTGGAGAAGTAAGAAAGGAGATCAAAACCATTTCTTTTTTTGTCATGAGTATCTTATATTAACTATTTTATTTTATCATTTTTATTTTATTTTATTTTATTTTTTTTTACATTCTGATGGCAGTTTCCTCTTCCTCGTCTCCTTCCAGTCTATTTGAGCTCTATTCTGCCTCCACACTCACTTCCTGTTTCTCTTCAGGAAAGGGCATGCCCTGCCCCATGGATATCAAGCAGCTGTGGCAGATTAGGTTCCAATAAATCTAGTCACCTCTCCTATTAAAGCTGGAAGAAACAACCCAGAAAGAGGAAAGACTTCTAAAAGTAGGCATCAGAGTCATGGACAGACCCTGATCCCACTGTTAGGAGTCCCACAAAAAGACCAAACTATACAACTATAACAAATGTGCAGAAGGACTAGGTCATTCTCATGCAGACTCCCTGGTGGCAGCTCAGTACCTGTGAGCCCCATGAGCCCAGGTTAGTTGATTACATAGGTATTTTGGGCTGTCCTTGACCTGTGATTTGAAGTGGCCAACCAGTTAGTAGTCCAGCTTGTGACCCATGCCATGAGAGGGATCACACTCTTGGCACTGCCTGAAGGACCAGGACCCAGGAGTCTAGATAGCCTAGAGACTAGGATAAAACTAAACATGAATGGAAAAACAAAATGTCAATTACATAATCGCTAATGGTATTCAGTCTGCTATACTCATAGATTGGTGTCTAGCACATCTCTCATCAGAGATGCTCACCCAGAACCTGATGAAAACAGATGTAGAAACACAGAGGCAAATATTAGGTGAAGCCTGGAAATCCTGCAGAAAAAGGCAGAGAAAAGATGAAAGATTATATAAGATTATTAAAATTAATTGCTAAATTATAAATATTTAAGATTGCTCACATTGTAATGATACCCTGATGAGAAATTCTTTATGACAGAAAGAAACTTCTAACTATACTACTTATATATGCAATAGTCATCTGTAAATATTTAGTTCTATTTCCAAAGCCTGCTCAATGTTCTTGTACTATGAACTCCACTGTAGAAATATTTGGAACATAGATTCTAGAAAATGAGGTTGTATGCTTGATAAGATGCTGAAACAAACAAAAAAATTATATAAGAAGACAAACTGTATTTCTACATGTCTAGTGCAATTTCAGTTATATCTACTTAGCAGGTAGGTCAGCTTTCTGATTCTAAGCAATTTCTAGAAGGCCTCAATAATTACCATCCTACTAACATAGTAATAACATGAAAATGGTCCTTAGATTTCTAACTATAAGTCCTATCAACTCTACTCGCCAAACTGGATTTCACTTACTAATATCAGTATGATAAGCTGAAATTCACACCCATTATTCATTCCCTGTCAGAAGTCTAAGACATACACTTGGGGCTTTTTTATTTGGCTGGAAAGCCAGCATTGTTTTCAAACACTTTGAATTTCACCTACTTACTACAACTTCATACAACTTCCCTTTGCCAATGAAATGGAAACATCAGCAGGAAATGTATATGAATTCTTGGATATTAGTGCTTTTGAGCTTATGCTACCGCGGTGTTCAGGAAAGACTCCAGATAACAACTATCTCTGCAGCCTGAAGCCATGAACAGCTGAGCTGAGCAAAGCTGAGGCCAGCTGTGTTAATGAAAATTTGAGCAAACCTACAGATCTGTGACTTGAAGCAGAACCATACCAGATGATCTAGAGGGTGATGTAGGAGAGAAAATAAATAAAAACTGATTATGGGAGTCAATAAGCATGCAGATTGAATGGTTTTAATAAGTAAAGTGGTTTTTTTGTCATTTACCAAAAATATGTGGCAAATTGGTTTTTCATTGCAATGTTTTAAAATTTTTTGACAATATATTTTAATTATGTTTAATATATTTTTATACTCCTTTAAATTGAGATATAAAAATTATCCTAAACAGTACAGAAGATGAATTTTTATTTATTGTTTATTTAAAAATTGATGTCTACTGAATTTTTTTTCTTTCTTCTTTTGGTTTCCAATCTATAATTTCAGGCTTTTAGGTTTTGACTGTGAAATATACCCCATATGTCCTGGTTTTGAATGCTTAGCATTTTGTTGCCCGTGCAGTTTTGGGAAGATGTGAAGCCATTAGGAACTGTGGCTGGTCGTCAAAGGTAGGACTATAGAGGCTGAGCTATTCAGATTTCATTTTGTTTCCTGGCTCATGCATTGAGAAACTACCTCTTACCGACTGAGGACATTGTCCTACATTACTTGATTAGATGTATGACTTTTTCTGAAAAGTTGAGCCGAAATAAGAAGAAAAACCAAAATGAAACAAAACAAAACATGCCACACATTAAATTGTTTCTGTCATGTATTTGGACAAAAGGATTAAGATAGCATAATAAATAGGTTGGCTATCAGTAAACTCCATAAGTACAGAAATCCATGTTGTCTTGTTTTCAGGGTTGAATAGAGAACAAGAACTTGCATGCAATCCATGAAAGATATATCATGACTTTAAAACAACACTCTGTATGATTTGGAAGACATGACTCCACTTCTGGAATGCACAACTGGTCCACCCATTTCTGTGCAACCAAGTACCTTAATTCTGTACAAAACCAATCGTACATTGTTTGTTTGTTTTGTTTGTTTTGTGGTGCCACCTTTCTTTTTCCTACTGAAAATAATGGAAATAGAATGATATATTTCTCAAGTGTTAAAATGTTCTTAATATTTTTTTTACACATATGCATATGTCACTGGATATAGGTATAAACTTTCTATTTATTTAGATGCTTGTCGAGGCAAAAGTAAGACATTGAGTTCAGGTGGTCCACATCTGCCCTGCAGCTGGGCACAGCTTCTTGGGCTGGCAGAAAGCGGGGAATTTAACTGTGCTTATCCTATGTCGCCCACAGGGTGGGTGCCTAGCTATAGGGAAGTGCCAAGACACTGATCCAGGGCTGAGAAAGCACAGTCTGAGATGTAGGAGCACTGGAGCTGGTTTGGGGTCCTCTGGGCCTGCGATGAGGCCAGGACCACGGGGTTCTCAGACTCTTGGATATCGGGCACCCCTGGGAGTCACAGAAGAGCCAAGAATATAGATTGGGCACACACTGGGGACAGCGTTTAGCCCAGGACTGGGGGAAAGGGGGAGTTCCCACTTTCTCAGTGGTGATGCTCTTTAGATTGGTGGAGGCAGGATTGTTGGAGGTTGTGGCTGGAAGCACAAAGAAGCCTTCTATAGAAGAATTAAGCCATGGTTCTGTAGGCAAATGACTTCTCCATGGCTCTCCATGGTGGATCTTGATAAAAGAGACAGACCATTTTTCTAAATCATTAATTAACTGTTCATGGCAGAAAATGGATGCTTACCTATATAGTACCAACTTCTCAGGGTGAACCTGATATTAAATATGTTTTGCAGGGAGGAGCGTCTGGGAAGGGAACCTTATTGGCTAAACCCTCAGGACCTCTACATAACTCGTTAGCATGGAGAACTCTGTTCTGGGCCTACATGTTCACACAGGTCACATTTCCTTATGTGAGGAGTGTGGCACATGTTCCAGACCCGGAATCTGGCAGGGGACAGGGAGTTCCTAAGTCTCAGGTGTGTGCCCAACAAGTCTCTGGATGTCAACCTGCTGTACCAAGCTTCCTGGCATGGTTTTACCATCCGACAGAGTTCTTAGAACTGTACTTACAAGTGTAAGTATATGAGTTTATGAGCTGCCTGGTGTAGATGCTTGAAAGTAGAAATTGGTCATCTACTAAAAATCTAGTAAAAATCACCTCTCCAACACCAGAAATATATTCTTATAAAATTCCAGGTACTCTAGATTCTCAGCACCATGATCTGTCTGATACATGGAATAATTATTACTTTGAAGTTTTTCTTTTCTCTGACCACAGGGAATATTTGGAGTTTTTAAGCCTGTGGTTTCTATTCCAATCTGTCTCTGCTTTTATGTCATATTCTTGTGTACTTATTTCTGTGTTCTTACCTCTTCTTTCAAGGACGCCAATAATTGGATTTAAGGCCTACTCTAATCCATTATGACCTCATCTTTAAAAATTGTATTTTCTAATCTCTATTTAAAAGAAAGGTCACATTTTGTAGTTCCAAGAAGATATTATATTTAGAGAGAGAGAGAGAGAGAAAGAGAGAGAGAGAGGGAAAATTTGAGAGAATTATTTATCCCTATCTCTGTCCTCTAAAATTCAAAATCAACTTACAAAATATAACAGTATTGTCAAAAATGTCTTTATTTTAATTTATTCCAGCATTCACTCTGCATTCATAATAAATATTTTTCTAAATATCAACTGAAGATGTTTGTATATAACCATCCTAATTCAATATGGTCAGGGTAGTTATCATCCAAAGCCAATATTTCCTTCTTCATTTCTGATCAATAAAACAATAAAGCATTCTAAAAGTAATGATGTGACTTGCCATGGCTATGTATCGCTGTACATGCCAAGTCTCTCTGATGACAACTGGGCAAGGAACAAATCTAATGAGCATAGCAGGATATCATTGAGAGGGGAGAAGATATGCGTAATCCTCGAGAGACATGAGGTCCCAGAGAAGTGTTGGGGGAGCATCCTCTAGGAGAGAGGGAGGAGGAGGAATGGAAAGAAGAACTGCTGGAGTGGGGGCAATGCCTAGATTGTAAATAAATACATTAAAAAAAAAAACAAAAAAGAAATGATTTCATTGCCTTTTTTTTTTAAACAGTCATGTTTGGTTCTAACCTAGGTCTCCTAACTGTACATTCTCTGGTTTCTGGCCATCCAAGCAGTGTTGGTCAAGGGCTTTTATGGAGTAGGACTCAAGTTATGTCAGACATTGATTGGTCTTCCCCACAAGTTCTAAACCTCCATTGACTCAGCATATGTGGGAAATAGAGTAAGTGGAGGGCTTTGTGTCTGGGTTGATATCCAGGATTCTTTTTCCTTTACCTGCAGAATACCTTCTCATTCCAAAAAAGATGAGAACACATGTGTGATGTCTCCAAGTAGTGAGAGTCTAAATTTGAGGTCTCTATCAGGTCCCTCAACTTGGAGATTGGGAAACACTACAGAAGAAGGGGAGGAAAGATTGTAGGCATCAGAGGAGATGGGACATAACAGGAGAACATGGTCCATTGAATCAATGAAGCAGGGCTCAAACTGGCTCATGGAAACTGAAACTGAAAGCATGGCACCGGCATGGGTCTACAACCAATCTTTGTATGTTATGGCTGTTAGCTTGGTGTTTTTGTGGAACTCCTAACAGTTGGAATGGGTGTGTCTCTGACTCTTTTGTCTACTCTTGTGACTTTTAGTTGTACTGACTTAGTCCTGAGTCTTTGAATCTTTTGATCCTATTGATTTGCCTTATCCAGCCTCAACATGAGGCCTTTTGCCACCTCTTGTTGTAGTGTATCTGTGTGTGTGTGTGTGTGTGTGTGTGTGTGTGTGTGTGTTTCACTGTTGTCTGTTAGGGGCTACATTTTTTCTAATTAAGAAATGGGTGGTGGATTTTGGAAAGTGGGGAGTGGGAGCTAAGAGGAATGGAGGGACAGCAAACTGTGGTTATGATATACTGCACAATCACGTTTGCCATATTTACTTGGTCAAAGAGGCCAAAATCCTTCTCAAAAATCAAAAAATTTGAGAAATACAATCTCTATCTTGATATAAAATTGACAGGGGCAAATCACAGTAGAGAATGTGTGGTGAAGTCTATTATTTGATTATCTTTGTCTACATTATACTTGCAACAATTTTTGTGTTTTCTAATTCTTATGTTTCAAGTGATGTCTTCTTTTACTGATTTCCCACATTACAGGATTCATATTTCTCTCTGGCCTCTAATAATAAATTTTTAAACATTCTTTCAGATTCTCTGATATATTCAAGCCTTTGCCTAGTTTCCAATTATTATTATTTTTATTCTTCACCATATGAACCTCAAGTTCCAATCCTTCCCCTCCTCCTAGGCCTCTATACCACCAACCTCTCCTCTCTTCCTAATCTCCTCTTCCTCCATTTCCCTTCAGAAAAGGGCAGGCCTCCCAGAGATATCAAGAGACACAATACAACAAATTACAATAAGACTAGGCAGAAACTTTCATATCAGTGCTTGTTGAGGCAGCCCAGCAGGAGGAAATAATTTCCAAGAGCATGTGAGTGAGTCAGAAACACTCCCACTCCCACTGTTATGACTCCTAGTGAACCACAGCTAATCCAGCATAACATATTTGCTGAGGACCTAGCACATACTCCTGCAAGTTCTATGCTTGCTGTTTCAGATATCATGAAACTTTATGAGTTCTACATAGTTGATTCCCTGGGCTGTATTGTTCTACTATTGTCCAATTATATCACTGATGTCATAGGCATAGGGTGAGCTGGTTTAATAATAATGCTTCAATTCTAGGAATCAATTTCTGTCTCATGTATCTTTTTGGTATACCAAACTATCAAAAGGTATACAAATATAAAACAATAAATTGCTATGATCCTTTTCTTTTTTTTTCTTTTTTTTTTATATTTTCTGAGCTTAGCAAAATGACTCTTGTTTAGGTCCCCTTTTTCATTACAGTCAGAGGACTGCAAAATGAATGAGCAAGAAAGAACAATAACATTTGCATTAACCCTGACACTCAGCTAGAGATTTCAATCAGGGAACATATATATGTTCTTTTAAATGGAACAGAGCTGCAAGTAGCACAGCATCTGCATTTGAAAGTGAGCATCTCAAGTCAGCACTCCAAAATTTGTGAAGGTGCAAGATTGATTAATGATCAAGGTTCCTTAGAACTGGCACGCTAACACTTTGTTGGTTTTTTTTTTTTTTTCCTAGTTTAGTTTTCAAATCAAATGCCTGCTTCTGTTCAAGTTAGTAGAGAAACAGAGTATAATCTCATGAAAGGACAGTAATGTGCCACAAATAAACACACACACACACACACACACACAGAAGCAGATTGTGAACATATTGGGGAAATGCACAGCTTCCAAAAAAGAAACCCCAGAAAAGGATTTAACTTATATCAGAAACTAAACAACAAACATCCTTCCAAAATATCTCCTTTAAATTCTGTACTAGATGAGATTTGTGACTGCCTCAATTCCCCTGAGTGGGCAGATCCCTAGCTTTTAGTCAATGGGTGCAATATAAGTTGCTTTTCCACATTGATATTATGACTTTTCGTTTTCTATCACTGTCGACCTGACTACACACATATGGTGAAGGTGGAAGTGACTCTGTGGCTCCAATATCCTAACTGGGAAGCATAGGAAGTGCCAGTTCTGGGACACTAAAAAAAAAGACTAAGATTCTTAATTGTACAGTCTATAATGCTACAAAATTCAAGTAAAAATATGTCATCAATTTTTTATAGCCTATTACTCCTGATTGTAAATGGAGTTCCCTCTCATCCTTATTAAAAATGTCCATGTCCACGCCTGTTCCTTCCCTAGATTCAGGATGAGGTATACTTTTGTTTTGGTACTCCTTTAGTTAAGCCAGAGCTACCTCTGGCCCCACAGGTTGGGGATTATTTATCTGAGCATCATGGGGTCATCTAGGGTAGACAACTGAAAGTAACACAGTCCACTTTCCCTCAGTCAATGAGTAACAATCCAGGAGTGAGAGGTGGAGCTCCCTCATCCTCTGCCTCCTTTGTACATGATCGTAGATAAATCCATCCTTCTGCAAACCCCAGAGTAAGTATTCATAGTCATTGTGAGCTTGGGACTACAATGACTGTGTCTTGCACGGTAAATAATATTTTATAGATCTTCTGTTTATCTCCTAGTTACTAATTAATTCAGCATCCTTTTCATCAATGTTCCTGAGTTTGATGGAGAATAGTGTAAGATCTTGCTATATGTTTTCATTCAACTGTTACTCATTCTCACCTTCTTGGGAAGCCATGATTCTGTAAATCCACCATCAAAGTTCCCTGCTTTCCTGTGTTCCTGGATAGTTTCTGAGTTTTATGTATTATATTTGACAAACTATTTTTGATTTCTTTTAATATTACAATAATAATGATTATTGAATCTCATGAAATTATTTGCATATAATTGCTATAGACTCAAGCGTTGCAGTTTTAATCCATCGATTTTTAATTTCCAGTTTCTTACTCTCTAGTAATGTGAGTTTGGACTATAAGTCAACATGAACACCAAAGATGTTTTCTATTTATTTGTTCTGTACCTTGTTGGTTAATTACTTTGCTGCTTTGAAAAGAAAGAAAGAAAGAAAGAAAGAAAGAAAGAAAGAAAGAAAGAAAGAAAGAAAGAAAGAAAGAAAAAAGAAAGAAAGAAAGAAGCAACATAAAAAGAAACGTAACAACAGAAAATGAATGAGGAGGGATCTATTTTAGCTCCCAGTTCTATGTAGAATCCACTGTATTTGAGGACTCATGGAAGCAACAGCACAGCATGAAGCAGATGATCATGCTGTATGCCTGATGGTAGGAAGAAGGAAAAGAATGGTCGCATATACCTTGCTTTCAAAATTTCCTTCTGTTCAAGGCCAAACCCAATAGTCCTGACACTCACATTTGAGATGGACATTATTTCTTCAGTTAATGCTTCCGTTGATACACTCACATGGATATTCAGAGACATGTTTTCATGGAGATTCTAAGTCCAATAAAATTGACAGTGAAGATTAACCACTACAATCTCTAAAGGTTAATTAACATAACCTTCTCTCCCAAGTGAACTGCTTCAAATAACATTGCACATGTTCCCTCTAAAATCTCATTTTCATCGTAGAATATGATGTATACTTACAACATTTCTAAAATTCTCACTATTTTTTAAGAGTCCTAATGTTGTACAAGAATACAAAATGTCTTCTTCAATGCAGCATCAACAACTAAATAGAATTGTAAAGTAGTTCAAAATAAAGTATGTGATTCCTATGGATAGGGATATAGAATAATAATTTCAATCTCAGAAGAAAAAAAAAAGATCAAATATAAGAAATTGGAATAAAGCAACATCAAGAAATCCCATGATCCAAGCATCTTTAACATCAAAGAATATTCATTATTATTATTATTATTTTTTGCTTCACCTTCCCAAGCTCATATAGTAATGTTTAAAGGTCTTCTCATAGGTATTCCAAACCTGAAACACATTTTCTGGCCTCTGTTGTTTTTATTCAGTGGTGGACCAATCATTCACAAGCCCAAATTTATGTATATTTAATGCTTGCAAATCCAGCAATATGGAAGACAATTTCAGGATCTGCTAAGTGCTGGAAATGTAGTCTGACTCCTCTGAACTACAATTTTACTATCCATTTTGTTATCCTGTGAAAACACGACCTTACCATTAGGCAGGTTTTATTTTTATTGGAATCATTTTATTTATTTATTATTTTTAATTAATTAATTAATTTATTTTAAATACCAAATTTTATTACATTCCCAGTTTACCCTGTTCCACATCTAATACCTCCTCCCAGCCCCCTGTCTCCAGGAGGATGTCCCCAACCCCCACCCCACTAGACCTGTGGTATCCAGTTTCTTAAGGGTTAAGTGCATCTTCTCTGACTAAATCCAGACCCTGCAATCCTCTGTTGTGTATATATTGGAGGCCTCATATCAGCTTGTGTATGCTGCCTGGTTGGTGGTCCAGTGTTTGAGAGATCTCAGGGATCCAGGTTAATTGAGACTGCTGGTCACCCTACAGGGTTGCCCTCCTCCTCAGCTTCTTCCAGCTTTTCCCTCATTCGATCACAGGGTTCAGCAGATTCTGTCCATTGGCTGGGTGCACATATCGCCATCTGACTCTTTCAGCTGCTTGTTGGGTTTTTGGGAGGGAGGTCATGATAGGTCCCTTTTTGTGAGCATTCCACAGTCTCAGTCATAGTGTCAGCCCTTCGGAACGCCCCTTGAGATGGAATCCACTCTGGGCCTGGCGCTGAAACTTCTTTTCCTCAGGTTCCTCTCCATTTCTATCCCTGTAGTTCTTTCAGACAGGAACAATTATGGATCAGAATTTTGACTGTGGGATGGCAACCCCTTCCTCACTTGATGTCCGGTCTTCCTGTGGGCTCTGTAAGTTCCCTCTTCCTACTGTCAGGCATTTCATCTAACGTCTCTCCCTTTTAATCCTGAGAGTCTCTTACCTCTCAGGTCTCTGGTACATTCTGGAGGGTCGCCCCAACATCCTACATCCTGAGGTTGCCTGTTTTCATTCTTTCTGCTGGCCCTCAGGAATTCAGTTCTTTTCCCTCACCCAATACCATATCACGTCCCCCTCTTTTCCCTGGTCCCTCCCTACTCCCAACTTGTGATTGTTTTCTTCTCCCTCCCAAATGGGAATGAGGTGTCCTCCATTGCGCCCTTCAACTTGTTGATATTTTTGAGTTCTGTAGACTGTATGTTAAATATTCTGTACCTTTTTATACTAATATCCACTGATTCGTGAGTACATACCACACATGTCCTTTTGAGTCTGAGTTACCTCACTCAGAATGATATTTTCTAGCTCCATCCATTTGCATGCAAAACTCAGGAAATCCTTTTTTTTTTTAACCCTCATATCCTCCTTCTTACTAGCTGAGTAGTATTCCATTTTGTAAATATATCACATTTTCTATATCCATTCTTCTACTGTGGGACATCTGGGTCGTTACCAGCTTCTGAGTATCACATATAAGGCCAGTATGAATATAGTGGAACATATGTCCCTATAGCTTGATGGGGCACCTTTTGGGTATATTCCCAAGAGTGGTATTGTTGTGTCTTCAGGTAGATCTATTTCCAATTTTCTTAGAAACATTCAGATTGATTTCCTGAGTGGTTGTACCAGTTTGCAATCCCAACAGAAATGAAACGCAGCCCCAACAGCAATGAAGGAATGTTCCTCTTTCTTCACATCCTCAACAACCCATATTGTCACCTAAGGTTTCGATATTAGCCATTCTGATTGGTGTAAGGTGGAATCTCAGGGTCATTTTGATTTGCATTTCTCTGATCACTAAAGACTTCAAACATTTCTTTATGTGCTTCGCAGTCACTCATGATTCCTCTGTTGTGAGTTCTTGGTTTAGTTCTATATCTTATTTTTATGGAGGCAGTTTTTGTTTTTGTATATTTTTTAAGTGGGGAACACCTTCATGGGCACTTTCAGTTTAGGTTATCTTCTTTCAAATTGCTTGCATTTCACAATTTGGAAACCAATACAAGAGGACTTACTTTCTGAAAACTTTTACTCTTTTCTTCATTCATAACACTAAGTATTTTACATAATGAAGTTAGTCTCTTCAGCCATTAAAGATACCTTCATTATACTATCTGTTGTTTTGATTCTGTTGGCTGTGATAAAGATCATGATAAAATATTTCTTGGGAACTATCAGTTTCTTTAAAATTTCACTATTCAGTGCATCCCTGAAGAAAGCTAAGACAGGAAGTCAATTCAAAAGTTTGAATTACTGCCTTTCAGTAATGCAGAATACAGCCTGTATTTCCCCAGGCACCACAGCTTTCTGTGGTGATTCTGGGTGAATCCTGTTTTAGTTATTAAGTTCCTATTGCTGAGATAAATACCTTCACAAAATGCTTACAGAAGCTGGTTGCTGCCTCACTTCAATGCCCATGTTCAGCTACCTCACTTAGACAGTTGGATGCACGTTCCTGCATCATTTACCGTTTAAGTAAATGTTCCATAATATTCCATTATGGTGGAGTAAATTCCCCAAATGACACTGTCTCCTCTTAGCTCATTCTACGTTTTGGTCAAATTGGTAGATGAAGCTCATAATGACGTTCTTCCTCTTGTCACCTTTTACCCAAAGTCACATTCATCTTAATACATATGTAACCTCTTTGTTTCTTATACCTAAGATCCTGTGTTAATATCACAAATAAAACAGAGTCCAATTTTTTAAAGTCTCATAAAATTAGAGTTCTGAAAAAAATTACCAGGATTTAAAAGTGTATGTTCTCTTTAAAAAACCAGTCTCAGAACTGTGAATTCCTGTAAATTCCAAAATAAGCTACATGCTCTGTTAGTCCAGGAGGGAAGAAGCAGGATTTGTTTCATTCATATTAAAGTTAAACCATAAACAACATTTTATAATGCTCTGTGTCTGAAGTACGGGGCTTACCCATGATTTTCTTGACTTCAAAAGGATTTGAGTTTCCACACTCCTCCAAGCTTTCCTTGGCAGTACCTAAGGGCTGTTTGGTAGGCTTATACTTGTCCCACACCATCTCTGCTATTGTCCTTAGCAGTTACTTGATTGCTCTAGTATGCTAAAGTGTCCTTTACAATGTAGCCACATTCAGCAATAGCCTCTCTTGACCTTTTACAGTGCCACATCTCAGCTGCTTTCAAATCCTGTACCCTGTGTGAAGTTATTACATTAGCAACTAGTCTACTACCTTCCCATTAGGCCAGCATTCTCCAAGGCCACCATAGATTTAGGCTGTGATTCTGGGTTAACACTGTCTTACTTATTTAGTTACTGTTGATGTGATGAACACCATTAGCAAAAACAAGCTGGAAAGGAAAGAATGTATTTGGCTTATGCTTTCAAATCACAGTTTATCACTGAATAAAATCATGATGGTAACTCAGGGAAGGGAAGCAACTAGAAACAGTAGCTGAAGCTGAGGCCATGGGAAGTATTGCATGTGGGCTTGGTTTCCATGGCTTTCTCATTCTGCTTTCTTAGAGAACTTAGGACCATCTGTCCAAGGATGTTCTCTCCCACAATGAGTTGTATCCTTCTTCCATGTATCACTAACTAAAAAAATGTCATATAGGCTGATCTGCTTTCAGCATCTTCTGGAGGCATTTCTTCAATTGAGTTTCTCTTTCTCAGATAATTACAATTTGTGTTCAGTTGATATACAACTAGCAACCACGAATATTTCCCAGATTTTACTTCAATAATGCTGTCTGTTTATTGATCATAGTTGATTTTTAACCCCACTTCACCAATCCATTTTCTTAAAAAAGAAACATTGTTGCTTCAGTGATTCTGGTTCCTTTTGAAAAAAAAAATCGCAGCTGATTCTTCAGAGCCTGGCGACCCCACTGGAAGAGTAAGGGGATGGACTGAAGGAGCTGAAAGGGTTTGCTACCCCATAGGAAGAGCAACAATATCAACTAACCAGATCCTCCCAGAGCTTGCGGGGATCAAACCTCCATCAAACCAGTATATATGGATGGGTCCATGGCTCCAGCTACATATGTATCTGGAATCAATGGGAGGGGAGACCCTTGGTCCTGTGGAGGCTTGATGCCCAGTGTAGGGGGATTCTAGAGTGATGAGGTGGGAGTGCATGGGTGGGTGGGAGAGAACCATCTTAGAGACAAAGGATAGGTGGAATGAGGAGTGGGATTTGTGGATGGGAGACCCGGAAGAGGACAACATTTGAAATCTAAATAAATAAACTAAACAATAAAAAGTTCCAGAAACCACTGATAATTAGTTCAAAATATCAAATAAATATCTCTAATAGAGTGTTTGTTTCCCTCTAAAACAATACTTTCTACATCTCTGAGCTTTCTTATATTCAAAACTTTCACAATAAGGGCTGAAGAAACTCTGAGTGTTTTCATCACAAGTTCCAAATATTTACACAATCTTCTAAATAAATCAACATGGGCAGGTCCATCACAGCAGTATCCACACTCCTACATCCTGGAAGCTATTTCGGCTCTAGTTTGTTCATTGTTGCTATAACAAACACTGACCGAAAGTAACTTGAAGAAGTGGATTTTATTCATCTTACAGGTACAGCCCATTATTGAGGAATTCCCAGCAGAACTCAGGCAGGAACAGAGGCAGAAACATCAAGGAAGCTGAATAAAGACTTTATTATAGATGCATCCTCAACCACTTTTCATAAGCAGCCTAGTCCCAAAGCATAGAGATGCTACTTCCTCAAATGGACTGGGACCTCTTAAATGACTTACCAATTAAAAAATGCCCCATAGATATGCTATCGGCCAATCTGATGCAGCTAATTATTCAAGTTTCCTCTTCCCAAGAGATTCTAGGTTTGTGGCAAGTTGACAGCTGAAGCTGACTATTACCATCACTGTCTCTAACTTTATAATTTAATCTCACACGTTTTCTTACAATTATACAGTATTTTCTATATTTTTGTTCTACTCTTGCTCTCTTTCTTTTCCTTTATTCATTTACTTTGCATTTTTCTTCATCATACATTACATCCTGACCTCACTTCCTTCTCTCCACTGCTCCTAGATGCTCCATTCTCCTCTTCCCATCATTTACTCCTCTTTTACTCTTCAGTAAAAGGAGAGTCATGGCAGAGGTATCAACTTAGCACACCATAGCAAGATACAATGAGACTAGACATGAACCATCATATCAGGACTAGAGGAGGCAATTCAAGAGGAGGAAAAGGATCCAAGAACAGACTAAAGACTCAGAATGCCGTTTAAAAAAAAAAAAAAAAACAAACATGCATTTGATTTTACCAAATATAGTAGACTCTGGAGCCAGGCAGACACTGTAGAGAAAGCTTGCTAGCTAAGAAAGTCAGAGAAAGCACCCATCTGACCTTCCTTCCCAATCAATATTCCAGAAGGAATAAACCAGTTCTTACAAATCTTTCCAACCTGATTGTCTCTCCTTTCTACTTCATGAGTATCTCTCTGTTCTCCTGATTTCCTTTACTCTCTATGGTGTATTCATGTATTTACTCCATGTCAAATGGTTGCTTTGCTCCACCTCTTGACCTATAGTTGACTTTATTCAGTATTTTTTACAATACACAAAAAGCTCTCAGATTAAAAATGTGTGCCAATTTTAGAACTGAGCCACACAACAACTAGAACCAGGTTTTTCCAGTATACAATTTTACAGTGTGATAACATATCCTCCAACATTCTTGGATGACAGATGTATGTTAAGACTGAATCACACCACAGCTAGAGACAGGTTTTTACAGTATACAACTTGGGGTTCACAGTGGGATAAAATATCCTGAAATAGGGGTCCAAGCTACGCAACCATAAATACATGTAGAGAACCTAGTTAAGACCTATACAGTATCCTTAATTGTCCCTTTAGTTTCTGCAAGTCCCAATGAGCTCTGCTTAGTTGATCCTGTTGGTCATGTTTTTGTGGTGTTCTCCAATTCTCTAGTTCCTACAATGTTTCCTCTCCATCTTCCAAAGAGTTCCCTGATCTCCATCTAATCTTTGGACAACGGTCTTAATCTTTTCCCATCAGTGGATAGATGAAAAAATCTCTGAGGCTACCTGCAAAAGGCTCCAAACTATAAATATAACAGAATATCATGAAGAATCTTTCATTGACTTTTTGACAGTACTATCTGGTTCTTTCCTGACTCTGGTTACTGTTCATTTTAGGCAATGTCAGGTGTGGGCTACCCCTCTCCTGCTTGTGGTGTGGGCCTCAGTTTGAAACAGTCATTGGTTGGCCACACCCATAAGTTTTGTGATGTCATTTTCCCAACACATCTTGCAGGCAGGACAAATTGTAGGTCCAACATTTGGTGGCTCGGTTGATGTCCTATTCCCATCACTAGAAGCCTTGTCTGATTATAGCAGATGGCCAGTTCATGTTCCTTATCCCACAAAACTAGGAGTCATTGCTAGGTGCATTTTCATAGATTCCAGTGAGTTTCCACTTAATTAGGCTTCCAAATTGGCCCCTCAAAGGCAAAGAAATTCTAGTAGTCTTTCTCAGTAATCTGTTTCTCCATTTCTCCCCACCTTTTGTCCTTCTCCCTTTTATTTCCATCTCTACCTGCTCCAAGCTTACCCTCAAAACCCGTTCTGTTTGTCATTCCCAAGAAGACCTATGTGTTGTCCTTTGTGCCCTTTCTATTTAGCCTTTCAGGTTCCTTTACTTAACAGCTAATATTTACTCATGAGTGAGTACATCCCTGTATATTTTTCTGGGTTTGAGTTACCTCACTTGAAAAATCTTTGCAGTTTCATGAGGATCCATTTATTAATTATTGATCTTAGTGCCTGCACTATTAGTGTTCTGTTTAGGAAGATGTCTCCTCTGCTAAAGCATTCAAGTGTGTTCCCCACTTTCTTTTCTATGAGGTTCAGTATATTTGGGTTTACAATGAGGTCTTTAATACACTTGGACTTGAGTTTTGTGCAGGGTGATAGATACGGATCTATTTGCATTCTGCTAAATGTAGATATCCAGTTAGACCAGCACTGTTTGGTGAAGATCCTCCTTATTCTCTATCCCCCAGCATTCATTTTTGGGTTCTCTCTTAAAATCAGGTGCCCATAGTTATGTGGATTTACATGTTTTATTTTTTTATTCCAATCAACCTGTCTATTTTAGGCAAATACCATATAGTTTTTAATACTATAGCGCTGGAGTTGATGGAAATTAGTGATAGATACCTCTGAAAGTAATTTTATTTTATAAGACTTTTTTGCTTGTTTGGGATTTTTTTGTTTTTCCATATATAGTTGAGTATCTAACTCTTTTTCAATTGACTCTGATAATAAAAATTGGCCATAATTCTGCCTAAATGCTCTTTCCCCCTGCATTTCTTTCTATTACACAAGATAATATATTACTTTTTTTTTTTTACCCTAACTCAAGTTCTCGGGATCGTAGAAGACTATAGAGCCATGATTTTTGATAAAATAATGTTTCTTACTCTGCTAGCATAGCCTCTGATGCCTTGAGCTGGATCACTACTGTCTTCCTTTTTCTAAGCACTAACTTCTTCTTAATTGTCATTAGAATGGATTTAAGTTCTGTTTACAGTAGTCTTGGATTCCTCTAGTCCAATGATTCCCAACTTTCCATATTCTTTGATTCTTTAACCTACTTTAATGTAGTTCCTTGAAATAAAAATGATGACAGTGAAGGAGCTACTAGGAGGCAAAGAATTCCATAAAGACTTCAAAGGGTGATGCAGTGGCCAAAGAAAGGTAAATCTTATGGAAGGATGCTTTTCAAGGTGGACTCATGAAATTGGAAAGCAAGCTGGCAGAACAGAGCTCTGCAGAGCAAATCAATGCATTTGGCTAAGTCTCAGTAGGCTGGAAAGGTCAGCCATGATTAGCCATTGGGTTGCCAGTACTGACAAAAGGGAGTTATACATATGCCTGGACTTCTAGCAAAACCAGGTCAATACTGAGTAAGGCTAGCCTTTGGCTTTCCAGTCAGTTCCCAACCTTGGTAGAGATCCATATTTGTAACTCTTGTAGGGAATTGAGAGTGCTGGTCAGTTATGCTGCCCAGAGGTTTAAGCACAATAGTCTTGCCAGATCAGCCACAGGGCTACCAGCACAAAAGACAGGGTGGCATGCAGTGGTCATAGGCTTCAATAGAAACATATCCTTACTGAATAGGACCTCTCTTTGTCTCATCAGCTATCACCCTGCATGGAGCTGTGACAGCTACAGCCCATCCTGCTTGCCCGGCGTTGAGACCAAGAGTTAAGGTTAGTGGTTCTGCCTGCATCCCACAGCACAAGCACAAACTTTGAGATCAGCAAGCCTCAGAATGGCAGACATCAAGGCCAGCAGCAGGGTATCCATGATGAGTCTTGGCAATGATCCAGCATTTCTGGTGCTTCAGAAACCAGAAACTTTAAAGCAGACTGATGATTTCTTGTAATGAATATTTGGGTGGAAAGATGTTTGGGGAAATATACTACACGACACACTAGTTTCCAATGCTACTACAATGAAAGAATATGTGTTAGGGAGGTGGAGTAATGGAGTAGTGAATGCAGAGTAGAGAGAGACAGAACTAGAGATGCAACAGCAGTCACAGTTGTAAGAGAAGGACAGCATCACTGTGGAGAACCAACAAGGAGGTATGCAACAGTCTGGAACTTCGATGGACTCAGCCCCTGATTATGTTATCCAGTCACAGGATCTCCTGGTTATTAGTAGCAACAGCAGGATGTCCCAGATGAAGAATGGTTCATTTTCTGGATTAGACGTCTTAACAGATCTCTGTAATCTGTGGTATCCAGGGACACACCTTGGCATCCCTGGCTGCTGTCTGAGGCTGCATATAAACAGAAGGTTCATGTGGACATCCATGGTGCTACAGAGTCAGGAATGAGTTGATGTCCACTGACAACGTTATCACCGATGGCCATGTAGAAATCCTTAGTCTGTGATGCTGCCTGACTCCATATTCATGTTAGTTGGACAAGCTTACTAAGGGGACCATAATGATATGACTGCTCTGTACCAGAGGCCAGGTTGATGTTTGTGGTTCATGCTTCTTCCTAGGACCATGGCTACATCCATGGTCTGACTGCATCCAGAGGAACTGTATTGCTATTCATGACCTGTGTTACCACTGAAGGCCATCTGAATACCCATGGTTTTTGATGCCAATTGAATCCATGTTGATTTCTGTGGGCAGTTTGAAGTCATGTTGATGTCCTTGGTCTATTCTACATTTAAGGGCTATTTTGTGCACAGACTGTGCTGTCACAGAAGGGCATGTTGATCATCTGTCACTGGAGACCATGATGTCTCTGCCATGCTCTGATGCTGGAGACAATGTGAAAGTTCACGATTTGTGTTTCTGCTGACATTATGGATGACTGCAGACTCACAAATGAATGAAAACATCTACTACCCATACTCCCCACCCCACTAAAAAGTAACAGCCAAGACAGAAAACTATCAAAGAGAAATCGCAAAAATTGGGATGAAGATGCAGAAGCATAGCTATACACAACTGATGGCTTCTGTAGGGGCTGTGGGTAAGGCAGAGTTCAATTTTCTTTAATACGCTGGCTATCAGTAGTTTGATCATGTGCCAGTAGTATGTGGGCAACACAAATTAAACTAATGTTTCCTTTTAGGGGGAAACTGGGGTCACAAGGATGGAGAGTAGGTCTGGGATTGGGACAGGAATGTAATCATGTTTCATGTTAGGAAATTTTGAAAAAAATCACTAAGTATATTATGAAAAAATATTGTTCCTCATTATGTAATGACCCTCAACCACAAAATTAGTTCCATTGCTACTTTATAACGATAATTTTATTACAGTTATGAATCATAATGTTTTAGGAAACCTCTTGGAATGGTTGTTTAGAATCCCCAGAGCTGTCCCAAGCCACACATAGAAAACCACGGCTCTAACATGTAGCACAAAATTCTTCAAACTTCCTCTGATAAGCCATGAATAAATGCCTATGTACCACATAGACAGGTATATCATGTTACATTCCCACTTCATGCTACTAGTTTTCTATATAGTTACTTTTTCTGTTGCTTGAACAATGTCAAAATCAATTAATGGAGGTAAAAAGTCTAATTGTCTTCAAATAAGAGGGTACACACCACCATGAAGATGTGATGGCAAAATTATGAAGAAGCATATCACTAAGCTTTTATAATAAAAGAGAAGGGAAACTGAATTCTGATGGTCAGCTCAATTTTTGTTCAGGCAAGTACCAATTCCACTGCTTGTAGCAATAACTACATTCAATGTAAGTCTCTCAAAGTCATGACAGGGAGGAAGATATTCTAAAGAAAGATATGCACAGCTCTTCTTTTGACTATCAAACTTGAAAACCAGATCTTACAGGAATCTCAAAGAGAGAGAAGGAAAACTTTAAAGCTTTCAGAAAATTCTGACAATGTTTTAGACCCTTTTGCAATAGAAACTAATGAGTCAATGATAGATTGACCATCCTTTCACCATGGCTTCTTGGTTATGCTTAACTGTTGTGTCCCTTTTGTTATTTTTTTAGAATTATTTATTTTATGTATATTAGTACACTGTCACTCTCTTCAGACACAGAAGAAGGCATCTGATACCATTACAGATGGTTATGAGCCACCATATGGTTGCTGGGAATTGAACTCAGGACCTCTGGTAGAGCAGTCAGTGCTCTTAACCATAGAGACATCTCTTCTGCCCTGCCCTTTTCAAGTCCTAAACTTCTTAATATAGATTTAAAGAGTGGTCATGGCCGGGCGGTGGTGGCGCACGCCTTTAATCCCAGCACTTGGGAGGCAGAGGCAGGTGGATTTCTGAGTTCGAGGCCAGCCTGGTCTACCAAGTGAGTTCCAGGACAGCCAGGGCTATACAGAGAAACCCTGTCTCGAAAAACAAAAAAACAAAACAAAACAATAAAGAGTGGTCATGCATATTGAATAAATCTCCTTCCTCTGATTTTAATTATTACTGGAATTTGTAGCTATCCTTTGGGTGTCTGTGACACAAACACACACACACCACACACACACAAATATATATATATATGTCAAATATGTCTATGTCAAAATACATGCTTAAGAGATTAAGATACAGGCATTGGAGGAAGTGTATTCTATAATTATTCATAAGCGTGATCTTATAATATTTGCTTTATTACTTGAAGATTTTAGATGCACACACACATGCACACACACACAAGCACACACACATGCACACATATACATCAAATTATATCTATTAAATAAAAATTAAAATATACTAAAAAATATGTGCCCTGTATGTTATAGTTCATTTTACATTTTAAAATAAATTCTTTAAATATATATATATATATTTGTGTGTGTGTGTTATATATATATATCTATAACATGCAGTAAAATTAATGAAAAAATAGGCCATACAATTGAAGGATATGTTGGGAAAGTATGGGTATATGGGACATTAAAGGATTTGGGAGGAGGAGATAAAAAATAGTTAGTTAAATTACAATACCAAAAATAAATAAAAGATAAAGATACTTTAATAATCAGAAAATAATCATCTATAATTTAATCAGTTTGTTGGCTCATGAGGACAACAGTCCTGCCTCCAAATTTGAAAAACATAGTTTAATCACAGGTACTGAAACTATGGAAGGAGGAAATATGTTCTACAGTCTCTTCTCATATCTGTTTGAGCACATTGTGTCAGGTATACTGTATGACAGTTGTAAACACACATGCACACACACACATGCACACACACACAAGCACACACACACACATGCACACATACACATCAAATTATATCTATTAAATAAAAATTAAAATATACTAAAAAATATATGTACCCTGTATGTTATAGTTCATTTTATTTACATTGTAAAATAAATTCTTTAAAACTTTTCAGAAATTATAATAATTGGAATATTTAGTATTTGACAAATACTATGAGAATTGACAAAAATCTGGACAGGAATAGGATTCTCAAGAGTATTTTTCTCATAATATAAATTCTTGCCTTTGCATAAGAAAGGATTTCATGCTTTTCTGGGAATAATTTCTACTACTGGACACCTGATATGCTTCAACATTTAGAGTTGTGTTTCACAAAAAATACTTATTTTAAAGAATATTTTTTTCCTTTTTTCCTCACATTTTCAAGAGTATTCCACTATTATTATTATTAGCTGAAAATTTTCAACAATATAATATTTTTAAATGGCATTAATTTTATATCACATATTCCAGATCAAAGCATGTATTCCATGAGTTTTACTTTCTCTGATATTTATCTCTTTGTAGCATGAACATGCTGTTAGTAATGAATAAATGCTAGGATTGGTTGAATATTTGTGGGTAACTTGAACAATGTTTCAACACATTTTCAATCAATATAAAAAATGATGATTTGGTTTTATTGTGGTTGTTGTTGACCCAAAGTGATTTCCTAAATAACATGCATTTGTATTTTTCTATGTCAAAATACATGCTTATGAGATTAAGATACAGGCATTGGAGGAAGTGTATTCCATAATTATTCATAAGCATGATCTTATAATGTTTGCTTTATTATTTGAAGATTTTAGATATGTTTGCATAGATAGTTTAAGGCTAAAACAAAGATATTTTATCAGAGATTGCTTCTGAGACAGTAATAGGTGTATCTCTGTCACTTTGTGATACAAGACTTGACTAAACAAACAGTGAAAGTATGTTAAACTAATTAGCTTGAGCAATGCTATCAAAATAGAGAAGCTTCTTTAAGGTAAATGAAGATAATAAGGCTAATCAAAAGAAAACTCGGGCCTGTGTGTCTCCATATTACATCCAGTGGTTCTAGGGAGGTAGAGATGACTGGAGTGACTCCAGAGAAGCAGAGTTAATGCTAAAGGATTTAATTCCAATAAAACTTTTCCATTGTTGTGTATTGTTACTTCATTGTGCCCAGCCACACTGATGAATTGGATGAAAGGATTGCTTCGCTGGGGTCTGATGTTCACGGAGATAAACAACTTCTCCAGCATAACTGTCTCTGCAAAGTTGGGGGGAAGCAGAGCTGGGCTTTATACCAAATAAAACAGAAAACTGCAGGCATTTTATGATCAGTCTTTGAAAGTTACACAGCCTCAGTACTGCAGTATTTGATTTGACAAAGAAGCATAAATGAGTCTCAATTCAAGATTAAGCAGCAGCAGCCTCACTAGGAGTAGAAAATAAGTGATGAAAAATTGCTTTTACTTTTAATGCCCTTAAAACCTGTCCAGAGTTCATACATATCTTTTATGTGTTAAACAACCTTCTTCTTTCCACTGCTTCTCCAAACACTCAGACATTTTAGAACCACAGGCTCAGGCTTACATGCAGACTGTTATTAGCTAGGTCACAATCTGTAGTTTTAGACTGTGTTTCAGAATAATCCCCACTTGTGTAAACAAAAGTAATCTAAATAGAAAAGTAATTTGTCCCTCCCATCAGCATAACATGGAAGCAAAGCTATTATATAACCACAAGAAACACCCACATTCCAAATGGAAGGATGACGATCCTTGAAAATCAATGATCCATGAAATTGTGTAATTAATGTAAGTCAGGGCGACAGGTTTCTTGATTCTATTCTAGTTCTGCTTCCCAGAAATTGTTGTAAGTGATGTTACAGTCTTCTGCTTCATTCATTTTACCTTTACCATATGAAGTAATTTTAAGTTATCAGGTAGGTAAATTTTTATCCTTTTTAATTGTTTATTGTAGATTAAGATCCAATGTAATACTGTCCTGTTTCTGAAACCTAGAAATAATACAAAGTTTCCAATAAATCCATTTGTAATTAAATCCATTAAATAAAATCATATATATGCATCTACCTGAAGTGAGCCTTTCCTCATTATAGCTTCTTCTACAACTTCTCTGAGAAAAGAAATTTTTAAAAAAGACAGCCACAATTTAAAGAAGATGAACTGTAATATATGTCCTCTATATATTAGTTTTCTATATGAATGAACTTATGTGGCTTAAAATTAAATCTTTTTGTGATGTAACTAAAGTAATTTATAGTCACACTTGGACAAATGTAATCTTTAGACTATGTCTATGATAATGCTATGTATTTCATCTTCAAATTCTTTCCTATTTGAGTTTTAAAGAAAAGAGATTATGCATACAACTTCATAAAAACCTACCAGGCATAATTTTATCTGTTTCCTCAGAATTCTTCTTTAAGACGGAAGAATATAAATCAACAAGATCTTTTTGGTATTACCATATCATATGGACTAAATGAAACCAGCGTTTCCATTAGTAACCCTTTCATTTTGCTTAGTCAGATGAATCAATAGATGTATCTCTGACCTTCTGACTACTGCCAGAGGGTTGAATGTTGTCTAAAGGTCCCACAGACCCAGTTAAGGAGCAAAGTCCTCATATCCTCTGAAGTCTGGCCAGCTTATATCCCTGTAGATGCCTCATGAGTTCCACAGTCTTGTTCTGGACTCTTGCCATCCATTTGTGACCCAGCAGAACTCAACTAGATGATAACCATGTACCATCTAACTTCCTTACAAAGTCATTAGATTCAGCGACAATTGATTGGACAGGAGGAAATTTGCTCAAAGCAATGGTCCTAGGAATCCTTAGGTACCAAACAGCAGCTGCACCAGCAGAATTACACATGAGATTGGAGCCTACCAAACCAGACTTATGGAGGACAGCACACTTCAAACCTATTGTGAATCATTTGCTCTTATGAACATTGTAAACCTCGTCTTCTAAAAAAATAAAGGCAAATTGAACATAAAAGAAAGATGGAAATACTCCACCAATAAACAAATAGAGTTGTATAACTCCTGGTACAGAAACTGTAACAAAAAGTAATGCAAACGTGCCTACTCCAAAGAATTACAAATCCTATATTAATAACTCTTAAGTGAAAATAAACTGGAAGAACATTATGAAATAAGCTAAAAGAACAATTGTAACTATTTCTAAATAACTTTAGCAAGACAACTATTTTCCCAAGAGATCGAAAACAAAGTGATGAATGAAGTAAGGAATTTGATTTAATATATGAAAATAAAATTCAACGAAGGGCAAAACTGCTGATAAAAACAAATCAAAATGTTGATGGAAACACAAAACATTATAAGTCATACAAAATCCTTAGGTGCAAAACTCAGTAGTAAAATAAATAGTGTAGAATTAAAGAGTAGAAGGTCTTAAAGACTATGTAGAAGAACTTGATAAGATTATAAAGGTCAATGATATATGTAGAAAATATGAATAGACCATTGACTTATTGAATATTATTAAAAGTTAGTAAAGATAGTTTAAACAGATATACTTTGTTCAAGTGAACAGTGTTGATCTTTAAAGGATATATGCAATTAAACAAAAATATCTATTCCAGGCATAGAATAATTCACTATTAATTATAGTAGAGAAGGTCTAAAGAAACACTAAAATCAACACAGTCTACTGTTGTTACTCTTGCTTGCCTACCATGACTAAATGATATGATGTATTGCTGCAGATGCATATTGATCAATAGGTATCGATAAACAAATATGAAAATAAGAATGATCTGCCTCCACCCTCTCTCTATGTGCGCCTTCTCTCTGTGGGCTTGCTTTCATAATTGAAAGGTACTATTCAGGGGATTGGGAGGGAAGATGTCAATGGTCTTACCCATCCTTGCATTCTGCATGCTGCAATAATGGCCATTCAGGAAGGACGTGCTCACTGTTGCAGCTACCGTAGCTTTTCTAATGTTCTAAACAACCACTTTCTGGGTTTAGTTAAGACCAGTTTCGCAGACTTTTATTTAATTACCATTATATAAAAAATGACACACACACATAGATAAAATTTCTTTTCTTTATCTTTAATCCTATTTCTATGCATCAATGTAAAGACAAACTGACAGTGCTATCAAGATATGAATTGCATTTGTGTGTGTAGGAAACAAATTCCTTTCCATAGGTTTAGCTAAATAATAATTTGCAGATATTAGTTAATTTGAAAAAAAACTATAATCATTTGCCCTTTAAAGTTTGAGACAATTGGCTTGAACTATATAAGCTGAATTTGCTTTAGTTGTGAGACAGGGCACTTGGACTTTACAGTATCCTTTTGAGCCTAAGAAATGGGGAGAACATAGAGTTAGCCATTTCCTCAGTATCACTGCAAATGATAGAGCCAAGACATGACAGTAAATATTCCTCTTTTTATTTCTATCATGCTTTCAGAATACAGGGAAGAAAGAGTCATAGTTCAAATCAGCTTGTTTCTCAATATGACTGAGTTTGGTATAAAAAGAAAATAAATTGATGAGGCAAAAACCAATATAAGCTTCTGGATATTATGTTACTCTTGAATATTTTTGAAAATAATAGCTTAAGATTTCTGAGGTTCTATTTCTTGGCATATCGAACTACACTTAAGTTTATAAGTCATTTTCTGTAAATGCATTCTGCATTAAAAATAAACTAAAAATTCAAAAGAAGAAAATAACTAGTTGTTTATGTCATTATGCAATATTTTCTAAATGGATTAAAAACGTTATACCTATTTAAGTAATTACATAACATATAAAATTAGTTTAAACTAAGTTGCATGCCTCTCTATTCTTGGCGTGTGTGTTGTGTGTGTGTGTGTGTGTGTGTGTGTGATGTCTGTGTATGTATACAGTCAGACAAGAAGTCTTTACCCTAGATTAGTAATGATTTTTTTTTAACATCAGCTGCTTCAAATTATACATTCATCACATTTGGTACATACAGCTAGTAAATATGGTTCCTCTGCTATTTCCATCATTAAAATCTCTTTCGCTAAAAGCCAGGACAATATGAATTATTTCCAAAGAATATTGAAGAGGTATGTTTTCAAAACAATACAACACACATCTCAGTATTTATTGATATACAATCTAAAATTCCTGGATCTAGCGAACTGTAGTAGAAATACCTTTTTATTTAAAATAATTTTAGTTAATGGAGAAACTACAGCATTGTGTAAAATGTTTGAACCCTCCTGGTGATTTATTGAGTAAAATCAGTGAATCAACTGAAGCTTCATTAATTATTTTGGGCAAAATACCCAACGTGCTCATTTCAGTCAGGTACTGTTTGTCTCAGTTAATACAAACACAATGTGATCCAGAACAGATGGGACATAAACTAAAACACTATTTCTCTTTTGGTTGTTATATTTCTGTAGCTATTTATGTGGGCCACAAACAGCTAACCTATTATTATTTTAAAAAAGAAAAATGAAATTTTTGAGAGGGCATTTCTGAAGAAAATATTGTGATTTCTAATGTTACATTAGTGCTGGTATAATATCAATATCAAAGAAATAAAATTTCTTTGGTTCATACATTTCTTTCTGGTATCATAATGAAGGAATTGGTGGAATAGTTGTAAAACTTTATGTGTACAAGCCTATGACTGAAAATCACCATCAATGAATACCTTTCCGATGATATTTGCTCTCTGATGAATTAAAGGAGTTTAATTTGTTTTCAGCATTGAATGGCATCATAGAAAATTAATCACACAAACGTGGATATGTGTGTGAGTGTGTATTTCAAGGTCTCCATGATGCAAAAATTTATTACTTCATATAAATAATTACTGATTTTCCATTCCATAACTAAAGAAATTGTATATACTATTTTCCCTAAATGAATCTCATAGCAGTGCTACATGGTGTGTCCCTAGATAAAAAAAAAAAAATTGAAGTTCAAAAGTGTTCATGTACATCTCTAGAGCAGATGTGTAGTGGAGCTATGATTACTCTTCATTTGAAACTTCACATCTCTGCCACAAAATCAAATCATAGGATGAAATATTCACAAGTCATAGACAAATCAACAGAGGTGATTTTGTGTAACTTTCTGTGTATCTTCTTATGAGTGATGGTTTTCATGTATAGGGTTAGTATGCATTATACTAGGAAACATAGCCACCCACTTTCTTAGTTTATTGATACAATATTTCTCTAAAATTAACAGACACAGTGAAATCCAAAATATAGATATAAGAATGTTCTTATTTTTGTCACTAGCTCAGTTTTTCGTTGGAGAAGTTTTTAACTTTTTAAAAATTACCATTTTGGGGCTGGAGAGATGGCTCAGTGGTTAAGAGTGCCGACTGCTCTTCCAAAGGTCCTGAGTTCAATTCCTAGCAACCACATGGTAGCTCACAACCATCTGTAATGGGATCCGATGTCCTCTTCTGGTGTGTATGAAGAGAGTGATGGTGTACATAAAATAAATAAATAAATAAATCTTTTAAAAAAGAAATTAAAAAATTATCATTTTCATATTTCAATATTTATATAGTTAACATTATACGAAATAATATTCAGAACTGATTGAATGAGTTAAAGTAAAACCCCAAAAATGTGAAAGCAAAACAAGAATTTTACATTTTGAACCCATTTAAGTTTTATTATACTTGACATTTCTCACTACTATGTGGAAAAATCTGACTGAAACAATTGTACTATTCAGGCCATGCTTTCCCACGATAGCAGCTTGATAGCTCACAGTTGTAGCCAGTGGATTCTGAGAGAGGAAGTAAGGATGGCAGGGAGCTAAGAGACTCCGGGTGGTGGTGGTATGTAAACCAAGAACAGGCTCTCCAATGCCAGCTTCCTCTGCCAGCTCAATGACTGGGGAAACAAGGGCTATTTAAATCTTTGGGTATATGTAAGAGCCCCATTTTGTTTTATAAAAGGGAAGTATCATTATAGTCATCAGCCTATAGGGAATGGTTGAATATTGAACCAACACCTAGTTCGTAGTTATTTGACAAAGTTGCTTACTTGCTGTTTTAAAAATGGGATGAAACAGTGAGGGTGCAGGAAGAGGAAGCTCCAAAAGGACAGTAAATGACAATGGAGGAGAAGAACTCAAGCTTCAAAGGGTTTGAGAACTTCTAAGGGGTTGGAGGTACTCAGGATATAGGCTCAGAAATTTCATAGGAGATCCTTAAGTACCTGTATGTTTTGTTCTACTAGCCCAGATTCATTACCTGAAATCAGCATTCCTCCCCAATTACAACACAAGTCCTTTCCTTCTCAGCTGTCAGGTCTAGAGCTCTCCTTCCTTTTATGTATGGCGATCTCCCTCAAGGAGTTATCTGCTGCTGGAGGAACTAGATACTGTGTGAGGCGGAGGCCATGTCCTGGCGAAGCTTGTCCTGGAAGGCAGGTGTTGTGTCTCTGCCAGAGCTGCCCTGGTGGCAGCTGTTGCTCCTGAGAGACAGATTGAATCAGGTAAGCAGCAGGATCAAGATTTCTCTTTCTTCCTCCTGTCTCCTCCTAGCTGCTAGGTGTTTTCTTCAGACTCATACATGTAGACCCATGGGGTAATAGAGGGGTGCAAAAACCTTGGTAGGAGGAACTGATGCAGGGACTGATGATGTTATGGGACCAAAGAAGGAATATTGTCTAGGTCACAGTGATAGTATCAGACCATACAGGATGGGACCTAGAGGAGGGCCCTACAAGGCAAAGCGAGAAGGATACATTTAAAAGAGGAACATTTTGTAACTTTTCTGAGGGTAAGGGCCTCAAGGAGTGTGATGTTGGGCTGGAAAGATGGCTCAGCAGTTAAGAGCACTGACTGCTCTTCCAGAGGTTCTGAGTTCAATTCCCAGCAACCACATGATGGCTCACAATCATCTGTAATGAAATGTGATGTTAGTAGGAACAGCTGGCTACAATGGTGGTGTAGAGGGGAAGTCACTGGGAGGAACTGGGGTGAGTTGTTAGTGGGAGAAGATCAGCTCCTCTATTGGAGGCCTGCTCTCATTTGGTGAAAGGAAGTGGAGGAGGGGTGATCTAAGCCAGACCGGAGGTGTGGGAGGGGATTGGAAAGAGTAGATATAGAAGAAAATGTGATCACCATGTAAGATATGCAAAACATAACAGAAATAAGAAAACGTTTATACATAAAAATAATTGAAGAAATAAATAAATAAAGCTTAAATGCAGAATTCAACAAATTGGGAAGCTCTGTGATAGAAATACCAAGGACCATACAAATTGAAACAAATATTTTTACATCTTTTTCAAACAGAGACACCATTGGGGTGGGAAATTCTTCAAACTTAAGGGGAAAATTAATATTTTTGGTGATAGCAATTTTTTTATTTAGTTAAACATACCTTATCCTCTCCTATTTTCCTCCCAATCCATTTTATATCCTTCCTTCTGATGCTCTTCATTATAATAAATATCATAAGAGAAAAAAATAATGAAAAACATAGCATGATAATAGATAAAATGATTAGTGATGGAAGAGGGACAGAAAACTTTGGGTCTTGAAAACTGATGTGCGTATACACATATAATGGTTGTCATAGATTAAGGATATAAAATTTATTGGGTTACATTGAAGTATAAATTATATTAAATCATTAACCATTAAGACCCAGATGTTTTGTGTGGTGACATTCATTCTTACAGAGAAATATTTTCCTTCATGTGACATTAATTTGAAAAGGTTAGTCAGTGTGTATCTAAATTTATGTTTTATTTATTAACACTAAAAGAGGAAATCTTAAAGTATAAGAAGATAAGAGATAGTACATTCAAGAAATTTTTTGAAGAATACCACAACTGCTTTATTCTAACACTGTTTTATATTTCAAATTGAGAATTTTGATCCACATGGATCCCATTTTGTCCAGGGTAAGATAGATGGGTCTAATTTCAGTATTTTATATGTGAATACCAAGTTCTTCTGCCCCATTCCTTGAAGATGCTGTCTTATTTCTGAAATTTTTATGTTTTTGATACGTGTGTGTCTTTTTACGTTTTTTTTTTCCCAAATAGTAAATGGTTGTAGCTATGAGTAGCCATATTTCAGACTTCTATTTATTCTATTGGTATACAAGTGTGTTATTGATATGCCAGTATATACTGATTTTATTACTATCATTTGTACATATTAAATTCTGGAACAGCAATTCATCTAGTATACCTTTTTGCTCAATATTTTATTTATTTATTTATTTATTCATTCATTCATTTATTTATTTTGCTATCTGAAGACTTTTCAGTTCTGTATGAATTTTGGAGTATTATTTTTTCTTTTTCTGTGAAGAAGACTATGAATATTTTGATTGGAATTACATTGAATCTGTAAATTGCTTTTTGTAGGAGGGTCATTTTTACGTTAATTCTACCAATCCATCAACACAGGATATTTTTCCAGTTTCATTTTCCAGTGTTTTTTTCAGTCTCTTTCTTCAGAAGTTTTATGGATTCATCTTAGAGTGACCCAAATCACCAGGATTCCTGAATAGTGAGGTAGTGTGTGTGACAGGATCAGGCATGAAGCAAGGAGACAAAAACAATAGTTTGGATGAAAGGCTTGCATAAGCTGATGATTTATGGCAAGAAATTTAAGAAGTACAGTTTAATACATACTAGTCAAATATTGAAAATGACAAAGTAGGCAGAGAGCAAAATCAGACAATGCTGGGAAAGAGAACACAAGATCCCTCGGACAGAGCTTCCTTAGGATCAATTAACATAGCCCAAAGACAAGGGTTGGGTCCACAGAAGCCACAACACACACTCCTCTGAGCTAAGCTCCAGTGTCAGACTATCCTTTCCATACCTATTCCCAGACAAGGGCACAGAAGGAACAGAACAGCCCCTCTCCGTTGGGTTCTTATTTGCAATTAACAGAAAAAAAATATCATTATTATTTATTATTACTTTTAGTAAAAATGAAGTTAAGATGATAAGGAAACAATAATAATAAGAAGAAGATATAGGAAACAATAATTTAAAAAACAAGCCAATTGTAATTAACTAATTGTAATTTAAGAATTTCAAGAAACACACAGTTCATAGGAGCATCATTTATAAAAATGTGAAATATTTATGTAAAAATTGGAGAGAAGGAAGTAAGGGTCTTATTAATGACCTTGGCAAGAAAAACATATCAGCAGAATCAGTGATCCATAAAGCCTGCTGCGAGGTAACCAAAAGGAGATCACTGGAAAGACAAAATTAGCACAAAATAAAGAGGCACGAAATTACAGAAGCAATTGGGGGAAGTCACTGGGAGAAGTTTTGAATTGGTTTTTACTTTTCTTTTCAAAAAATATCATTAGAAAAGTGCTAAATGTATTCTGTAATTAGTACTGTACAACCTAAGAGAAAAACAAAATGAGTTGGAGAAGACAGAATGAGAAAGGATAGACTGAGAAATGAATTCTAATTTTTAAGATAACAACTTATTGTTTTATATAAATAGATTTCCTGTCAATTAGTAACATAAGCAACAATATATTTCATGTCCTATTGTACAAATTACATGTTATGAGTTCCAAATAGATTCATTAGGGAAGGTTAATGTTCATTTATCATTAAAAAAATGTTACTTCCCTTCAAGTAATGAAAGTTGCCAAGACAATTGACAGTAAATAATTCAGTCTATGAGTTACATACTAGTAATTGGCAGAGAAGAACAGTTTTACCTTTCATAATGTGAAACAATATAATGTGGTGTCTACAGTGCTATCACAAGTACCTTTTTGTAAGCTATGCTGTCAATGACAGTGCTGACATGACAGTCAGAGATACAGTTCATTTAAAATGCAAAAGTAAAAATCTTATCCATGGTACCTAATATTTTTCTTAATCGGGCAATCTATGTATGTTGATACAGAAGAAAAGGTTATGGTTTCTGGGAAAGATGCCTTTTCGTGATTTAGTTTAGAATAGTAATAACCTCATTCTTAGATTACTTTTCTCGTTGTATCCTGTGTTTAAGGCACTAATTATGCTACTTCATTTGAAGAAATATTTAAAAAAAACTATTTTATATGTGTTACTTTATTGTAATGGGATCACAAGTAAAAACAACACACAGCCAGGAAAATTATCCAAGTCACCACTCAAACCCAAACTTGCCTAGTCCCAAACTTGACACATCTCAGTGAACTTCTGTACAATTGGAATGGCCATCATGAAGCTATGGGGCTTCAGTTAGGGCTTTCAACTTTTATTAACAATGAACATTTTTTAATTGAAAACTTACACAATCCTTATCACATTTTTTTTCTACATTTTCCATAACTCATCAATATCAGGTCTCTCTCTCTCTCTCCTCTCTCTCTCTCTCTCTCTCTCTCTCTCTCTTTAAAAATCAGAACAAACAAATCAACAGGAAAAAGAGTCAAATATAAAATAAACAAACCAGAATTTAAAAAAATAAATAAATACACCATAGTAGAAGAAATACACACACACACAAACGTAAAATACAAAATCAGAAAATAAAAGACTGAATATACATACAAATATGCAAAAGACCGAAGAAAAGTATCAATATTAAAACAAAGTAATATGAGACAAAACTCTACAAAGAAACTATTGAGTTCACACTATGTTAGCCATCTATTGCTGAGCATGTGTCCTCCCATGAAATGCAGCTTATATACCCAGTGAGACTTTACTGGAGAAAACTGAGTTCTCTTTTACAAGGAGCTGTTAATTAGAGATTGTTCTTTGGTTACTCTTCTCAGTGATGAAACATGTACAGGGCCTGGAAATGCTGCCACACTCTCTCTGAGTTCATATCTCTGTGAGTCCTGTTTGTAATGCCTTGTTTCCTTTCTGTCTTCCAAACCCATTGGCTCCTATACTCTCTCTGCTTCTTTGTTTGCAGACTTCCCTGATCCCTGAGAGGAGTAATTTGATGAAGACATTCCATTTAGGACTGAGAGTTTCAAGGTCTTTCACTCTTACAAGTCTTCTAGTTGTAGATCCATCTATTAATTCCCATCTGTTGCAAGAGGAAGCTTATCTAACACTGGCTGAGAGAGACACTAATTTGGGAGTAGTATGATTTTATTAGAAGTGATTTGACTAGTAGTATCCCTTAGCAAAACAATAGTATTTGGTTTCCACATAAGTCCATATCGTACATGTATTTTGTTTTTGAACATTTAAGTACATATGGGTTCCATCAAACTATAGTTGGCCTTAAATTTAGTGAGAGATTGGTTGCTTACACCCACAACATTTGTGTAAATATTGCACTAGCATACCATGTAAGCAGGTCACCAGTGTAGATCACAGAAATTTTAACCCAGTTAGTGATAACTTTCGTCCTTTGGTAGCATGCAAAGTACCTTCCAGTACCATGAACACTACTTAATAATGGAGAAGACTCTAGTAATATGTCACGTCAACTTCTCTCTTAATTAGATATGTGTAAGAGTTATCTTTGGCAATAGGGCATTACTATAAATTTAGGAAAAGTTTTGATGTGTATATCCTCCACAAAAATAAATTTAAAAAACCTGAGATAGAAAAGAAAAAATAACTGAAATCCTAACTACCTTTTGATCCTCTTTCAGGATGCATGTGCTCTTTTGACTAATCTCCATCCTTCTTGTCATCTAAACTTTCTCAGTCTCCATTCTACACTGTATCTGTTCTTACAATTGCTTACAACTAGCCACAAGTTCATTATAGGCTAAGACCTGAGTATGTAAGAAAGCATACTATTTAATTTCTGAGTTTTGATGACTTTGATTAATATTATATGTTCTAAGTCCAACCATTTTGCTAAAATTTTCTTGTTTACATTTATAGACCTTAATAATATTCTACTATATATTTTGTGCAATATTTAGTAACTACAAAGTGAGAAGCAATCACAGAGCAGAATCGTGGCAGGCTCGCTCTAAACAAATTATCAGGATAAATTTCAATCAGAAAAACCACATTTGAAGTTTCTAGAAAGAAAATATGTCACCAAGTGTCATACAGCATATTATTTGGTGATATATATGCATCATATATATATAATTCTTGTATAGTTATCTGTTAAACATCAAGTTTGATTGTATTTCCTTCATATTGTTAATAGAAATTAGCTCATAGTATATTACAGTTTATAATCAAGTATATTCTAGACCATTTTGTATACAGAATCATTTCAGCAGAGAAACAGTATCAAGTCCAAACTAGTTTTAACTTAAAGCATTGGAGAGAGGATATATTTTATTTTGATCAGTGATTTTATATACAGAAAAAATTACAATTGACAGAAAACAATAAAAGCAGGGTTTTTTTTTTATATATATTCTAATTCTACATCCAAACATCCAACAGTTTTGAAGAAAACTAGATTAGCAAACTTCCAGTATCCTTTTGTGCAATATTTAGCAAATACAAAGTGAGAAGCAATCACAGAGCAGAAGCGTGGCAGGCTCGCTCTAAACAAATTATCAGGATAAATTTCTATCGAAAACCACATTTGTAGTTTCTGGAAAGAAAATCTGTCACCAAGTGTCATACAGCATGTTATTTGTTCATTATATAATAAGAATCTCAAAAAGGGATTATTGATAAGTTGGACAACAGAAAACTTTGAATATATTACTGATGAGAGCTGACTACCTATAAATGTGTTAATTTCTTCGTAGAGTTTAAAATGGGGCCAATTTGGTAAAGCCAAGATCTCTTAGTTTATACTTGGTCCTCTTTTTAAAAAGTTGGATGTCTGTCCACATTAAATTGTTATTTCCTCCTTAATGCAATTTTTTTTATTGGAAATTTTTTATTGGAAAATTTTTTTTACATTTCAGATGTTCTCTCCTTACCTCATTTCCCCCTCCCTCCCAGGAACTCACTATCCCTTTCCCCTCCTCCTGCTCCACGTTGGTGTATCCCACCACCCTCCCCTGTATCTCACCTCCCACCCTCGAGTATCCCCCCCATGACGTCCAGCCTTCATGGGACCAAGGATCTCTTCTCACACTTATATATAGCTCCCTTGCATATATAGCTGGAGCCATGGGTCCCTCCTAAGCGCTCCCAGGCTGGTGGTTTAGACCCTGGGGGCTCTGTTGGTTGAGATTGTTGCTTTCCTCATGGTGTCTCGAAGTGATCTCTAATTGCCCCTTTTTATGTTGGTTTATTTACGCATAATTTGTTTCACCTGGTTCTAAAGAACATTGAGGATATACCAGTGTATGGAGAATTCCAGCATTTTGAAACCCTTTCCCCTCTCTATTGTCTGTATATGTGTGTGAATAAGTAGTTCCATTCTTCTGTTACTATTTCAGGAATGGGGAAGAAATAGAAGAATGTTCATTCTGAGGAATTCAATTTTATATGTTCTTTTTTCTGTACTATTTCACTTGTTAACTCAGTATGTATATTTGTTTTTGAATAATTAAAAAAAAAACTCATTACCAAGTAATATTTCTGGAAATAAAAAAAAATGTAAGAAAACCATGTCGTATAGATGGGCCTTCCATGTATAATTCGTCTATGAAGTGATGGCTGTTGATTAGCAGCAGCATGCCCGCTTACTGTGTCCAAGGCCCTGGCCTGGATCCACAGCTCTAAAAAAAATGCCTGTGAGGTTTAAATAAATGCAGAACTGTTGGCTTGGCTTAATAAAATGTTAACAACAAAGGAGATAATTCACATAGGTTACAAAGAACCCGAAAAGTCTGAAATCGTTTTGGCTGTCAACGCACAATTCACAGGCAAACTCAGCTGAAGTGGAACATGTAGGATTTTAACAGGAAAAGGTTAACTGAGTAGATTTTAAAGTTGATGTCAGCTGGGCTACATCTAGCCTTGATTTTGTTTCTCTGAGACTGGTTTTTCTTTCAACCCAAGGTCAACATCAATGTGGTCTTAAAACATCAACAGGAGTAAATTTGATTCTGCAGGAGCCTCGGGCTATTGCTTGGATTTCTCTCGTTCTGTGGCTGTATCTGTCCCCAAATGCCCATTCACATAATCATTTTCATCATATATTAATAATAGAACTTACAAGGTTAGACACAAAGTTCTCAACAAAAGAACTGTGGAAAAGAATTTCTAAATTTATTCTGTAAACTGAAATAATCAAAGTTGTTTAAATCAATGTTTAATGTACATTTCACATGGACTTAGGTCTATTACTTTGCAAGATAGGTCAGTAAAATGCTAGTGATTAAAACTTGGCTTTATAAAGAAATTATGTATTGAGCTCCATGATATGTATTCTAAGTGTGCAATTTTATTAATGTGGATGAATAAAAAAATATTTGAAAGAATTAAATAGAAAAAGTTTTGCAAATACCCAACTATGAAATACACAATAAATGTAAAGATTGTAATTAACTGGGCTGGAAAGATAGCTATTATTGCATATGTAATAGTGCTTATAACTTTTACTGAGAAACAGAGTAGAGTCACTACCAAACACAAGGAGCTAACAGTTGTCAATACCTCCCATTTCAGGGTAACTGACATGGTTTTCTGACTCCAACAGTTGCTACATACACATTGTATACACATATATAGTCTGCCATGTATACCTCAAATAAAAATTAAACATTTTAATATGTTATTATTTTAAATTTTGTAAGAAAAGTGTGTACTTCTTTCTTTAAATAATGGTAATTCTGTAGGCTAATCTAATTTAAAGCTACTATTATTTATTTTTCTACCTATAAAAGTACTTAAGGCAACAAAACTAAATGAAACAGACTAGAAGGAAGATAGAATATTTTATAGATTTGAAATTTCAAACGTTGACTTTTAATGAATCAGCTATGTTCAAATTCTTAAACTTGGGAAAGATATAAGAGGGTAGGCGTATTTTGTTCCAAATCCATGTCCCTTTTAAACCTTGAACCATATTTCTCCTAACCATTCCAAGTTAGATTCTGTGTCTTATGTCCATATCCTTGACAAGTTGCTTTCTGTTGACATTTTTGATCTAAGAAGTATAACAAGTAGTGTGTTATATGATAGGTCAAGTCTATCTCATTTTCAAATTCTATTCCTCTAAACAGAAAAGTAACTGTGATGTATGAATCCAAAGCTATGCCTGTGGACACTGTTTGTGTATAAGTTCTGTGTTGATATTCATCAGATTTGTGCATTTTGTAAATATTCCCATGCTGTTTCCACACTTGTAAGAGACAAAGATTACCTAGACTATGATCCCAGATGGCTAGAGATATGTATTAGCTGTTGAGATTACTTTTTTGCTTTTAAGGAGTTTCCAGGTTTGGTTTCCAACATCCAAAAATTGCCTGCCTCATAAGCACTTATAACACAAGTTCCAGGGGATATAAATGTTCTTTTCTGATTGCTGTGTATATCAAGCAGACAAAACACTCACACACACAAAATACAATTTAAAAAAAAGGAAGACAGAATTTCTCCAGCTTCCACTCTTTCCTATGCCTTTTGAAATTTTCCTTATGTGTGGCCATGTAGGCTTAGATTTTTCAAAACATATTTTAATAAAGACTCTTAAACACTTCAACCTTCCTTCTAGCCCAACACTCACAAGATGTAATGGAAAAGAAAGGTTAATAGGAAATGAGTGTTTTGGACCTACTTAGAAATAGTTCTTTAGGGCCATTCCAATCTTTGTTCTTATTAGTCCAGTCCACTAGCAAAACACCAATAGGAATCAACAGCAACGGCTCACTCTAGAAGAAGCTGCAAAACTCTGCCAATTGGCATGACTACACTGAAATAGCAAGAAGCAATCTGAGTACCAACAAACCTTCTATGGTGCAATTTTTTTTCTATGAAGTCATGTCAAGCAAAGATCAGTGAAGAAAGCAAGGTGAACCAATCCCAGAATGTCAGATAAGACTAGCAAGGCAAAGCCTAACAAAGACCAGCAAAGAGTTGAAAGGCATTGTCTACTGTCTGTTGGGTTATACTTATACTCTTTCTAAACATCATGTGTCCTCTCAAGTGTCCAGTCCAGCAAAACATCACATGCTCTTTCATCAGGCAGCTTCCAGACAAACAAGCCCCGTGTATGTTCTCAGTAAAACATCCTCTCATGTGTCTGCTTCAGAAAGCATCCTCTCATACAACAGTTTCCTGGAAAACATCCCATGACACAACTAATTCTCAAACAAAACCAGAAATTCCCACATCATTGTCCTTTTCAGATTCTATTATACACAACCTGTAAGCTTAATAATATGGGCTTCTGAAAGACAGATTGTGATGATACACATCTACAGTCATAGCTCTTGGGATTTTGAAATAGTGGAATTAATATTTCAAGACAATTCTTGTTTCTGTAAGCAGTTTGAAGTCAGTCTTGGCTTCAAAAGACCTTGTCTGAAAAAGAAAACAAAGGAAGGAAGAAAGCTTGGAGGGAGAAGGAAGAGAGGAAGAGCAGAAAAGAGAAAGGGATTGAAAAGGAAGACCAAATAAAGGAGAAAGGGAGGAAGGGAATCAGGAAGAGAGGGGGAAGCAAGAAAGAAAGAAGGAAGGAAGGCAGGAAGGAAGCAAGAAAGGAAGAAAGAAAGGAAGAAAGGAAAAGATGCTGCTTTACACAGGAAGATGCCATGTGCTAACATGGACAGAAATAATAACTAAATTCTATAGTGTCTCACAGATGTGGGAGTGTCACAGACAAACATCTTCCGCTCTATTGCACCAGCACTCAGAGTATCACTTCAAAACTGAGTGCTTTCAAACTGTTTTTTTATTATCTCATTTATAAAACTTGTACACACTGAACTGATGCTCATAGGAAAAGACTGAAGAGTGCTGCTATAGCTTAAGAAACCCGATAGTCTCTCATATTACTTTATAAGAAAATATAATATTTTATTAGGCAATGCATACTAGCCTTTATTGCATATCCTATGAGGCAAATTTTATAATTCTTATAACAATTTTACATATTATATTTGAAATTCAAAAAGACTAGGAAACTTTTTTAAATGTGTATGATTACTTCCTTGTGGATAAAGTTTATAAACCCATATTCTGTTCTGAATCTTCATATTCCTATAGGCCTATCAAGGAAACCTAGAATAGCTAATGACCTCCACCTAGATAAAACACTTAAGATTACAGATTTGTTTAAATTATATTCAAATTTCTTAACTCTAATTTCATGTTTCTTTATTCAGTCTGCCTTAATAAATGACTCCAATTAATAATTCTTCTTCTTTTCTATGTGAATTCAATAGTTATTAAGTTAATTAACACATATTTCTCTAAAAATATAGAGCTGAAAACTTACAAGAAGTATGCACATTGGGCATAGCAGGATACTAATCAGGGGTCATTAAATAAAAGTAAGTTAATTAAAAACATTAAACTGTTTTTAGGCATGGTGATCTGACTTAAAAATATGCAACCCTTTTCTGCTCTATTAAACTTGAATTATGTCTTTGTATAACTCTGCCTTTTAGAAAAGCTCAACAATATCTGGAAGTAGAAAATAAGAACATTTGAAATAGTAACAATTTCACAGAAAAAGCCCATTGAACTTTCCGCAATGGTTTTCATTACAGATGTTCACAGGACAGAATTGCTTATCACAAGGAATGATTTCCTCCTGCAAGGTTGCTATTTCTTCTGCTGAGAGACGCATGGTGACAGAGACTTGAAATACCCATAGCAGGTCGCTGGTTCATACTGTCTTAACGGAGGAGGAGTTGTCTCTCTTAACTAGTTCCAAGCCTGGTTCTTTAGACTGCATTCAAAGAATGAAGATATTTTTACATTTTCAGTGCCACAATTTCCTGGACATGTTCTGTTTCTGCATGAACATCTTTTCTGGTCTCACTTTCAATACACATAACATTGGATATAATGCAGTGATTTATCGGGTACCTTTAATGTTTTCCTTTGTAATAGTTCTCTTATTCACTTTAATCAGAATTCTGTAAACAGCATTGTAATGTGTTTCAGTTCTCCATTATTATATCCTGTGTTTTAATTCTTTCCCCTAGATTTACCTTTTTGGATTACAAAAATTTCAGTATAATAAATCACTTATTCCTACATGTAAATACTGACATTCTGTAGTGGATTTGTCCTAGTGCTTTAATTGTATTTAAATGTTAATTCAAATCACCAAAACTGCTTACATGACTGTCTGAATGGCTTCAGGTAGCTTCTGGGAACCTGTTTCCAGTTGGTTTTGATTGGCAAATAAAGATGCTGGCTGCTAATGGCTGGAGGGCATACAAATGTGGGACCTTAGATTCCTAGGCTTGGGACTGGAAGGAGAGGAGGCAGGAAAAGATCCTCCATGCCTAGAGAGAGAATGTGGCCCAGTTGGGCAGCACTCTGGGTTCAAAGTAGCCGAGATAGAACACAGAATTTAATAAATAATAACTTGGGATTGACCAAATATATATATACACACACACATATATGTAATATTTTCATTTGGGAACATAAACCATTATGGCTGGTACCAAATCTGCTGAGAAAATTTATTTATTTATTAATTATTAAATTCAACAACAGTCTTCTAAGAATGATATATTAATTTATACATTCTTGATATATGCTTTTTTCTGTAAATTAAATTCATTGTTTATTTTTATTCCTATTTTTGTAGCTAGTAAAATATTTTCCTTATGTTCCTTGCTTTGCTTAGGTTTAGAAAAAGCCAAATAGCAACATATACCTCAATAGTCATCATGGACAGCTTTTTCTAACATAGATCATATTTGTTTACATTTCTCCATTAAGTATTTTATTCTCTTTTTTCTACTAAATTGATTTAACATTACAAATATAAAAATACTCATAAGATGTGTTTATATATGATAAATATTATATACCTTTGTATCTATTTGTAATATATAGCACAATTTTCTTTAGTTAAAATGTGGATTTTGATTTTATTGTAGGCATAGGTACAATGTTCCTGATGCACAATCTGTTCCTCATATCGTCAAAAGTGCATGAACTCTGAAATATGAGATTATAATTTTTATTTACAAATTTATTTGTGAAAGGCCTGGTTGAACACTACTATTTGTGCTATTACAATAATAAGCTACTGCTAACAGCTAAACAAATCATTGTCACAATATGTAATTTCACTCACTGGCTCTGAAGGCAGAGAGTGCACATTTGTCCATTAATGTTTCTCAATGATAAATATCAGAGTTACATAAAGCATTGAAAATTTAACATGTGTGTCATATTCTATATATATATGTATATATAATATATATATATATGTATATATATATATATATATGTGTGTGTGTGTGTGTGTGTGTGTGTATGTATTTAGAGAGATAGAGATACAGAGAGAGAGAGACAGAGAGCTCGTTTTCAACATTTCATGTACTTAGTATCTTTTGACATAATCTTTATTATATGTATTCCTTTCAAATATTGGTCATTTATTCATTAATTTGAATTTTTCTTTGAAATCTTGGAATACTTTATATTTTCACATACGTTTGCAAAATTCTAATTTTTTCATATAGCACGCAGGATTCATATTTATCTATAGAGAACACAAGATTCCTAGAACAGTATTTTTGAATATCAATTATAGTAACATTATTACAATGCACTTGTGCATGGTTTAAAAACCTGAGCAGGTGATAACTTTTTACAGTGACAAATCTTCAGAAGTGAAAAACAGCAGCTTTGCAACCTTTGTCAATAAAGACAGTATCGGCAATTCCACTTAACAGTTTTAATATAGGAACTGTTGCACCGAGTCTGCTGTAAAATCCTTGATAAAAGTGCCACACTTTGTGAGGGGAATAATTATCACTGTGGAGGAGGCATAAAAATACGCCACTAGAGGTGAGCTCCTAGATACAAAACACAAGCTAGAACAAAATTAGAACTTGATGGAAGTAACATAAAATGATTCAGTGTATGGTCATTTCCTTTTCATTTTCTAAAATATTTAAAATAAACTAAACAGATTAAGCTATGAATGCTTTTCATATGTTGAATCAATTTACTAAGATGTACTCATTTCTCTCCTTAACAAATTTCCTTTGGCATTTTGAGATATTTCTCTCATATCCTAATCTCCAGGACTTTCATCATGGAGGGTTGTTGGATTTTATTTTAAAGGCCCTTTTTGCATCAATAAAATGATCGTGGTTGTTGTCATGTTGAATATATAGCACCATTATCTACTCTAATACTCTAAACATGTAACTCTTAATAATTATTGTGAATTCCAAAGAAAAGAGTAAAGAAGGAACAGAAAGGTGTTCACTTACCCATCAAATTTTTAATTTTTTTTTTTTAAAAGCATGAGATATTACTGAAGGGAAAAACACAAATTTTGGTTGAATATGTTTGTTTATTTTCTTTCAAATTCTTGTTTATTTGCTTTAAAATAGACATAGACTCAGGAGAAGGTGAGAAATTGAAAATCAAATAAAAAATTCATAACTGAAATATTACATTTGCCAGGGGGTGACTGGGACGGGTTATAAAGTGAATACGCAAAAAATAAAATTAAAAAAAAAACAAAAACAAACAAACAAACAAACAAAAAAACAAAACAAAACAAAAAAAAAAAAAGAAAAATCAAAAGAGACACAGTGCATATACGCTGCTGCTGTTCCATCCAAACCTGTGTAAGGCTTCAAAGAAGAAATGTGGGATAGGTTTCCTCATATGTTCTCTTTATTTGGGGGTTTGTTTACACATACAATTTTTCCTGAAATAGAAAACAATTTTGCCTTGTGGTAGTAAAGTATGCTGGTGGAATGCTGCTTAAGGAAGGTGCTAGGGGAAAATTTAAGGTACTCTCTTTAGAACCAGTGAATGCAAAAGTTGATTATTAGATAACAGTAATGGAATCTAGAGTTAAAGATTTTTCTTGTAAAAATTACAATTGAGCTATTGTACTGTTTTTCCTGTGAAAATTTTATTTAATTATTATTGGGAAATATTTTCTACATTATAATATGTAGCTTCTCATATATTGTTTTTTAGTACAAAAATTAAATATTTCTACTATTGTTGTAAAATTACAGTACAATTTATATGTATTTTCAAAATAATTCCAGAGGTCATGATTTAAATTCCCAACAACTACATGGTGGCTCACAACCATCTGTAATGGGATCTCATTCCCTCTTCTGATGTGTCTGAAAACAGATATAGTGTACTCATATACATAAAATAAATAAATAAATCTAAAAGAAATAACACATCACTGAGTGCTACAAAGTATTAATAAATTACATGTTTATAAATAAATGATATTCTTTATTAAGATAATGAGGCCAGGGATATATTAGCAAAGTGTAAGGGCGGTTAGAACTTTGTTTTTCCATAACTAGTGTGCTGGAGCATAGTGAAAACTTCACTAGGTTCTCTCAATCGAACTTCACCATGAGGTTTATAGAATGAACATAATATGATTAAATGAGAATACTGAAGATCGAGTGCTTGAAGATGGGACTTGGAAAGTCACAGACTAGTGGCACATGTCTAACAATTCCTCAAAAAACATGAAAGGAGAAGTTTCTTTTCCACCCCAAAGATTTATCTTTCATTCTCTCGAATATCTAAATTTAGTAAATCATGTAGAATATTTAATTTATTTCTGTCCAGATAAAATTAACATGCCACCCTATTTAAGATATTCTATTATTATGAAATAAAATATGAGATACGATAAATTATGTCCCTATTGATTAATTAATTACAAAGAGTCAAGTCACTATAGTTCTAATATCAAAAGTTAAGGTTTTCTCTTGTCCTTCAAAAATTACTCGTGGTGATTTTTCCTTCTTAACTCCTGCCAGAAATGAGGAGCTCACAGAATGGACAGAGGTAAAGTTGTGTTCACTCTTGTTTGTGCCTTGTTCCTTCTTCCACTTTGGTGCAAATAACTGCCCACTTGTTTTGAAACATATCTTGCCCTGGGACTCCATTCAAGAATCAAGCAGATACCTTTCAGAACAGGGTATCAGCTGGGTGTAGGTTCAGGGGACAGGTCACTATGACTCTGCCTATGATTCACTTGTCCTTATCTAAGTTGGTACTGTCCACCAAGACTGCCTACTTGTAAGACCTATGACTACTCGGGCTGGTAAATTTCCACAGAAGCTGCCTGCTTACAATAGCTTATAGCCTTCTGTTTCAGTGTTTTTCCACACAGACCCAAGACTTTGTGTTAGCATGCATGTATGTCTGGCCTATTGCTGACTTTAGGCCTATGGCTGATTTTAGGCCTTTAGTGTATATGCAGGGCTGCTCCTGACATCTCCTCCCTTCTCCAAGTATAGAAGGGCCTTGGCGATTCTGTTCTTTCGAAGGCGCGAATAGAGGCTTGACCTCCAATAATTGAAGGGGTCTTTGGTTAAATACTGTTTGTAAGGAGGAGGGTCTGGGAAGGAATACTTAATTGGCTAGACACTCTGACCTTTAGGTATCTCATTAATATGGAAATCTTTTGAGGCTGAGGCCTGTAGTCACACCCTCTATCTGTGGAGGGGTTGGTAGGGGCATTGCCCTACATGACTGAAAGGTACTGATCAATGGAGGTCTTGGCCACATGTCAGGAGCCTGGAGTCTGGCAGTATGGCAAAATGTATGCCATCCCTAGAAGGGTCTCTGGCCATTTCTAGCCAGTACTCTACCAGAAACCAAACTATCCTTTGTGGCGTATAAATCCTCCTTTTTCTTTTTTTAAAAGGAGGGGCGTCACTGGAGTGACTGTCATTTGTAGTGAAAAATTTGGATGGCTGAGGAAGAAAACCATCATGTTAATTATGTATCTGGGATAGGCAGCAATTGTCTGTAAAAGGAAACCAGAATTGAAAAATGGTGATCAGCATAGTTGATTTGACCTGTGCAAGTAGATTAGATGACTTTTGAACCTTAAAGACATTTCAAGAATGTTAAAAAGTTTTTGGACATATATCATGAATGTTAGGGAGAAAAGGAAAAGCAAGAAAATTTTGGGTTGAAAATCATGAACATTGTTTCAAGTATTCCTGTTAGGGAGAAAAAGCATTAAAAACTTAGGTTAAGGGTCAAAAAAAAAAAAAAAAAGAATCAAGCATTTTGGCAATGAGATGCCTCCTTGGGTAAAGGGGATTGATGCCAAAGGGAAGGGAGTATTTTCATCATTCAAGACAAAAGTTGATGCACCAGGACATCTGATGAGAAACAAAAGAACTATTCAATGCCTTTATTGATCAGGGAAATTCAAATCAAAACTATTTTGAGATTTCATCTTTTACCAGTCAGAATGGGCAAAACTGATAAAACAAATGAAGGATCATGCTGGTAAGGATTGCTGGTGGGAGTGTGGACTTATTTAGCCACTAAAGACATCAGTGTGGCTGTTTCCCAAGAAGGTAGGGATTGTTCTACCACAAAGTACAGCTATACCTTTCATGGGCATATACTCTCTCTACTACCACAAAAATACTTTCTCTGCCTTGTTTATTGCTACTCTATTCATAATATCTAAAAATTGGAAACTGCCTAGACATCCATCAGTGAATAAATAAAGAAAATGTGGTATCTTTACACAATAGAATATTTCTTGTTGTTTTCAAGGATTGAAATCTTGAAATGTGCACATAAATAGATGTACCTAGAAAGAAAATCAAATTAAGAGAGATAAACAAAGTCATAAAGACGGATATGATTTTTACTCCTCTGTACAAGGATCATAGTTCTTAACTCATTAATGAGCAAGCTATAGTTTGTACAACTACAGACATTTTGTTAAGAATAGCATGGAATCAGTAATGCTTACTTCTTCCTAGAAAGAAGAAATAAAATAGGTACTTTAGGATGAATGGGGATAGACTAAAATAAGAATATCAAACTGTTAGTGGGAGATAAGAAGGGTTCAAGGAAGAAAATGTGGAGATCATATAAAAATGTAATACAGTAGTTTTCCTAGATTTTATTCTCATATCTAACTAATGTGATCTAACTAAAATTGCTGAGTAAAGTAGGAGACTAGGCCCTAACTATAAACCTCTCGTCACCATTGGAGCTTCCAGTTCAAGGAATGGGTTAAATATAACTTGGATTATTACTAAAGGTGTTCCATGGGAATCCCCAATCAACACAGATTATTGCCAAGACTGTGATTACTCTCCACAATCTGACAGTACCTATTGCTGAAGATAGTTTCCACATAACTCGTTGAACATAGGGAACTTGCACTAGGATTTTTCTAGAGCATTAACACTAGGTCATGAACACTATAGATTAGTGTTTATGGTACTAGAAGTTACTCAGTACATGTGCTGGCTAGATTCATGTCAACTGTAGCGATATAAGTGAAACAACTGTAGTAATCCGAGAGGAAGAAACCTCGATTTTAAAAAATGACCCCCTAAGATCGGACTGTGGACCAACTTATAAGGCATTTTTTTTCCTAATGCGAGACAGAGACTATGAATCCTGAATACTGGGGAAGTAACTGGGAAGAGAGGATGGAATAGAAACAGTAGTTAGAATATATTCTATTTAAAAATCATTCAAATAATAACATGTTCAAATTATTGTTCAAATAATTGTACAATTTTAATAGATTGAAGTTATATAGTACATATCATGAATTTCATAGCATTTCAATGAAAAGATATTAGCAAGGCACCAATTTATGTCCACTATAACTTGGGAGTCATAATCTAGGAACTGTGATACAGAAAACGGTGATGGATGTGGACTCATCAACAGGAGAAATAGACTCTAGAGGTCATCACAGAATGTAGGTCTACTTATTACATAGCAACAACAATTTTTTATACAGCTTTGGACTAATACGGAATCACGCCAAGCTCTAGAGTAGCCAATTATCCCACTATAATTATGGGAATGTACCAAGGGAATTTCCATGCATGAGCAGCCACTGCCCTGTTCCTGGCTAGTCTGAGTGAGGCTCACTAGTTTACTAGGATCCTCTATTTGGAGTCACAGTGTATGCCAGTAGACATGGGTACTTTTAGTAGGGAAATTGAGGCCAATGAAACATAGTGAAGATATATTTGTAAATACTAAGGTGTTTTACTAGATTTATATGGACATCTCTCATTTTATAATAATAAAGAAATTACTACATGACATTTTTGATATAGAGATGAAATCTTTCACAATCACATAAATGATGAATAATCAAAAATATTAAAATTTTGTCCATATGTTCTACTTGTTAATTCTTATCATTACATATATTTAACTTTATTTTTAAAAGTTTGCTTCCTTCACAATGAGAAAATTATGTGTAGAAAATATATTTCTGCAATATAAAAAGTAAGGTTAAATATTGAATAATTCAGTATGCTTTATTCTTTAGTTATTCTGAACACTTTGTTTAGACTTTGAGTTTTTAAATAGTCATTGTCAAAAGTGTTTTGTTTTGAGGAAAAATTCAAACTGAGAATTAAACAGTTTAATGTGGAAGAAAGAGGATTCATTCATTGTCCCTTGAATGTCTTCTCTTAATTCATGTGTCACAGAATATTATATATATATAAATATAATATATATATATATAATATAATATATATATATATATATATATATATATATAATATATTATATATATATATATATATAAATGTAGATATTCACACCCACCTTGGTTTACATTAGATTCAGAGAAAAACTAAAGTTGCCTTGATGTAGAATTATTACCAGAAAGAATAAGTTAACCCTTGCCTGGTACCACAGGCCAGTATTCATTAAGGATATCAAGGCTGAGGGATCACAAATTCAAATATTTTCAACTAAGCTATAAGGTCCAGGCTGGTCTGGACAACCTATGTCTTCTCACACAGTAAGTCCTAAGTGGTGATTACACATATACATAGGTACACTGAGTGTTGATAAGAAGGAGAGTTGAATGCTCAGCCCTAATCTAGGCATTTTTATCAGCCCCAATAAAACTATGGGAGTATCACAGAAGTGGAAAAAAATGATAGAACTGAACGATAAGGAGATCACAATGAAAGACTGCCTTTGCCAAATGACAAATCATTTAGATCATTACAGCAGCTTGTAGTGACCTGCTCTAAACATGTCAGCACCTAGTTATGAATGGGGGAAATGATTATAGAATATTTCTCCTCTCTATTGAATTATTTACTACTCATGAATTCCGGAGAAAGTGTCCTTGCCTTTAGATGTGTGCACACTTTGTAAGGCCACCAGGCACCAGTGAATATCCCTCAACCATAGTTATGGAGGTGCCTTGCTTATACTCAGGTGATCACAGAACAAAACAAAATGACATGAATGTAGAAAAGTAGCATAAAAGGTGATGTGGAAGAATGTTTTTATGAATTAAAATAATCAAATGTATTATAATATACAAGTGTGATATTATCAAAATAGAAACAATGAAATTTTTTTAAAAATTCAAGGACATTTATAAAAGGACAATGTAGTAAAGGCTATGTAGGAGAAAATATTAACAAAATGTAGACTGAGGTTAATGGTTTTTATTTTTGGTTAACTCACTCCATTAGGTAACTCCATGTGGGGTTGTGTGTGTGTGTGTTGTGTGTGTGTGTGCATAGGAAACAAAAAAGATTTTAGTAACGCAGAAAGTGTCTGCTATAATTTCCATCTTGTAGAATGAGCCTCAATCAAATCAGATATTACCACCATTGCTGTAATTGCCCTACCATGTTAAAGGCTCCAATTACAGGTCATAGGATTTGTGGTTATATTAGTATCTATGATTTTTTTCTTGTTCCACATTTTAAAGTATGTCCTTATTATTCTCTGATTTTCCTCATTGTCAATTATTTCATATCACTTTTCATCTCTAATTTGGCTCTCCTGTCTTCACAGTTTAATTAATTTGGCTAAAGTTTTGTGATTTTTTTTAAATTTATTTTCTCAAAGAACCAATTCTTGAGCTTTCTTATATACAATGAAAAATGGACTGAGGAAAAAAATCATAGAAACAATAGCTTTCACAATAATCACATACACACACACACAATCTTGGAATAACTCTAACCAAGGAATTGAAAGATTTATAAGTTATAAACTTTAGACACTGAAGGAAGAAATTGAAGAAGATATCAGAAGATGAAAAGATCTCCAATGCTCATAGATCAGTATGTCCAATATAATAAAAATGTCCACCCTGCCAAATGGAATCTGAAAATTCAATGAAATCCACATCAAAATCCCAACACAATTCTCACAACTTGAAAGGATAAGTTTCAGCTTCATATGGAAACACAAGCCAGATAGGTAAAACAATCCTGAATAGTAAGATAACTTCTGGGAAGTACCACAATCCTTAATGTCAAATTATGCTACAGGGTTATAACAACAAAGACAGCAAGGTATTGGCACAAAAAATAGGCATATTGATCAACTGAATTAAAGTCTGAGACATATATCTATATACATATGAACACCTGACTTTGATAAGGAAGACAGAAATACACCATGGCGAAGGGAACAGCATCTTGAAAAATGGTGCTGGTCCAATTATACTGGTGCATGTTTTTAGATACACAAGGGTCTTTTCACCCACAGATCACTAGGATAAACAGGAATGCAAGTCACTTACGACTGCCTCCTTAAAAGAGTAAGTATCTGATGATTTCTGCCCAGAAGGCTGAGAGTGAATATTGTTAATGACCTTGTGACATTTGCTATCTATAGACCTCACAAAAATCCTAGAATGTTTATGCCAGACTCTCCCTTCCTAGACTTTTATCTTTACCTCTCATGTAATATAACCCATTCTTAAAATAGATAGCATATGTCCTTTATAGCCTGCTGACATCTATGGTTCTCAGTCAGACACCACACCAGATCCTAGGCCCTTAAGCTATAGAATCCATCCTTAAGGTCACACATACCTTTCAAGGGAGTTTCTGTGTAGTCCCACTTTAATAGGCTTTATTGTGTCACTGGAAAACTTTTCTCTAAATTGTATTGTGTTAAAATATGCTTACAATAAACCTCCTTGCATCAGACTCTGATTCAACCTGACTAAATCATAATGAACCAATATACTCTTTTAATTTTTCTCCTTGAAGTTCATTTCTTTACTTGCAGCAGATGAGATTTGTATATACACACACATACAACACACACACACACACACACACACACACACACAAATGGATCAAGACCTCGCATAAGGCTAGGTACACTGAATCTGATAGAGGAGAAATTGGATAATACCTTGAACTCATTGACATAAGAAGCAATTATCTGGACAGAAACTAATGGTACGAGCACTACTGACAACTGTGAATAAATAGAACATGATATAATTGAAGAGCTTCAATTCAATTATAAGAGTTATAATTTCATAACTTCTAGAATGGTAATGGTTAATAGTCACATGTTGCTTCAGTCCTGCTCTGTGTCCCCCTTGGGGGCAGTGTGTGAGAAGGTGCAGAATCAACTGCTCAAACTCAGGAAGCAGGTGAGAACACAGCAGTAAACTTGTTTATTAATACTCAGGCGTGTCCATTTTCTTTGTCACCCATATCTAGGCTCTCAGGCAGGCTTCAGTTTAGCCCTCATGAAGAAGTTGCCTCTTTGGCTGTATGACCCAACTAGCTATTTACCTAAGCTTATACAGAGGCCCTGGTAGAGGGGACATTCTGTTCCTCCTACACTCATTCTCAGATAGTATCCAGAGAGTGGGAGATCTTGGAACACTCACTGCAAAGTAGGAAATTGGTATCAAGACCTAACCCTGCTCAGAGAACTCAGCAAAAAAAGAGGCAGAAAGAGTGTAAAGGCCAGAATGATGGAGGACACCAAGAAAACATGTACCACAAAGTCAATACAAAATACACAGAGAATGAGGCAACATGCACAGAAACACTAACAACATATAATTGTTGTTATATACACAACAATTGATATAATTCACATTGAAGACACTATTTCCAGCAGCAGACAGAAAAAAAGGAAGAAGAAGGAGGAAAAGGAGGAGGAGGAGAAGGAGGAGGAGGAGGAGAAGAGGAGGAGAGAGGAGGGGGGAGGAGAGGAGGAGGAGGAGGAGGAGGAGGAGGAGGAGGAGGAGGAGGAGGAGGAGGGGAAATTTATAACACCATCCATTGCTGGTTCTTTTTAACCTTACATATTATGGTTCTCCTATTTGTTCTAAAGTATGTATCTCTTGTCTATATACTTCTTTCATCTCTTTTCCTTCTGTTTATTTGCTGTGTCCTAAAAAGATTTGTCTTTTATTTCATTTTAACATTATTCTCCAAATTTTGTTTATTCAGGGGGATGACTTTGGATCTGAGTGGTAGTGCAGAAGATGTTGGAGTAGTTAGGTGTATGGAAGCTATAATTGGAATATATTGCATCAAAAAAACCCACCCTATTTTCAAATAAAAGAAAAAATAATAATAAAAACATGATTTGTAAAATAAGAGTCGTAGACTGCTGATGTGATGGTTTTGTGAGTAAAGATCTTTGTGCATGAGAGTGAAGACCCAAGTTCAGACACCCAAAAGCAATATAAAATCTGAACTGGTGTGGCTACTGCCTATACATCTATAACATGGGAACTATAAACAAGAACAAGCTGTTACCACTAATGGATGTACTCTGGTTTTAGAGAAAGACAATGCCACAGGACATTAAATTGAAAAGCACATAATATCAACTGGAGACTTTACATACTTTCTTTATTTTTTTCCTTTTATTGGATATTTTATTTACTTACATTTCATATGTTATTCCCTTTCCCAGTTTCTCCCCTGGAAATCCTGTATCCCGTCCCTCCAACCCCTGTTTCTATGAGGGTGCTCACCCACCCACCCACCCACCAACATCTAATCCACCTCCTGCCACCCTGGCATTCTCCTACACTGGGTCATTGAGCCTTCACAGGACCAAGGGCCTCTCCTCTCATTGATGCCCTACAAGGCAATCCTCTGCTACATATGCAGCTTGAGCCATGGGTCCCTCCATGTGTATTCCTTGGTTGGTGGTGTAGTCCCTGGGAGCTCTGGGAGATCTGGTTAGTTGATATTGTTGTTCTTCTTATGGGGCTGAAAATCTAGTCCTTTCTCTAACTCATCCACTGGGGACCCCATGCTCAGTTCAATGGTTGGCTGTGAGCATCTGCCTTTGTATTTGTCAGGCACTGGCAGAGCCTCTCAGGAGACAGCTATATCAGGCTCCTGTCAGCAAGCACTTCTTGGCATCCACAATAGTGTGTGAGTTTGGTGACTGTATATGAGATGGTTCACACGTGCATGAATGTACATCTGTACACACATAGCTGCTCACATAGGCATATATATTTACACTTACATCCATATGAATGACAAAAATGCAAATAAGGTTTTTATATGGCATATGTTTCATTTTCAAAAATTTTTTATAGATTTGAAAATTAATGTGCCAATATTGAGTTGATTATTTGATAAACAAATCCAGATCTGATTAGTTTTGTGTTCATTAATCCATCCTTTCCTTTATTTATTGTATATCTGGGTACTTCACAATAACAATATAAAAGAGGAAATATATCATACAATTACATAAATTTTTATTTTGTATATTTTGTTTTACTGTTATTATATGATGTATGGTGGTTATAATATCTTCTTGGTTAACTCAGTTTCTTAGTATATAGTATTATAATTGCCTCTTACAGTCTCTTTTAAGTAAACTTTAATATATTTAATATCATATAGTTAATATATGATATTAGTTGAACTGGTACTGTTGTCTTTTAATTTTGAAAGACTAAACTTTTACCTATTTGTTTATTTATTTATTTATTTATTTGCATGTGAGCGTACACATATGCTCATATGTATAATACCCTCTGAATCCATTTCACTTTTCTCATTGATATGAATATTTTTATACTAAATTTATACCTATAATAGCCTAGTGATTACTTTTCCTTAGATATTTACTTCTTCATATGTATTCAGTTTATTGCCATGCTTATTTTCATTCATATTAAATATAATCCTTGAGTGGGTTTACTGGCAATAAACTACCTCATCTATTGTTAATCTGGGAATGGCATTGCTTCTTAGATTCAAGGTTCAGTTTAGGAAAATATAAAAATTTAACAAAGCCCAAAGTAATATACTTTTAAGTATCTCGATTTTTTGTTTTGTATTATGTGGGACATTGACCCAAAGACATTATTTATTGTACCGTTATTTTCATGTACTCAAGATAAGAGTGAATATCAAGCATTGTACATCCCTTCAGTAACTTTTTAATCATGTATTTTATGACCAACACATGCATATGTTTTTCTTTCTAGACTTTATTCTATATGTTATTTATATTTCTATTGTTATATGTTTTATGGATTTTGTTGTATATTTTCTTTTTGTTCTTTGAAAACCTCACATTATTTTAATACTTTTGTAACATATATTTATTAAATATATAATAAATATTTCAACTAATTTTGGTTTAGGTTCTAGTACATAAAAACTTCTGTTTGATGGTATGATTTCAGTATTGTCTTCATTATTGAAAAATGGATATTTTAAACTAATGATGTAACTAAAAATCAGATTTCCCTACCTTTGCTCTGATTCTAATATTTAATACTCTTTATTTTTCAATTAATTTTGGAGTCTTTCTCTGTAAAGGAAATCTGATGTGAAACACGCAAGGTTTCATTTGTGAAAGTAATGATCTATGTTATTTCTGAATAGAATATTGTAATACTTTATAAAGCAATGCAACAGATGAAGTATTTCAAACTGCTATCATTAAATGCTTTCTTTGATACAATTTTATCACAACTGTTTTATTTTATTAAAAATATTTAAAATACTAAAAGACAGTAGGAAATCACTTGTAGTTACTGTTGATTAGATTTGAGGGGTGTTTTTGTTTGTTTTTGCTTTTCTTATAAGGACAACATTATAAATCTTAAAATGAAGGGCAGAAATGTGTTCACCTGTAAATGCACAATGAATAAAGGTATACTGAATTTTTTTTAAGTTCATGTATCAGTCCAATTTCTCACAATCACTACCATGGTTTATCCACAATAAAAGTTATTTATAAAGCAATGCAAGATTTTATTCTAAAACTCTGTTACTCCAATAAAACCTAAATAACAAGATGGCTCAGCAACACCATTTTCCTTAGCACAGGATAAAATATATTTAAGCTTACTTAAACATATATAATATCACAGGTGCAAATTGATGTGTGTAATAGAGTTCACTAGAGTCACAGAACTTATGCAATGAATGTCTCTTTGCATGTGTGGTGTGTGTGTGTGTGGTGTGTGTGTGTGTGTGTGTAGTAGCCTCTAATGTCAATGAAGGAATAGATTGTTAGAACAAAACATTTCTTCTTCCATTATTCTTATATAGGCTTCCAGCAGAAGGTGTGGCCTGTATTAAAGATGTATATTTGCACATCAATTAAAAGATTAAAGGAATGAGTCAAACTGACTCAAGATTTGGATCAAAGTTGTGATAACTTCCTGTCTCAATTTCCAGATCAGAGGTGTGTGGCCTTCATATCTGGATTGTACTTCGTTCCAGATATAGTCAAGTTGACAATCAACAGTAACCATTACAATATACTAAGAATTGGTAGTATGATTTGTGACTTTTCATAGTTTAGGACAATTTGTAGGAATGAATTATGATATGTATCAAGTGATTGGATGATGCTAATGAAATAAAATTATTGTCTATTACTAAAGACTATTACTTTGTTATTAAGACTTGATGCTTTCTAAATAACATGTTTTAAAAGTCAGGGTGGATGTCATATTTGTTTATATATATTAGCTTGCATATGGTCAGAATCCTAATTATCTGTACAATCAACTATGTATTGGGTACTACAAACCTTTTATGTGACAGGGTTGTCATCTAATACTTTTCATCATATGAAAGACATGTCAGTTCAACCAGTGGAACAAAAAATACGTTCACAAGTATTTAAACTCAAATACTGTGTATACCAGGCCTAAAATGCTACCTAAGTTTCTACAGATAAATACAATTTTGATTGACTTCCATAGTACACATGGAAACAAGTATATGAATTGATAAAATTCAAGTTGAATAACAAAGACAGCTAAAGTGTTTTCAGGACTTTTTACCTATATATGAGTACTGAGCAACAAAAAAGTAACAGGCTTCCCACAGTGTATGAGGTTATAAGGTGGAGTTTTACGGTGAGATAAATAGAAATAAACAACAGTTATAAGATTGAAGCTTGTAATTTAAAATTATAAGATTTCTAATACAGTATAATTTAATGTCATAAAAGTACACACCATATAAACCAATAAAAGGAGCTTTTCTTTGAATAGGTAGCTTTGAGGTAGATTCCTTGCGTAGCATGCATAAAGTACTGGTCTGGATTCCCCAGGAAAACTAAAACAAATATGTAAACAAACAAAACCTTTCTAACACTTTCACTAATTAGTAATTGATTCAATTATAATTATTAAGAAGCTTGAAAAGATAATTTTAAGTATCAGGCATGTAGATTATAATTAATAACTGCTTTGTTTCTTCAAAGATAAGTATATTTAGATGATGATTGTCACAAAGTATGTTGTATTTAGTAGAAGCCATGCCATGAAAAGAATTGACAAAATGTGGTCTCTTGTTAACAAGAGGCACACATAGATTTGAAGGTGTGTTAATTTTTTTAATTATGAATTAATTATTTTATTTATTTATACCACAAATGTTGCCCTCCTGTCTTCCTTACCTTGCCAGAACAAGGTAGTCTTCTACTGCATATGTGCTGTGCTAGGACCCTCATACCAACTTGTGTATACTTTTTGGTTAGTGTCTCAGTCTCTGGGAGTTCCAAGGGGTTGAGGTACTTTGACATTGTTGGTATTCTTATGGGGTTGCTAGTTGCCACCCCTTAAGTTTCTTAAATCCTTCCCCTAGCTCTTTTATAGGAGTCCTTGACTTCTGCCCAGTACCTTTCTGTATCTGCTGTTCCAGTCAGCTGCTGGTAGAGCTTCTCAGAGAACAGCCACACTAGTCTACTACCTGCAAACACAACATAGTATCAGTTATAGTGACCGGAATTATATCCCAAGTTGGTCTGGTCACTAGTTGGGCATTCCTTCAGTCTCTGCTCCATTTTTTGTCCCTGCATTTCTTTTAGACAGGAACAATTTTGGGTAGTAATTTTTGAAGGTGGATTGGTGTACCCATTCTTCCACTGGAAGCAATGTCTACTGGAGGTGGTCTCTTCAGGCTTCCTATCCTCACTGTGGCCATTTTGGCTAAGGTTACCCACACTCCCCCAATCCAGGTCTCTGGGACTTTCTAGAGTCCCACCACCAATCCAGTAGCTGTATATTTATTTCTCTTCATTCTCCTGGCCCTCTGGGCTTATCTCCTGTCTACACCCACATCTGATCCAGTCCCCCTTTTCCTATCCCTCTTCCCTCTACCACTTAGCTTCCTTCCTCAAAAATTTAAAGTTTAATTATCATTTCCCAATTCCTTTCTGAGACTACAATATCTCCCATGTTTTCTCCCTCTAACCCCTCACTTCTCATCCAATTGATGAGTATTATTTGATTATTAATATTACATATTTGCAGATGTTAAATGGAGCCTGATGACTCTACTTAGCATATTTCCTTGTGCATAATTTCAGGGATGAATACTTTGTATTGGGTTACTAATTAGAGGGCTCATCCTCAGGGGAAGCTAATTTTCCCTCTCTCCAGAGACATTAGTTGCTTGTATTTCTTTGTAAAGTATGGAAACCCATGGTGTTTCACAACTACGCATTAGCATATCTATTGATATCACTGTAAACATCTTGTTTGTTCAGCAATATTGATGGAAGTATCATGGGTGTAGCTTTCTTATCATTACCAAGATAAACAATTCAACAGCAGATTCCCTAGTCTTTGAATCTTACAATTTTTCTTCACTGTTCCTCTTTTACTTTATTTGATGAGCCTTAGGTGGAGTAGCTGTATTTTAGATATATATAATTGGGGCTGGCTAAATATGATTCATTGATGTCTACTCATAATAAGTTGTGGTTTCTTGTAAATATCTGCATTTTGTGTTCAAAGAAGCTTCTTTGATGAAGGTTACCCCAAACTGCATATAAAGATACATTTTAGAATGCATTTGAAAATTATAATGGTATAGTAAAATTATGGTAATAGATTTGCTTCTAAGATGGATGATTTCACTATCCCCAGATGGATGGCTAGGTTTCTAGTATTGTTGATTATTTCCATCTTATTGAGTGCACTTTAAGTTTAGTTACTCAAATGTTGATTACTACAAGAATATGAGTATTACTATTTCACTTTCCGAAATTTTATCAGGTTTGCAATTGTTACAATCCATAGACATCACACTTAGACAGATGTATTGGTTGCTTACCTAGGTTGGAAGCTTACATATTACTTTCTATTAGTATAAAAACTACATGACATTAGGAGGATTTTCAGGTTTACGTACATCTCAAATCTTCTGAGTCTTGTGTCTAAAGAGTCTTCAGCAATACAGACTTACTTTCAAACTTACTTTTTAATCTGTAGCTGCAGACAATGTCCATAGATGATATTGTCCTAGAAATAACTTGTACAATTATTTTTTGATTTTCATTTTTTGGAGGGCAGAGCTATGGGTCACCTCATAAAATATAATCTTTAATTTCCATCTAAGTACTAAAAAAATTAACAATTTTATGTTTATTAAACTTGAAAAGTATTCCATTGTGCAAATGTGTACCATGGCAAGGTAAACAGAGCTCTATCCTATCTAGTTATGTAATAATGTTTAGATAAGTCTACAGCATTTCTAGAGAGCATTGACATTCTAAATATCATAACTTAATTTCATATATGCATATGTAATAATTAATGATAATAATAATTATAATAAAGGTATGTTTATATGTATTGTACATGATTTTAGGTAATTATAAAATAAATAAATTCCTTGTGGCTTATCACACATCCTTGTTCTTATTTGCTAGTTCTACCTGTCTATTTTTCTGTATATTCCTTCATTACTATGTACCCAATTATTTTGTTTTTTATTTTTTATTTTTTTTTTCTTTGAGCAAACACAGGCTGGATTCGAACTCAGGTGAGATGGCTGCCTCGAACTCCAGAGCTCAGCAACTGCAGCAGTCAGTGCGCCACCGCTGGCTGGCTACTATGTACCCATTTAGAGTCCATTTCTTCACCATACAAACTTAATCCCTTCTCAACACTCTTTTATGCCCCTTTTTTCACCTTTGAAGTTTCTGAATCCTTCCAAATTTGGAGATTCAGAGCTAGAAACTATACCAAAACAGAGAGAAGTTAACAATAGTTTTTATTTTCCATTTTTGGAGGGCAGAACTATGGATCAACTCATAAAATATAATCTTTAATTTCAATCTAAATACTAAAAACATTAACAATTTTATGTTTATTGAACTCGAAAATTATCCCATTGTGTAAATGTTCTATGGCTTCCTTATATAGTCATCTATTTAAGAAACATTTAAGGTGTTTCCATTTCCTATTTATTGTGAATAGAATGACAATGACCTTTGTTGAGAAAGTATCTTTATAGCAAGATGTTGAGTCTTACACACACACATAAACACACACACATGTGTGTGTATATGTGTGTGTATATATATTTATGTGTGTGTGGATATAATAGATAGATAGATAGATTGATAGATAGATAGATAGATAGATAGTTCCTGCCTTCCAGAGTGGCTGAACCAGCTTGTTACCTCTCCAACAATAAATGGTTTTCTCCCTCTACATCATCTGTAAAATTTGTTGTCATTTATATTATTGACCATTCTGATTGGGCAAATTTAAATCTCAGAGTTATTTATACTTGCATTCTGATAGTCTCTAAGGATGATGAACAATTTTTGATGTAGCATTTCTTAGTCATTTTATGTCTTCTTTGAGGTCTCTTGAAATCAATACCTCGTGTTAATTGAACCTTTGTTTTTGAATTATTTCCATATTCTGGATATTAATATTTCGTTAGATATATAACTGGAAAAGATTCATTCCTAGTCTGTGTGGTCTTTTTTCTCCACTGAACTTATTATTTCATAGCTGTTTAAAATGCTTTTAGATTTATGAGTCCCACTTGTCAGTTGTTGGCCTTAATTCCTAGGTAATTGGATTCCCCTCAGAAGATAATTTCCACACTAATTATTTGTAGATATTTCTTTTTTTCTTCTTCTTGCAGTTTTTGCATTTCATGATTAAAATTGAGGTCTTTTATCCACTTGGAATTATTTTGTATAGCATGGCAAATAAGGATATATTTCATTCTTTTGGACATGGACAACATTTTTATTCCTAGCATCATTTGTAAAGATGCTAACTTTTGTCTCATGCAATCTTTTGGTATCTTTGTTAAATATCAGATTGCTGTAATTACATTTTGGAATAAAGGGAATGAAACAGAAGAAAGGCCTGTACAATGAAAACTTCAATCTGGAAAGATTTAAGAAAACATTGCAAAATGATAGGATTGGGGGGGGGCGGCTGTTCTTAACTGTAATTCAGAGAAGTGAGGATATGGAACCTCTAGAGGCCATCTTGGGACCCAAACGAAATCATAGTGGAGTGGTGTTAGGAACCCAAATGCACCCACAAAACTTTCAACCTAAAATCTATCTTTTCTACAGGAAATTCAGGGATGGTGGATGGAACAGAGACTAGGGAAATGGCCAACCAAAACCTGGGCCAATTTGGGACTCATCCCATGGGCAAGTACTAATCCCTGACACTACTAATGATACTCTGTTATGCTTGAAGACAGGAGTCTAGCATGGCTGGCATCTCAGAGACCCCACCCAGCAGCTGCAGACATCAACAGCTAAACAGTGGATGGATCATGGGGTAAGAACTCTTACAGAAGAATAGGAGGAAAGATTGTGAACCCAAAAAGAGATTGGAACTCCACAGGAAGACCAACAGAGTCAACTAACCTGGACTCTTGTGGATCTCAGTGACTGAGCCTCCAACCAAAGAACATAAACAGGCTGGACATAGGCCTCTCTGCATTTATGTAGCAGATGTGGAGCCTGGTAATCATCGGGGTCCTGAACAACTGGAGGACAAGGCTATCCCAAAACCTGTTGCCTGTATGTATGATATTGGAAAATGGGCTATGCCCTTCTGGGCATGTCATAATCTATACAATTACGAATTCACAGCAGCTGCAGCTGTCTATCATGAATCTATACAAGACAAGAGCTATGATCATGGATTGGGGAGAGTCTCAGTGCAGTCCTCCTACTCTTGAAACTACTGGCAATGGAGCATTATAATAACATGGTGAGGAAATGTCATTATATGTGTCCATGTGTTTACTGAGAAGCTAAACAAGCTCCATGGGTCTAAACTTATAATTAAACAGGTTGCATTATTTAAGATGAGCAAATAAACAAAGATATAACTGTAGGAAATGAATTTGTACAGGAAATTGTGGTGATAAGAGCAGAAGGTAAATTAACAAAAGTGGTGCTAGTCAGAATATTTTATACATATAATCAAAGATTTGGGTACTCAGAATATTTTATACATATAATCAAATATCAAAGAGTAAAGTCAGTACATTTTTAGAAAGATCATAGTAGTGTCTGTTTTTATTTCTTTCCTTTTTTTCTTCTTGGGAAACTTAAAGTGTGGTAATAAGTTTATGAATCATCTTGTTTGACTCTCAACAAGACATTTAATTTTACCAATAACTGACTTACCAGGAAAAATCAGTACACAGAATTTGACATGATTATTTGTCCTCCTGGAAATGCAGTCCCAGCTCAGTAGTAAAGATTTCTGGAAATGAGCTTTTAAGAAAACTATAATTTTTACCGAAAACTATTTAAGAGCTATGACTTTAGTTACTAAAATACAAACTTATCACCATTTTCCCCACTGAACATTAGTTCATTTTTGCTGGTGTAATGGTGATGTAATAGAATGGTGTAGCATGGCATGTTCATTAAAAAATAAATATGGATTAGAGAGATGGCTCAGAGGTTAAGAGCACCGAGTGCTCTTCCAGAGGTCCTGAGTTCAATTCCCAGGAACTACATGGTGTCTCACAACCATCTGTAATCAAAGTCTGATGCCTTCTTTTGGTATAGGGGAGTAAGGGAGGGACCTGGGAGGGAAAGTGGATGGGGGTGGAGGGGGAAAGGGGAACTTGATCTGGTATTGTGTGAGGGAAAAGGACTGAAGCCCTGAGGGCCAGCAGAAAGAATGAAAACAGGCAACCTAAGGAGGTAAGAAGTTGGGGGGGTGTATTCTAGAATGTACCAGACACCTGGGAGGTGAGAGTCTCTCAGGACTCAAATTGAAGGACATTAGATGAAATGCTGAACAGTAGGGATAGGAAGGGAGATGTCATCCCACAGTCAAAACTCTGACCCATAATTGTTCCTGTTTGAAAGAACTATAGGGATTCCAATGAATTGGCGCCTGAGGAAAAGGTCCAGCAACAGGCCCAAAGTGAGATTCAGCTCAAGGAGAGGCCCTAAGGCCTGACACTCTTACTGAGGCTATGGAGTGCACACAAAAAGTGACCTACTATGATTGACTTCTGGAAGACCCAACAAGCAGCTGAAAGAGTCAGTTGCAGATATTTGCACCCAACCATTGGACAGAAGCTGCTGACCTTGAATTGGCAAAAGGCTGAAGAAAGCTGAGGAGGAGATTGACACTGTAGGAGGACCGGTAGTCTCAATTAATCTAGACCCCTGAGATCTCTCAAACATTGGACCACCAAAAAGGTAGCATATACCAACTGATATGAGGCCCCTAGCACATATACAGCAGAGGACTGCCGGGTCTGTGTTCAATCAGAGATGATGCACCTATAACCCTGGAAGTCTCAGGGAGTTTAGAGGTCAGGTGGGGTGGGGGGGAGGGGTGGGGATATCTTCCTGGAGACACTGGGGTGGGTTGGAGGTATGGGTTGTGGAACAGAAAGAGGGTGGATGAGGTGGGGGGAGAAAATAAAATCTGGAGTGTAAAAAATCAATCGATCAATCAAATGAATAAAAATATATATTAAAAAAGAAAATAAAGAAAGAAAAGGAAAGGAACAAAATAAGGATGAAAAGTAGGCTAACATATTGACTCATGATTTTAGAAGTTGGAAATTTTAGACTAGTAAGCCAGTCCTTTAGACTAATAAAAGAGTCCATATATTTCTTTCTTTGTCCCTTTAGTAATTGGTTAATGAGACTAAGAGAAGAAAAGAAATGGATGTTTTCTGTGGAAATACAGTCGTACAATAAGGACATTAGTTAATTCAGAAAGGTGGTAAGGTGTGGATTTCAAAAGACTCTCAATAAGTCCCATCTACAACATAACTACATGGAGTATTCCTGTTTTCAATACAGATTTGGTGAACAAAGAAAAATGATAGCACTGAAAGTTTCTTATGTTTTGTATGCATATATGAAAATAAAATTATAAATATATATAAATATATAAACTGTAATATATAATACCTAATATCTAATGTATAATATATAATATGATACATGATATGTGATATGTGATATATGATAAATATATAATAAATATATAATATGTAATATGTAATGTGTAATGTGTAATGTGCAATAATATATAATGTATAATGCGTAATATGTAATTAATATGTAATACATAATACGTAATACGTGATACGTGATACGTAATACATGATATATGATATATATATAATATATAATGTAATATATATAATACATAATATATAATATAATATATAATATATAGTATATAGTATATAGTATATAAAATTTTTTTATAAAATTTATAAATTTATATAATATATACGTTATATAATATATAATTATATATAATTATATATTATATAATGCATAATACATATTACATAATACATAATATATAGTATATTGCCGAAAGCCAGCCCGGGTTGGTGGGAGGAGAAAGTGATCTTTCTTCTTCTCTGGTGGGTTCTTCTTGAGGCAGTCCAGGGGATGGGAAGAGAGTAGGCAATGGGTAAGACCTAGGGTTAGGCTATTGTCGCTGGCCTGCCCTCTGGTATCCTCTGTCCAGAAACTGCCATTTCTGGCATTTAACACCTCAGCCAGAGAAAGCAGAGGATTAGGCAAATGGCCTTTGTACTCTCTCTGCAGGTGCTTCCAGGCTTTAACTTATGTCTGTTAGTTTGAGGTTGCAGGAAGAAAAGACACTTAAAGAAATTATTATAGTTTATTACTAAGTGTAAAAAGTTTCCTATGAAAGCTATCTAAGAGAAAAAGTGGAAAGGTCCTAAGTGGGGAAAGGGAAAAAAGTCTAACAATGGAAAAAATTCTAACTGGAAAGATTCTAAGCAGGGAAGAGAAGAAAGAGAGAGGAGAGAGCAAGAGAGAAGAGAGAGAGGAGAGAGAGAGAGAAGAGAGAGAGAGAGAGAGAGAGGAGAGAAGAAAAGCGAACTGCTAACAAAAGTCCCTTTGTCTTATACATCATTCAGAGTACATACTCACATGTTGTAAAGTTCATCACAAGTTCACACCAAAATTCAAATCATAAATAGAAGTTTACAACCGAAAATGTTTACATGCATATCCATTAGGAGTAATTATCTAACTAAACATCCATCACCTGTCCATCTCCACAGGTTCATCGAAGGTTTAAAAATATAACTAAGAAATTAGTGAAGTTTTGTATAGATAAACTCAGGCCATATTTTCTCTTCTGTCCTAGCACCTATAATAAATCGTGAGTTCCCTTTTAGTGACCTTGGTTAATGGTTTTACAACCACCTTGGAATATGCTCTGAGTCTGGTTACTATCTAAAGGGCTGTTAACAGATGACACTTGGGAGACTGGCAGAGTTCTCATAGCAGTAGTGATTATCAGAAAGGGACTTAATACCAGTCCCTTTATAAAAGAGCTAAATAATCACTGATATAATTTTAGAAATTCTTATAGGATCATCATTAGGACTTAAGAAATCATCTATTTTTCTATATAGCATCACTATGATACAGTACATCTTCGTAGGTCTGCAAAGATCTACTCTAAAGGGGTGTGCTATTGCTTAGTGATTGTTACATACGTTTAATAATAAAAACAATACGAAAAGCGTATTAATAGCAGGGATTTTTTCTAAAATATATCCGCCACAGCCTTGCTGAATGGGAATCACTTGTTGCAGATTATAATCCGAGGCAAGCATTTCAGGTTGATCCCCTGCTAATTATTAGCTTGTCCCGTTATGGCTCCTGACAATTTATATGTAATAAAATGATGTAATCTCTGAATACATCAGGTCACAGATGAAAATAACTAGTATCATTTTTTCTCTTGAGCATAGAAATCAATGACAGTAAGAAAAGTAGCTGTTACCACTTATTATGAAGATTAATTCTGAGGTTGTTATTCCCATTGTATATCTTTGCATACTAATTTTAGAGAGTATACACAGTGCATGAGATGTAAATTAGATGGACACACTAACAGTAAAAACGTGAAGAAAGAGTTTCACTAAGAAAAACTCGCAAAACAAACATCCACAGCAATTCAACAGAAAGAAAAAAACTAGAAAGGTAATAATTAAATAATTAAGAGGTTAAGTATGGTATTAAGGAGAATGTTTGATAGAGATTTAGACTAATGCCTAGAAAAAGAAAGCAACAAATCATTTCTATCTAAATCCAATGCAAAGTATTAGATAGGAGAGAAAGTTCAGTTCATGATATCTCAGACCTAGAAAGATCAATTTCAGTTAGTACATCAGAGATCTTAATTTGAAAACTCAAGCATAGCAATACAAAACAAAATAAAGCAGTAAAAACATATGCTATTTTGAGTCATTAATAATGTACCATCTAAAGAACTTGGCTATATCTAAATATAAACCCAAGGGGGAAAATATCCATCAGACTTTTCATTTGTCCATTGTAAAATACTTCAGCTATTGAGGTTTGTCAATGAATTTGTTTAGTCTGAGCTAAAGGCTATCTTCAAGCTGAGTCACAAATCACATCAAATCTTCTGGTGCCTTGACTGAATTTCCATGTACTTCCTTGTGTGTGAACATGAAAATTATCTCAAGTCATATAACTTCACTCAGATTAACTTTTTAACTTTTCTACATGCTATATATAATGTTTACATTTATGTTTTAGTACTTTCTGTTTGTACCTTTAGTTGATTTCTACACAATTTAAGTATCTGTGTTCATGGTTCATTCTTTTTTTTTTTTTTTTAATTTTTATTTTTAATTTTTTTTTCAGCAAATCATTCAAACAGAATAAAATGAAAGAAACAAACAAGCAAAATACCAAGGGTCAGATATACTTATACAAGAATTCTATAGAGCCTTCAAACAAGCAATACTTTTTGAGTTATGTTTAAAAAAAATTCAGAACCACAATAAGCTCCTTCACAAAGCAAATAATATTGAAATAGTGAAATCAAGTGTAAACCCAACAAAAACATATAAATTATAGTCCAGTATCCCTCATGAGTATACATACAAAAATTCTCAATGTAGTTGCAAACTGAATACAAGAGATATAAAAAAATAATGTTCCATGAATAACTGAACAACTGTTTTTTTTTTAGAAGACCATACTCCATATACAGGCTGCATGTTTTGGGATAGCCCCCACTCCAGATGTTTGAGACCTACATGAAAACCATGCTGCACATTTACAACATATGTGCAGGGAGGCCTAGGTTCAGCCCATGGAGGTAGATCTGTGTAGACTAGGTATGCTCCACGGTTGGTGATTCAGTCTCTGAGAGCTCCAAGGGTTCAGGTTGGTTTACTCTGTTGATCTTCCTGTGCAGTTCCTATCTCCTTAGGGCCCACAATCCTTCCACCTATTCTTCTATAAGAGTCCTCAAGCTCCATCCACTGTTTGGCTCTGGATGTCTGTATCTGTCTGAGTCAGCTGCTGGTTAGAGCCTCTCAGAGGACAACTTGCCCCTGTCTGTTCTTAGGCTGGAGGTTTAGATCCTGGGAGCTCTGGTTGAATCTTTTGATATTCATTCTAAAAAGGACGAAAGCACCCTCACTTTGGTCTTCCTCCTTCTTCTTGAGTTTCATGAGGTTTATTCATTGCATCTTAGGTATTGTGTGTGTTGGGGCTAATATCCGCTTATCAGTGAGTGCATACCATGTGTGTTCTTTTGTGATTGGGTCATCTCACTCAGGATGATATTTTCTAGCTCCATCCATTTGTCTAAGAATTTCATGAGCTCATTATTTTTAATAGCTGAGTAGTACTCCATTGTGTAAATGTACCACATTTTCTGTATCCATTCTTCTGTTGAAGGACATCTGGGTTCTTTCCAGCTTCTGGCTATTATAAATAAGGCCGCTCTAAACATAGTGGAGCATGTGGCCCTGTTGCATGTTGAAATATCTTCTGGGTATATACCCAGGAGGGGTATAGCTGGGTCCTCAGGTAACACTATGTTCAATTTTCTGAGGTATCGCCAGACTGCTTTCCATAGTGGTTCTACCAGCTTGCAATCCCACCAACAATGGAGGAGTGTTCCTCTTTCTCCACATCCTCGCCAACATCTGCTATCACCTGTGTTTTGGATCTTAGCCAATCTGACTGGTGTGAGCTGGAATCTCAGTGTTGTTTTCATTTGCATTTCCCTGATGACTAGGGATGCTGAGCACTTCTTTAGATGTTTCTCAATCATTCGAGTTTCCTCAGTTGGGAGTTCTTTGTTCAACTCTCTACCCCATTTTTTAATAGGGTTATTTGATGGTCTGGAATCTAGTTTCTTCAGTTCTTTGTATACCTTGGATATTAGCCCTCTATCAGATGTAAGGTTGGTGAAGATCTTTTCCCAGTCTGTTGGTTCCCGCTTTGTCCTGTTGACCGTATCCTTTGCTTTACAGAAGCTTTGCAGTTTTATGAGATCCCATTTGTCAATTCTTGATCTTAGAGCATTCGCCATTGGTGTTCTGTTCAGGAACTTTCCCCTGTGCCCATATGATCAAGGCTTTTCCCTATTTTCTCTTCTATTAGTTTCAGTGTAGCTGGTTTTATGTGGAGGTCCTTGATCCACTTGGAATTGAGCTTTGTACAAGGAGATAAGTATGGATCAATTTGCATTCTTCTACAAGTTGACCTCCAGTTGGACCAGCACCATTTGTTGAAAATGCTGTCTTTTTCCACTGGATAGTTTGAGCTCCTTTGTCGAAGGTCAAGTGACCATAGGTATGGGGGTTCATTTCTGGGTCTTCTATTCTATTCCATTGATCCTCCTGACTGTCTCTGTTCCAATACCATGCCGTTTTTATCACTATTGCTTTGTAGTACAGCTTGAAATCGGGGATGGTTCATTCTTTTGTCGATTCCAGATTAAATAATCTAAAGTCTTATGAGCCTTTATCACAGTAAATATCCCTTGTTTCTCTAGCTTTGTGAAAGGCATCCTTGAAAAGAATATAAAGCCATATTTTACATTATGTTCACATAAACCTATAATTATTTGTGACATATTTATTTTTAAACCAATATATGTCAAAATTTATCAACAATTTGATCAGGGTCTTTGGTTTTCATTGCAACCATCTTGGTGAAAGCCACTGCTGGACTCTTAAGTTATCAAAACAATTTTATGATATTTTTTTAGCTCTTGTTTTTCATCTCTTCTCTAGAGTATTTCAAAACAAAGGAGCCAGTATCCACATTACAAATCATTAGTCAGATACTATTTCATTTGCATTCACATTACTTCACTTTCTGTTTCAATCAAATAGCCTTCAAAGTTTCTCATAGGAATTATTTCTTTATATTTATATTGTATTTCAAATATAACATTTTCACTTCTTTCCTCTCTCTCCTTCAAATTCATAATATTTCTTGTCATCAATGTTACTGCATGCATTTATGTATTTGTATATGTATATATAATTCCAAATATAATTTTTGAGTCCATAAAATGTTTCTAGTATATTATATTTTCAGGACTAACCCTTTGGCATTGGAGCACCAAGCAGTATGCTCCTTTCTGGCAGTTATCTCTCCTGCACTCAGGTATTCATTTGCCTGAAGTTCTTTGAGTAGTGTTGGGGAATTGTGAACTTTCTTTCCTTGTAGCTTAGCCCCATTTCTTGGTGTTTTCCTTTTAGTCTCATATTTTGGTGAAAACTTTGGTAATGTTTTTTTTTATTGGAACTTTTATTTACATTGCAGATGTTTTCCCTTACTCCCTTTCCCCCACTTCCTCCCAGGAACTCCCTATCCCTTCCCCCCTCCTCCTGCCTCTATGATGGTGTACCCACACCCACCCTCGAAGACCACCCCCACGGTGTCCAACCTTCATGGGACCAAGGATCTCTTCTCCCACTTATATATAGCTCCCTTGCATATATAGCTGGAGCCATGGGACGCTCCCTATTCGCTCCCAGGCTGGTGGTTTAGAGCCTGGGGTCTCTGGTTGGTTGTATTGTTGCTCTCCTCATGGGGTCCTTACCCTTTCAACTCCTTCAGTCTTCACTCTACCTTCTCTGTTGGGAACCCCATGATCAGTTTAATGGTTAGCTGTGAGCATTCTCCTCTGAATATGTCAGACTCTTGCAGACCTCTAAGGAGACAGTTATGTTAGGCTACTGTCAGCATACACTTCCTGACACCCACGTCAGCATCTACCATTGGTGACTGCACATGGGATGGATACCCAGGTGGAATGGTCTGCAGACGGCCCCTCCTTCAGTTTCTGTCCTGCACTTTGCATCCATATTTGCTCCCTTGAGTATTTTGTTACTTCTTCTAAGAGGGACTGTAGCCGCCCCCCCCCCACTTGGTCTTCATTCTTCATGAGCTTTATGTGGTCTGTGAGTTGAATCTTGGGTGTTTCAGGCTTCTGGGCTAAAGTCCAATAATCAGTGAGTGAATACCATGTATGTTCTTTTGTGATTGGGTTACCTCACTCAGGATGATATTTTCTAGTTCCATCCATTTATATAAGAATTTATCAAATTCATTGTTTTTAATAGCTGAGTAATATTCCATTGTGTAAATGTACCACATTTTTTTGTATCCATTCCTCTGTTGAAGGGCATCTGGGTTCTTTCCAGTTTCTGGCTATTATAAATAAAGCTGCTATGAACATAGTGGAGCATATGTCCTTGTTATGTGTTAGAGCATCTTCTGGGTATATGCCCAGGAGTGGTATAGCTGGGTCCTCAGGTAGTGATATGTCCAATTTTCTGAGGAGCCGCCAGACTGTTTTCCATAGTGGTTGCACCATCTTGCAATCCCACCAACAATGGAGGAGTGTTCCTCTTTCTCCACATCATCGCCAGCATCTGCTATCACCTGAGTTTTTGATCTTAGCCATTCTGACTGGTGTGAAGTGGAATCTCAGGGTTGTTTTGATTTGCATTTCCCTGATGACCAAGGATGCTGAACATTTCTTTAGGTGCTTCTCGGACATTTATATTTTCTCAGTTGAGGATTCTTTGCTTAGCTCCATACCCTATTTTTTAATAGGGTTATTTGGTTGTCTAGATCCTAATTTCTTGAGTTCTTTGTATATATTGGATATTAGTCCTCTATCAGATGTGGGATTGGTAAAGATCTTTTCCCAATCTGTTGGTTGCCGTTTTGTCCTATTGACAGTGTCCTTTGCCTTACAGAAACTTTGCAGTTTTATGTAATCCCATTTGTCAATTCTTGATCTTAGAGCACAAGCAATTGGTGTTCTGTTCAGGAACTTTTCCCCTGTGCCTAGGTGTTTGAGGGTCTTCCCCACCTTCTCTTCTATTAGTTTCAGTGTGTCTGGTTTTATATGAAGGTCCTTTATCCACTTGGACTTGAGCTTTGTACAGGGAGATAAGAATGGATAGATTTGCATTCTTCTGCATGCTGTCCTCCAGTTGAACCAGCACCATTTGTTGAAAATGCTGTCCTTGTTCCACTGGATGGTTTTAGCTCCTTTGTCAAAGATCAAATGAACCATAGGTGTGTGGGTTCATTTCTGGGTCTTCAACTCTATTCCACTGATCTTCCTGCCTGTCTCTGTACCAATACCAGGCCGTTTTTATCACTATTGCTCTGTAGTACAGCTTGAGGTCAGGGATGGTGATTCCTCCAGAAGTTCTTTTATTGTTGAGAATGGTTTTTGCTATCCTGGGTTTTTTGTTGTTCCAAATAAATCTGAGAATTTCTCTTTCTAGCTCTGTAAAGAATTGAGTTGATATTTTAATGGGGATTGCATTGAATCTGTAGATTGCTTTTGGCAAAATGGCCATTTTTACTATATTAATCCTGCCTATCCATGATCATGGGAGATCTTTCCATTTCCTGAGATCTTATTCAATTTCTTTCTTCAGAGACTTGAAGTTCTTGTCATACAGATCTTTCACGTGCTTGGTTAGGTTCACCCCGAGGTATTTTAGAAGTTTAGATACTGATGTTTCTAAGAGAAAGAAATCTCACAGCTAATCCCGAGATCCTCTTGTTTTTTATAATCTTCCATCTCCTCATTCACAAGTTTCTGTGAACCATAGGAGGTTTGGAAGTGTTTGGAAGTGTATTCATTGGGACTGAGATACACAACTTCACATATTTATTGTTATGATTTTTATAGTAGTCCATATCTGTTGCAAAGAGAAATATTCTTGATTAAGAACACAGACAACATATTTAACTCAGTTTATAAATATACATACATAGCTTAATGAAAATTCCTCATCTTGTCAAACAGTGCTCCCTCCAGTAGCCAAAACCTTAAACAAACAAACAAACAAACAAACAAACAAACAAAAATACAGACCAAAGAAGCTCTCTGTTTAACTCTTTACAGGGCTGTCTGAAAGATTCAATAAACATATAGCCTATTGATATAGTCCTTCATTACTCTTTATAAGTGGAAGGTAAATCACTCTTTCTGAAGGCACCATGATCTTCAAAAACAGGGCTGAGAGGTCTCTGAGATAAAATTCTGTCTTTCTGAGAAGGTTTTCATGGTACCAAAATTTTTCTCTTTTAAAAGAGAGAAGCAATCAACAGTCATAACCAGCCATGATGACTATGAACCATATAAACAACTGTCTGGGCATGACAACCCTACAGGTAGTGATAGCTCATTCATCCTAGCAATAATCAGTGGCTCTCTAACTAGACTTAAGACCAAGACACACCCACCAAGGGGGATATCACTCATAATACTGGAACCCATGCTATCTAATAAATAATAGTGAAATCACTGTCATTGGAAGAGAATCTACAATAATTAATTTACTGGACCATCATAACCCCTAACAACAATCTGTAAAGATTTGTCCTCATAAACTTTTGTCATTGCCATTTTTCTAGTTAATTTTGGTTTGTCACACATTCTTTCTTTGCTCTTGTCCTCTCTCACTCAGCTTAGGCTTCCTGTTCCTTGACTTCAAAGTAATTAGTTATCTGTTGGGTCTTTTACATTTGCTATTTCTGTTGAGCAACTATTCTTTTCTGATAATTGTGCAGACCGTTGCTTCCTATCCCTCTAATCCCTCTTTGTTATTTCAAGAGAGAAGATGAGGTTATCCTGAGTGTCTTAAAGAACAGAGCACATCCTTGGAAATGTCTTCCTCAATCTTTATAATGTTTTTTACTTATGCATGTTTTAACAATTTATTAATAAAGAAGGCAATGCTTCTGCTTATGCTATTTATTTAAGTTCCAATAAGCGAAAAAATGGTTCTGATATTATGGTTGATACTTAATAGAGTACATGAAGAAAAGGACACTCTGTTTCATGAAGAATTAGATTCATAAATTAATGATGGGGTTTATAACTAGATCATTTAATAGCTGTGTTTAAATTAGTCATTGATATAGAAGAGTGGTTCATAACTTTAAAGTTCAGTTTATTCCTTTAGATTACCTTTATCTCAAGAAGTCTGAATGTATGTTTATATGAAGTATTTTTAACAGTATCTCATCCCATACATTATAATGGTAATTATTCTATACTTCTACACTTTGTCCCCAAAGTAGGGAATTGGTGTAATATCATCCTGACAGAAACTTTGCAGCTTCGCTACTTCTCCTATTCCTATTTTAAGAATGAGACAGATGTGCTTCTTAGCACTGCATAGTTCTTAATTAGGTCACAAAGGAATGTGTAAGAGTATCTCTTCCTTCCCCTGAATAATCATGTGGTTTGTAAGGCTCAGTCAAATTCTTTAACATCCATGACAGAGAATCATGGCAGAGAACCCACAATTGACTACTGCTCCATTTGACCTGTTGGTTGTTCTCTGATGCTGATGATATTCTATCTGTTTGTATCTAGGATTTCAGATAGCATTGTAATTTGCCTTATTCAAAGTCTTTTATTATCCCAGAAGATTTTAAATGGTGATCTTTTATATAGGAAAAATATGGTCTTTTTTTTATTTGAACTACATAATTTTCCAATTAACTTCATCATGTTTTCTAAAAACCTGGCAAATATGTTGGATTTTCTTTAAAACAAAAATATTTTTACTTGTAACAAAAAGATCTTATTAAGTCTTAATTCCTTCAAGTTCATACTAGAGCAGGAACGACATATTTTGGATCACCATATTATGTTCAGTATTACTAAACCTAAGAAAAATAGTTAATTTCATAGGAATAAATAATAAAATGACTGTGAAATATAAGAAACAAATTTTATTTTGACAATCTTTATTTTGTCTTCATGAATGAAAGATAATCTTACATTGGAATGCTATTGTAAATACTTGCTCTTATGAGAAAAGCTATTTGATACCTTTAAGGTGTACTTGTGACTAGTGCTTGAATGTCAGAGAATAAATATGCAGTTTGCATTTGTAGCTTAGCTTTTACATAAAAACTAAGAGGATTTGTAATAACAATTATTGGAAAAAGAAATCAGAAATTTGAAGGAGAGTTATACATGAGGGTTTGGAGAATTATAAGGGAAAGGAAATGTAGCTAAATTAAAAACTCAAAAATAAAAATAAATATGTTAGGTAGGTTTATCTTGTCCTTAGCAGTGCAAGAGAATACCAATACCACCTTTAGTCTTCCCTCAAACCTGAATAAAACTCCTGTGAATCCAATGATTTATATCTTCCAAACCTTTCTACACCAACTTTTTGTTTTGTCTAAGATTCCAACTTCCAAGGAATTGCCTTCTAACAGATAGGATGTAGACAGACTCATACCATTCTTCCTGCTCCTGAAATTCAATACCTCAGGTTTCATCCACAGCTATGTAGCTGGCAATATACTGTGGTCTCTTTCCTCTGTGATACCAAATCCAATACATCACAAAGACATTATCCTCCAGTCTTCCTTTACCCAAATCACAGGTTGTTGGTGCCTTCAATACCAACAACCATTCCCTGTGAAGACACCAACAGAACAGGGTGGAAAACAGGCAACACATGGACATCAAAGTTTTAAAAATTCAGAAACAGAAACTAAGGAATAAAACACCAACCCTAAAGACAAGTTCAGTAACCAGTATCTTGTACTTTCATAATTTCAAACTCAGATGACAACGTGCCAGCATAAAAATGCAATAAACAATAGGCAGGAAAATATTTCTCCATTCTATGTCAGTTATATTGCCACAGCAGTCCTTCAATATTCCAACATGACTGAAGCACAAGGAAAGGAGCTTAAAACAGATTTTATGAGTATGATAGAATCCTAAAAGAGGAAATAAATAAATCCCTAAAAGTTCAGGAAAGTATACACAAGCAGTAGAAGGGAATAAAGCTGCTCAAGATTTGAAATTAGAAAAAGAGTCAATAAAGAAAACAAACAAACAAACAAACAAAGAGGTAATCTGGAAATGAAAAAACTGAGAATTTGACCATGAACTATAGAGGTAAGTTTCATCAATATGATACACGAGATGTAAGAATCAGAGAAATAGGAGAAATAGATACATCATTCAAGGAAAATGTTAAATGTAAAAGATTCCTGGTGCAAAAACATTCAGGAAACAGGGTGCACAATGAAAAGACCAAACCTAAGAGTAAATGGTATAAAGAAAGTAGAAGAAATGCAGCTCAGATACCCCAATAATGTTTTCAACAAAATCATAGAAGTAAAATTTTCTAACCTGAAAAAGGAGATGCCTAAAAAGGTATAAGAAACATACCAATTACCAAATGTATTGGAACAAAAATAAAGTAACCTTTCCATGTAATATTAAAAATATTAAATATACAGAACCTCATGAAAATTGAAAGCTTCTGTAAGGCAAAGGAAATAGTCAATAAGACAAATATGCAAAGTACAGTTTTGGGAAAAAATCTTCGCTAATTCCACATCTGATAGAGAGCTAAAATCTAAAACATATAAAGAATGCAAGAAGCTAACCACCAAAAAAACCAAACAACACAATGAAAAAAGGGGGTATAGAACTAAACAAAGAATTCATAACAGAAGAATCTTGAATGACCGAGAAACACCTAAAGAAATGATCAAAGTCCTTTGTGTTCAGAAGAAATGCAAATCAAAAGGACCTTGAGATTCCATTTTACACCAATCAGAATGGCTAAGATCAAAATCACAAGGGACTGCACATGTTTGCGAAAGAGGAACACTCCTCCATTATTGGTGGGATTGAAAATTGGTACACCCACTCTGGAAATCAATCTGGAAGTTCCTCAGAAAATTGGAAATAGACCTACTTGAAGACCCAGGAATACCATTCTTGGGAATATACCCCAAAAATGCCCAACCATGCCACAGGGGCATGTGTTCTACTATGTTCATAGTGGCCCTATTGGTGATAGCTAGAAGCTGGGAACAAACCAGATGTCCCATGACAGAAGACTGGATACAGAAATGGGGAGGTTGGGAGGGACCTGAGAAGGAAAGTGGATGGGGTTTGGGGGAGAGAGGAGAACCTGACCTGATATTGGGTGAGGGAAAAGAACTGAAGCCCTAAAGGCCAGAACACAGAGTAGAAACAGACAATCTCTGGAGGTAGGAGGTCAGGAGGACCCTCCAGAATGCACCAGAGACCTGGAAGAAGAGAGACTCTCAAGACTCAAAACTAGGGATCTTAGATGAACTGCCCCACAGAAGGGGAAAAGGGAACTTATAGAGCCCACCTCCAGCAGGAAGACAGGGAATCAAGTGAGGGAGGGGTTGTCATCTCATAATCAAAATTCTGACCCATAAGTGTTACTGTCTGGAAGAACTGCAGGGATGGAAATGGAGTGGAGCCTGATGAAAAGAGGGTCCAATGACAGGACCAAAGTGGGATCCAGTTCAAGGGGAGGCCCCAAGGTCTGACACTATTACTGTGTCTATGGGGTACTCACATAAAGGGACCTATCATGACCTAACGCTGGAAGATCCAACAAGCAGCTGAACGAGTCAGATGCAGGTATTTGTACCCAACCAATGGAAAGAAGCTGCTGACCCCTGTGGTTGAATTAGGGAAAGGCTGGAAGAAACTGAGGAGGAGGGTGACCCTATAGGAGGACCAGCAGTCTCAATTAACTTAGACTCCTGAGATCTCTCAAACTCTGGACCACCAACCAGGCAGCATATACCAGCTAACATGAGGCCCCCAACACATATACAGCAGAGGACTGACTGCCAGGTCATGGAGTAGGTATGGAATGTAGAACAGTAGGAGGGTGATCCAGGGAGGGGAATAAAAGCTGGAGTTTAAGTAAATAATTAAATAAATAAAAGACAAAAAAAAGAGAGAGAGAAATATCTAAAACAAAATAAATTAAGATACCAAATAGTAGTTAAGACATTAGTAAGAAATAATCAAACTGAGTGCTGAAATGAATAAAATGAAAGAAATAGAACTATATAAAAATTAATGAAATAAAAGTTGTTTCTTTGATAAAATAGTGAAACCTTTATTTAAGCTCACCTAATGATGACAATGGAAAGTATCAGCAGACACTGAGTAAGTTCAAAGAATCATAAGGACATGCTATAAATCATTTATGCCACCAAATCTGAAAATCTAAAAGAATTACAAAATATTCTTTGTGGCGACCACTTACCAAAGTTAAAACAAGATAATATAAACAATTTATATAGACTCCTAGTGAAACAGAATAAATTATTAAGATTATCACAGAAGAAGATACCTGTGGGGTGAGATAAAGTACAGAACGTGTGGGGGAAGAATGTGGGATAGGATAGAACTTGGGGTATGGTGTAGAAACCTAGTGTAGTGTAAACTTCCTGGAATGTAAGACAGTGATCCTAATGAGGACTCATAATGAAGGATGCAGAATCTCACCCAGTTGTCTCTTGTATCCAAACAAGACTTCTTTTTTTTTTTTTTTTTTGGTTTTTCGAGACAGGGTATCTCTGTGTAGCCTTGGCTGTCCTGGAACTCACTCTGTAGACCAGGCTGGTCTCGAACTCAGAAATCCGCCTGCCTCTGCCTCCCAAGTGCTGGGATTAAAGGCGTGCGCCACCACCGCCCGGCCAAACAAGACTTCTAATACTTACATATGTTGCATTCAAATGAGTTTTTGGTTTATAGGTAGCTTGAAAATCCCCAAACACCTCAAGCTGTTTCTAAGACAAAAGATTTTTCTGGGATAACTGACATAGGCCCCTTTTGCCAAAGACACCACCTGCATTGAACAAGAATGAGTTGAACTGGTGCCAACATGGAACACTAACCTTAAGGTCTAGTCTTGTATGTTGGAACATTCTCTGAAGTCATAAAGGAAATGTGGACTCCTGTCCAGCCACAAAACCTTTGTCCTACAATCTATCTAGCATACATAAATGGTAGCACAGAAATTGTGGGAGTGGTCAACTAAGTTTTCATTTGACCTAAGGCTCACTGAACTAAAAGGAATGCACACTTAATACTGCTTGAATAAACAAAACCTATACACTAGATATCACAGATATCTAGTATATAATCAAATACTACTGGTCTACACAAAGAGAGAGATAAAGATAGAGATGGAAATGAAGATGGAGATGGAGATGGCAATGGCGAGGGAGAGGGAGAGAGGAGAGACAGAAAGACAGAGAGAAAGAGAAAAAAAGAAATAGAGAGACAAACCTTTAAGGGTGAGGAGAAGTACTAAGAGAACTCAGGTGGACCAGAGGCTCTGTTTCCTTCAGATTATCATAAATTCAGATGTATTCCGGATCGCTATAGTCATGTATCTGGGATGTGGATGGAAAAAATGAGATAATACAATAAATCCTGTACTCTTAAGAAGGGATAATATACATAGAGTAGATATGACTTTCTCCCCCCCAGAAAGTTCCAAAATATCAAGAAATTGATTAAAACTAATAAAAATTCATATACATCAAAAACAGAAAAACTGGAAAAAAAGAACTTGACAAATATCAAATCCTTAGTGTGTCAAAATTTTAAAGAAAAATTGTCTTGCAAGCCTGCTGAACTGAATAATTTGAGTAGGAAATATTATGCAAAGATATAGAAATAGAAAATCATATGGTTTTGGATAGCTATTATTAACAAAATTTATATTAATCATATTAAAATTTTATTTTATTGTAAATAATTATGTATAAAAGGAGTATTAGAAACAATGATTGTTGCTGATCATCAGATATTAAATAGCAAATGATCTTTATGTATTTAACATAAAAATTAAAATTTTATCACAAAAAAATTCACTTCCTTACAACAAAAAATAAAATGGTAGGAGAAATAATTATATTTATGACTAAGGATAGGTTAATTTTTACTTTTGATTTCTGTATAATAATCCTGAAAAAGCTATATCACAATATCATAAATTGTTTTAATAGTGCTTTCCTCTGTAGAAATACCTTCTGCCCTAGTATTTCATCATTTAAATGGAGGTAACCTTGAAGAATTCAACATATTTTCAATTGGAGAAAGAGTGAGAGACAATCTAATTTGCTGAATATTTGTAAGCTTTGTTCATATGGCCAATGCTAATGTTTAAAAACAGATCAAAGGAACTAAACTTTGCTGTGAAACAAGGAGATTTCAGGCCCCAATGTCACCCACCATTTCTCAGAAGTATACATTGACATGACATTTAATCTGAGACATTTGTTTTTTTCAATCATTCTGTTTTTAATCAATTTCAGGACTAATGTCAATCTAAAAGTACTTTTAAAAAGCTGTAATCTAACAACAATGTTTCCATGTACAATTCAAATGTGCATATAGAGATCTGTATGAAGTAATTTCTGTGATAACATTTGAGGTTTGCTAAGGCTTCTTTTGCAGTGCACACGGGATGTAGCAGCTCTACGCTACTTCAGACAACATAGAAACTGAGCCTGAAAAACTCTCTAGGGTGTGCCTAGGGACTTTAGAGACTTCTAGAAGGAAAAAAAAATCATCTTCAGGGCCTGAATGATATCTGAAAGAACTCAGGATAAGCTACAACATATGCCTTTTAAGATGAAAAATGAATTTAATTTTCATGAAATTAGAATTGTTATAGAACAAAGTATAATTTGTATATTGAACATAGTTAATATATCTGGGAAATGCAATAGGATTTCTTATTTGTTTAAAAATTTCTATTTGAAGATTTAATAATCAGAGGTTTATAAATTTGATAGATAGTACACAACAATTTCAAGAAGAAGTTGATATAAGCTCATTTTGTAGACAGAACATCATAACCAAATTCAAGGTGAATGGTTTTAGATGTTTTGTGTTTTCTGAGTGAAGATGATATTTAGACACTGCAGGGTAACTTTTAATCAGAACACATAAAATTAATGAAAACATTATAATAAATTGTTTTAAGGTGTTCTCCAATGATATAATATTACTGCATGACTGAAATAATGTAACATAATACCCAATTCATATTTGAATGACTCATGTTAATTAATAGTCACTGTAACATCATAATAAATGTTATTCTTCAAAGAACTACCATCCTTCTTAGACATATCGATAGCATTTATTCAAATATAAATATCATTGTCAAGCAGTGGTAACATGAATTCAAAATTTTAGGAAAACTGTAAGCATGAAAAATCAACCTAGACCGAATCAAAGTAACATGAACATGAGACTTTAATCTTATCATTTCTTGTACACAATGAGCATTAGAAGTATTAGTACATGCTCATTTATACATAAGATCATAATTTTGTATTGATTTTTGTCTGTGAATAGCATATGATTTTACATACATACAATTTATTGCATTATAAAATTTGAGAATGCCTGTCAAGTAGTGACATTTTGAGTATGTGGTAAGGTTTCTGTTAAGCCATTCACTACCATTAGGTACATTAATTCAATTGGCATATTTTAAGGAATATCATTATCCTGTTATGAAATCCAGATTATATTTCCCATGTTCCCAATTATTCCAATATTTTTAACATGTGTGTTTGCTTGGGGAATGATTAACTCACATGTGGGTGCGGGCGTAGGTTCTTGAATCTTGTTGGGCTGTTCTGATTCCCATGGCTCCAAAGAGACTGGAACATGGGAATCTTGACTGAGTTTACTTCGCACATAGCACTGGGAAGGCACTATGGGGCTCCTCCTGGCACAGGAGTTTTCACTCAGTCTGAAGTTCCACAGGGGCACAGAGTTCTTGGATTGGGGATCCCCAGGCCAGGAAGTGGCCAAGGACAGACTGGTCTCAAGCCTTTGAGCTCTCAGACACAGCCGAGAGGCCGCAGAAGGACCAAGACTGGGGGCATGAGAGCCCTTGACTGGCTGACCCACAGCCAAGAGAAACAAGGGGGGGAGAGAGAAGAAAGAGTCCCTGGCAGGCCAGTGGGAGAGATTTGGTTACTGTACTCGCTTAGCAGACTCAGTGACCTGGCTAGCTTGCTTGAAAAGGCAGGTCCCCGTGGCTGGAACTCAGAGAGGTCCTCCAGGCAGGAAGCTAGGCAAGGTGGCTGTGGCTATAGTGGTTCATTAAAGGCTTTCTTCACGTTTTTGCCATGGCAGGCCTCAAAGACACAAGAAAGTCCATGATTCCAGAAGGGTTTATTTTCATGGCAGATGTAGATGGAATTGGATGTACCCCCATGAAACTCAGGGCAGGCCTGAGTTAAATATGGAAGGAGAAGGGGGAAGGGTCTGGGGAAGAATGTGTAATTGGCTCTGCCCTCTGGCCTCATTAGTATGTAAATCTCTCCTGTAGTCACACCTTCTACCTGTGCTCTTTGGGAGGGGCTGCATTGCCCTGAACGTGATTGAACAGAGCAGGTTAATGGAGTTCCATGCCAGGTGTTAGGAGCCTGGATTCTGGGAGCATTGCTGAATAAATGCCCATCCCTTGCAAGGTCTCCAAGCTACTTCCAGTCAGTGCTTTTACCAAAAACCAAGACCCCTTTCATGGCCCTATATGTGTGTGTGCTAAATATTTCAAAAAAACTAAAGTAATATGAGCATAGGAAATATCAATTAAACATATATCACCAGAATTACTGGCTATAAGCAGGCATGTAAGGCATTTTCTTAATTAATGATTAAAAGAGGAGTCCCAAGAATATTTTGAGTGGTGTAGTCTTTGGAGTATGTTGCTGGATACTTTCTCACATTGTGAACCCCAAGATTGAGAATAGGAAAATCCTTGAGATGTTGTGACTCAGTTTACCAGACACCTTTTACCCAAGAACTCTCTGTTTACAAAACAAGTAGTAATGGGGTGACTCATCTCTAGAACCTTTAACTTAAGTGCTTTCTGTAAACTTGAGTTAAATAAAATCAACAATAGTACAAGACACCAAGAAACCAACCCATTTATAGGGAGTGAACATAGGAAGAAGAAAGAAGAAACATTGAGTTGAAGTTTATTTAAGAAAGCATAAAGAAGGACAAGCTTTTTTCTTCAGGAATGTTAGTGAATGGAAAGATCAGCAAGTGCTTTCTCAGCCTCTCTGAGCTACCTGTCTTTCACAGCAACATCTGGCTCCTGAGTCTTCACTTGATAAATTGAACATTTGGGATTTTGTGTTTTTTTAAAACAGCAGGTCTGGTGATCCAGGGTTCTATGAGTAAGCAGTCTGAGTAAGGCCCCGGTAGCAAGCTAGTAAGTAGCATCCATCCATGAACTCTACAATAATTCATGCTTCTAGGGCCCTGCTCTCTTTGAGTTTCTGTCCTGATTTCTGTTAATGATGAACAGTGGCACTGAAGTAAATAAGCCCATTCCCTTCAAGTTGCTTTGGTCATGCATCACACCAAAAATGGCTAAATAGCGAAGACAACATCTGTGATTCTTCTATACATTTTTTCTTAGTCATTTTTTGTCCTTTTCAAGTTTGTGTGTAGTTTTGTGTCTCTATTTGAGAACAGTGATACTTTAAATTATCTAGTAAAGAGTCAGAGACTCAAAACTAATTTCATTATCATAATCGTATTGTTTTAAGATTGCAGGCCACTTATGTCTTAAGAACTATTTTTCAAGAAGAGGAGTTTTAAAGAAAAGGATGTGAAGTGATTTATAACCCCATAGGAAGAATAACAACATCAATCAACCAGCCCCTGCAATCCCAACCCCTCCCTGAGCTCTCAGGGACTAAACTACCAACAAAAGTGAAGAGTACACATGGCTCCAGTTGCATATGTAGCTGAAGATTGTCTTATGTGGGAATAATGAGAGAAAAGGCTCTTGGCCCTGTGAAGACTTGATGCCCCAGTGTAGGGGAATGCCAGGGTGGTGAGGAGGGAGTGGGTGTGTGGGTGGGGGAGCACCCTCATAGAAGCAGAGGGAGGGGAGGGTATAGGGGGTTTGTGGAGTGGAAACCAGGAAAGGGGATAACATTTGAAATGTAAATAAATAAAATATCTCAAATGGATGCGGATAGAGAGGAGGGGGTGCTGATGAGTGCAGGGGAGTAAGTGAAAGTGAGATGGTGCAGCAAGGCTGAGGACAGGTTTGCACAGTGGAGGTAGAAGAAAACTGGGAGAGAAAGATCAATCTACACAAATTATTTTGGAAAGCACCATAATCATACCTAATATCTTCGTGCTAAGTAATAACCTAAATTTTTGACTAAAGTAGTTTTATTCTTAGGGAATGTATTTGAAATTGAACTTTCATGCTGTCCATAGAAGTAGAGTGTTGAAACTCTAGTTCTTTATTTGTGCTAGTGTAGAAAGCATACAAAGAAGTATGTGCATGGATTTTTATGATGTGTTTCTAATGAGTGTTTCCACATAAGCATTTTTTTCTATCATTGATATTTAGAGAATGCTACATTACATGGTCTCGGGTAAGTTATTATTTTAATTATATTGAGGACTTTAGTTAAATTTAAGTATACTAGCTAGCTAAATATTAAACTTATATACATGGTCTAACCAAGGGTTAAATAGTAACTGTATTTTTTTTAAACTTAGATAATTCAGATAATAGATGATAACATATTTGTGTGGGTTTATGTACAGGAATATATGAATATTTTTGTGTCCAGCTGCACATGTTTGCATGCTCATATATATGTGAAGGTCTGGAGTCAACATAGGCTGTGCTTCTCAATAGCTATAGTCATTAATTTTGTTATATTACACAAAACTCACATTAAGCCCCAAACTCACTGATTAGTTTAGGATGGCTGTCCATCTAACCTTAGTAATCTGATTATTCTCCTTACCTTCCCAGTGGTATAACACATATGCATTAACATGCCTGGCCTTTATGTAGATTCTGGAAATCAAGCCCAAATTCTCATGCTGGTGTGGCAAATACTTTATCAAATGAGCTATTTCCACAGTGTCAGGAATTATATTTCTGAATATGTACTTTATTTGATTAATATAACTTCACTAATTAGACATAAAATTCAATAACCTCTTAATCTATTTGCAATTGAGAAAAAATGTAGTGGAAATTACTCTAATCCTTGCTCTTGAATTTACAGGATAATTTTGTGCTACTGTTTAATATGTTTTACCCATAATAGAAAAATTAGAAGGGACTTGTTTTCTGTCACTACTCACCTACCATTGGCCACCTCTGTCTAGTATCTTCTCCAGAACGAATTGGATCTTAGAGTGTTGAGTAAAACAGTCTTACCTCTGTATGTTCTTTTTTAAAGAATGTGATGTTTATGAGTGGACTAGTGTCCCTGATTAACTTTTCTTATTTTTATATATTTGCCAAATTAAATGTGGTCTACTACTCTATCAATTGTCAGAAAATGTTAAATGGATTCAGTTACAAAAAAAGTGCACAATAATTTGTTTAAAAACCCAAATATTTTCTCCATTAGATAAGACCAAGCTCTATTTATCATTTTATACTGTCCTTTCTCTAAGATGAACAAGCTTTATATATAAAGAACATGCCAATTTGATTCTATATAATATATGTAATGTCAATCTAAACACATACAACTATGATTTAATTTCCACAGATGTGATCTACTTTGAGAAAATGAGTTATAAATGATAATGGTTCACTCTCTCTTTAGATCTCACTAAATACTTGTATTTTAAGAGTAATCATTTTCTTGATCACCCATTTCCTGGAGAGTTCTTCAGAGCAGAACATGTGAGATTATTTTAGGTTGACAGCACTCCAGTGGCAGCTTATTTAAACCAGTAATAAGCTCATTAAATCTAAAGATTTCATAGAAACTGTGATAAGAGACACAATCAACTTAAGGGCTTTTCAAGGAAAAAAAAATCAAAAAGTATACTTTAAAACAACTGAATAAGAGGAATTGATTGCCACCTTTCTCAGTATCACTAAATCATTTTTGATGCTAATGAAAAATGAATACGAGAAATTCACTAGACTTCGGCATCACTTCACCACCAGGCATAGACCATGTGGCAAATGCTCTTCATTCTTTTCATCCGTCAAATTTCTGTCTATGTATCAAAGCAATGTTTTTCTTGGCATAAAAATCTATCTGACTCTCTGACAGCCTTCTAAAATTTCCTACTTCTCTGAATTCAATGGCCATTCTTATCTATCTGATTTTGTTGAATGTTTCATTATAGAATCTTATTTCCAATTGCTGTATGTATTGGTATAGTCTAATCTTTAAAATTATTTTACTACCACTTGGAAATACATTCTAAATATTAGGTTTACCTCAAGCAAACACTTTGGGGTTTATTGGGTTAAAATATCTGATAAATAAACTTGGAGACAGAAAGTATTGTTGCAGAAATTTGTTGTAAGTTGCTTATCTTGATACATCATATGTGGAAATGGTAAGTAGCAGCAGATGATTGGCAAGATAAAACAGTTGGAATGAGTTTTAAATCCCATCATTTCAAATAATCTCATGGAGAAATGTGACATTCGATTAAGTCTTAAGAGTAATATATTTGAGTAAGGACATGGGAGGTTTTATATTTTCTCCCCTGGACAGTAATTAGAGGTAACCAGTAGTTAAAAATTTGTTGAAGAAACATTCTTTAGGAAAAAGTGGTAAAGAAAAAACATATTTAATTATAAAAGTTGTCAGTTTATACGTCACAAATGGTATGAATCTACTATCTTTCTTTGGAGTGTAGTTTTAGCTTATAGTAGTGTCTATCCAAAAATGAAAACTTAAATGAGAAGTAGCAAGGTCTGTGCATTATGTACCTTTTGTTGCTAGAATAAAATGGCATGACTAAAACTAACTTATAGAATAATGTATATATTTGGCTTATAATTTCAGAAGAATAGTATATAAGGCAGAGGAGACATGGCAGCAAACAGCCTGAAGAGAAGACAGAGAAGACCATCTTTTATCCAAAGCATAGACCAGAGATAGTGAACTTCAAGTATGCCAAGACTTTAATCTCTCAAAGGCCACTGGAAAAGACAAGCTTGCTCCAGAAAGGTTTATATCTTAAAGGTTCCATAATATTTTCAAAATATCACCACCAACTTAGAACCAGTTATTCAAATACTTGAGATTGCAGGGGTCATTCTTTTCATTCAAACCACAATAGTAAATGATCAAGTTAGTAATAATTACTCTGTTGACAGAGTTTCATGTGATAACATATAAACTGGACTCACATTAAAAAGCTTATATGCAGAGCAGTTGGTTAGAATAATTCTAACTCTATGCTTTCTAAGAGAACATGTATATATATAAAACCAAGAGTGTATCATGAGCAGTGTCTGCCATTTGCCAGGGTCTACTTCTTGTGTTCTGTAACACACTTGTTTTGCTCACCTTCCAGCAGCACACGTCATGGTTAAAATGCCATTTATATGTTTTTTTCAGTATTGTTTTTAATATAGCATATGTGTTGCTTCCCAATCTCAGGCATTCGAAAAGAAAATTGGTGGCTTCCGTAGAACTTTTATATTACCTCAGTATTAGGCAAATTGTTCCAAATTTGTAAGTTGTAGTTTACTATTGTCTCTAGTGGTGAATGAACCTTTGTTATACACCATATCAAACAGAAGATCCGCTTGCTGTGCAATGTCTTTCCTTGTCAGCTCCCATGGCTGGGACAGTAGGAAGCTACTGTGACTCAGTAATTCTTTCTTGAACAAGAAAGGGGTGATCAGTATCACTTTAATGAAATGCCAATGCTCAATGACAGTCTGCAGGTAAAAATTTTGGAGAACTGAGATTAAAGTGAAGCGTAAACTAAGAATGAGATCGAAGTAAGTTTGATGAAAATGGTAGGTATGCTGAAAGAAATGAAAAATAAATAAATTTTAGAAGGGACAAATAGGCAGTGGATTAATAACTTTCAAAGTGATACTGAAGATTTAAGAAATGCTGCATGATTGGAAAAGGAAATAAAGTGGAAAATAGATTGGGAGTATTAGAAATTTAGAATGTGGTTTTAAAGACCCACAGTTATTAATGAAATAATTAAATGGTAAATACATATGAGAGAATGATGTTTTCTATTTTATTTTTGTAGTTGTTTTTGCTTGGTTAGTTGGTTAGTTTTTATTTGTCTGTTTATTTTTTGTTGTTTTAGTTTTGTATTGTTTTTAGGAGATAGGGTTTTCCTTTGTATCCCTGCCTGTCCTGAGATTTACTCTGTAGATTTTTGATCTGGCTGGTCTTGAACTCCGGGAACTGCCTGCCTCTGCCTCCTCAGTGCTAGGATTAGCATAATCATCATCACTAGCTGGCCTATTGTAGATTTAATAGCAAGTAGTAACAAGTATGGATTGTAGAAACTAACAGAATTTTATAAAATTAACTCTAGTATGAAAAAGACAGGGTCTCATGAGTTCACATCTCTTTTTTTTCTTTTTCTTTCTTTACTGTTTTTTTGGGAAAAAATGACTTTTCCAATAGTTTAGACCCTGCTTCATAAAACACCTGCCAATCAATTGATTGGCTTATGTAGTCAGCACAGATGAGAGAGAGAGAGAGGGAGGGGGAGGGGGAGAGAGGGAGAGAATGAAGAAGTGAAAAAGAAAGGAGCACAGGTCATTTTAGTGTGGTGAGGAAATGAAGAGGTAGGTCTGAGAGTCTGGGAGGGGTTGGGGGGAAGGATGCGAAGTGAGTGTTATCAGAATACTTACTATGAAATTTCCAATTGATAAAATAGCAATTTTGTGTACTTAATAAAAATAAAAGAAAAACACAACTCCTGTTTGGATACTCACATGAGATTTTTCGAAAGATGGAATTATAACTAAGTGAAATTACAAAACACACAGGCTGTCCAATCCTCAAAGCACAGATGGCAGTAGCTGCTCTGGCCATAAGGCCTGACGGTGAAGAGGAACACTATACTGAACAACCACATGATGGAGAGATTGAAAAAAATAGAAGTACATGAGTGGTAGGTGGGCTATGAAGAGATGCAGAACTGGAGACAAGTGGGACACAACAGTGGTGAAGGCCAGGCTGATGTGTGAGGCTGGTAGTGTCACCTAAGACCATGATAATGTCTTGCTTTGTGTCTAGGGCCAAGGTCCAAATTTAGTTGTTAAGAGCCTGTGTTGATGTCCTGGGCTAATGTTCCCACCTAAGGCAATGCAGATATTTGGGTCTGCACTACCCTTTGTAGCCATATTGATCCACATGAGCCCTGCTACATAGCAACTGGAACCATGCTCATCTGAGTGACCTGAGCTGCCACCTAAGGCCATGGTGATGTCCAAAACTCACATTGGAATGATGTTATTTTATTTTGCTGTAATAACAAATATGAAAATTGTATGAACAGATTAGCATCCTGTAGATTAGCAATCTTTAAAATGTTTGATGAGTATAGAAATTCATAATATGCATGGAAATTCTAGTTAATTTCACACTTTGAGTCTTTGTTGTCAAAGTAAGAGGAAGTTTATAATATCAGAGAGATTGACCTATCTCAAATGTACAGATATTAGAGAGAAAAGAAGGAAGTCTAACATTCCCTTCAAAATCAACATATGTGATTTTACTATTGAAGTATATACAGCAACATTTTAGACTAATGTATTTAATGGGAAAACATGTCAATGAAGAAAGACTATCAGTTAACCATTCATAGAATTTAAATAATATGTGCAATCTATTAGAATAAAAAAATAGAAACATGAGACAAAGAAAGAATGCATATTAAAGTTGAAAAATTCTACCAAACTCAGTGTTCTTACAATACTCATAGATGCAAGTTCCAGAAAGACAAAAAGATAAATGATATGTACCAAATCACTTTTACCATTATATGAAGCAAGACGAGGAAGTTAGGTAATCTTAGGCTGCTTCTATTATCTTATAGTACTAAAATTACTAGAAAAATATTGCATATTCTGGTTGTTTTTACTACTTTTGAAGGTTATTTTAATGAAGATGATTTCAGCAGGAAACAATAATTACAGTTATAAGAAAGCCAATTAGTGAGCATGCATTTATTTTTATGTAAAGGCCTCTAAAAGCAATAAACACTTGCTTCCAGTTAATTTTAAAGGCCTTTGGTTCATTGTTACTATTTAATTTCCAAAGTAATTTCAATGCTAATTAAAACCTTTAATACCTACACAGAAACATCCTATCAAATGTGATTTAATTTTTTTTGATACTCTAGGAAATATATCTAGCTTTTAGAAAACTTGAAAAAAATGTGTGATATAGGGAGAAAATTCAGACTATTGACACTAAAGTGTGTTTTTTTCAGAAGTTATATCTCCATCTAACTTCCCATCAAATGAAAATTGGATTATTAAAAATTCATTAATAGTTTGTGAATTTATAAAAAATTACATTGATTAAAATCACATTTCATTCCTTTTTCTATTTTACAATGTATTTGTTCCCTTTTGTATAGAAAATATTTATGATTTTATCTGTATATATCCAGGATAAAGTCAATTTATATTGAAAAGATACTCATTCATTTTGAATATATTATATGTACATATATGATAAAAATTATTATGTGCATATAATGTATATTTAGTCTTTTGCTAGGATTTTGGAGGATTTGAGGCTACAATGATTGAAGATATGAATTCCTAACTTTAGGGCTACATTAATTTACTCATTGGTGATAGTATTAGGATAACCAGGTAAATATATGTATCAACATTTCTGTTTATGAACTTTCATAACTTTATCACTTTACTGGAAATAGAAATTAAATATTGTCACAGTCATTATTATTTCTGTCATGTCTATCCATTTTACCATTATCATAGACATAACTGCTTTAGTTTTACTGTTTGAATACTGATACAAGTCACTTGTGATTTGAATTCCTGAACAGAAGTGGAATGGAAGGACTATAGATGTATTTTGTGGTAGTGTTTTTGTTCTTTTTGATATTGTTTGTTTGGTTGGTTTGCCTTTGTCCTTTTCTTGTGATGTTGCAGCAACATTACATGTCCTGGATATCTCTATGACTAGATTACCATAGATGATGCAATAACTTTCTGTATTTAAAATAAATATTTTGGCAAGCTAATGCTGTGACTCTTCCTAGAGAGATGATGACAAATCAACAAGTAAGTGAATACTTGTCTTGAGATAAACCAAACATCACTCTCTTACATAAATGGCCTATTATACAATGAATATATCATGTTCATAAGTAATGATATGCCCACAATAGCAGTTAGTTGAAAGGATAATTAAAATTATTTTTGTTTCTAAGATCACTGTCCTAGTTAGGTCTCACTGTCAATTTGATACAGTGTGGAGTTAACTGAGAATGGTTTCTTCATTAATGATTTTCTCAGATAAAGTTGTCCTGTGAGTATGCCTGTGACAAATTATGTCTATAATTGAATGATGTTGAAGAGCACACCCCACTCTAGGTATGAGAAATTCTATAAGCAGGGGGTTGTGGAATATTAACAGAAAGCTCTCTTAGTATGAGCCTACCTATGAGCAACATTTGTTTGTTTGTTTACCCATGTTCTTGCACTAGATTTTGTCTTAATATTATTCAATATATTGTAACTTGGAAGATCTAATAAAGTCTTGTCTTCATTATATTCATTTTACTTGTAGTTTTCTTTAAACATAACAACTGAAAGTCTGCTAAAACAATTACTGTCGAGCACAACAAACAAGATGTTTATTAGTAAGTAAATTAATAAGTAAATATTTGCTAAGTTAATCTAGAGAAAATTCAATGCTTGTGAGAAAAATGTATGTTTTTCTCTGCTTCCTTTCCTGGATATTTGAAGAGTATATGATGTATTCATTCTTGCTTCATTTGTTATTAGATTGTTGAATTACAAGAGATGCATGCTGTTATTGTGGAATCTGGCTTATACTACTAAAAAGAGTCAGAACACTACCTTTTATGAGGTCATCTTGCTTTGGTTATGAGATTTAATTTCAATTTCAAATATTTTCATAACTATAGCGTGGCGACTGCATAACCATAACAAAAATGGACACTTTTGTGAAGCAGAAATATGTGAATTGTTTGAAGTTGTACTTCAGAAAGGAGTAATGCGACTCTATACATAAAGTTTCTATAACTAATAAGCTTCATAATAGATTCGTGGCAGTGAAAGTTTCTAGAAGCTAACATTCTGTGACCAATGAATCCATGAGTGGCTGCAAACTTGACCTTAATTTTAATAGAACTATAAATACGAGCTTTATCTTCTTTTGAGGATTTTTAAGGTTGTTTTAAAAAGAAAAAAAAATGCTTCTTATAATAAGTTTCCTGGGGAAAGATTAAAAAGTATTATTACTACTCAGTTTTAAAGAGATAACTAAATGATGTTCCATCCTTTAAGGTCAGAGTTTGCCTTATTGTTATATTATGATGATGAGTCTATTGTTTTGAAAGCGTAGCATAATCTTTACAGCCTAGCTTTTATTCTGTAAGATATATTGTGCTATATATAATGAATATGTCTGAAAAATATTAAAGACTTTACTTTTATACAATGTATATGAGTGATTTTATGGAGATGTATTCATGTCCTACCTGTGTGTGTGTGTGTGTGTGTGTGTGTGTGTGTGGTGTGTGTGTGTGTGTGTGTTTTGTCCACTGAGATCCAGAAGAAAGCATTCAAACCATGAGAAAAAGAATTGGAGTTACAGATGGTTATGAGGTGTCATGTGGGAGGTGAGAACCAATTTTGGGTCCTCTGAAAAACAACAAACACTCTTAAACAATAAGCTACCTTTGCAGTCCCAAGAAGACTTTATTATTTTTTCCTTTAGGTTGTATTTATCGCTATTTTATGTGCATGGGTGTTTTACCTGCTTGTATTTCTATATGCCACAGAACAGAAGTGTCCACAGAATCTAGACGTGGGGAATGAATTCACAATAATTGGAGATTAAAGTGATGTTAAACTTCCATATGGGTGCTGGGAAATAAATCCAGTTCCTCTGGAAGATCAAACAGTGCTAGTAACCCTTAAGTTCTATTTCCAGCCCAATGTTTTATCTTTATTGAAACATATCACATCGAATTCATAAGAAGTCTTCTCAATTATATATAATCTCTACACTTATTCATTGTGAAAATTGGCTACTGAGTAAGTTTCCTATCTGCATGTCGTTTGGTTGTCTCCTTTTTATAATCTGTTCTAGGTGTTTAGAACATTCAACAATGCTATTATTTAAAGGTCTCAAGAAAATAAAAAACAGGAAAAGGACAAGCTGACTTCTGATATTAAACATCTCTTTAGTGTCTACACATAATTTGTGCAATAGATGTCATGAAGTATGAAAGTATGTAATATCCATTAGGGAACTCATGTGACATTTCTTGATTAATTTCTGAACTCATATTTCCAGCTATCACTAGACAATGGTACATACTGAACAGAATGTGTAAATTTATGGCCCAATCATATGGCTCAAAAGTAGAAACTCAAGTCAATCCCACAATCATGTTACTTACTATTTATTTATTTATTTATTTGTTTGCTTGTTTATTTATTCTTCTCTCTTTCTATGCATTATGGCTTCAATCTCCTCTTTCCGCTCCTCCTACTCCTTCCTCCCACATCCTCCTTCCCTCAGATTTACTGTTCCTCTGTTGCTCACTCACAGGACTCAGATTTAGCTTCCAGCACTTCCATGGCAGCTCACAATTCTGTAAAACTGGAAGCAAAACACCCCTTAACACATAGAAATTAATTAATTAGTTAATTAATTAATTAAAAATAAGATAATTAAACTGGTTCTGGGGTATATGCTGGTATGATTTTTTTTTTGCAGGAGGTGAGGGCAGGAGAATCACTAATTCTGCAATTCTTTTTTTTTTTTTTTATTTTTTTGATTGGATATTGTATTTACATTTCAGATGTAATCCCCTTTCCCCGTTTACCCCCACCCAGCAAACCCCTATCTCATCTCCCCTCCTCCTGCTTCTATGAGGATATGGCCCCCATCCACTATCCCACTCCCACCTCCCAACCCACGATTTCCCCCACACTGGGGCGTCCAGCCTTCACTGGATCAAGGACTTCCTCACCCACCTATACCTGACAATGTCATCCTCCTCTACATATACAGCTGGGGCCATGAGTCCCTCCCTATGTGCCCCCAGGCTGGTGGTTTAGACCCTGGTAGCTCTGGTTGGTTGGTATTGTTGCTCTCCCCATCAGGCCACAAATACTTTCAGATCCTTCAGTCTTGTCTCTCACTCCTCCATTGGGAACCCCATGATCAGCTCAATTGTTAGCTATGAGCATCTGCCTCTGTATATTTCAGGCTCTGGCAGACCTCTAAGGGACAGATAAATCAGGCTCCTGTCAGCATGCACTTCCTGGCATCCACATCAGTGTCTATCACTGGTGACTGCACAAGGGATGGATACACAGGTGGTACAGTCTCAGGATGGCCAGCCCCTCATTCAGTTTCTGTCTCATGCTTTGTCTCCATATTTACTCCCATGAGTATTTTGTTATCCCTTCTAAGAAGGGCCAAAGCACCCATACTTTGGTCTTCCTTGTTCATGAGCTTCATGTGGTCTGTCAGTTGTATCTTGGATATTGTGAGCTTTGGGCTAACATCCAATTATCAGTGAGTACATACCATGTGTGTTCTTTTGTGATTGGGTTACTTCACTCAGAATGATATTTTCTAGTTCCATCCATTTACCTAAGAATGTCTTGAATTCATTGTTTTTAATAGCTGAGTAATATTCCATTGTGTAAATGTACCACATTTTTCTGTATCCATTCCTCTGTTGAAGGACATCTGGGTTCTTTCCAGCTTCTGGCTATTATAAATAAGGATGCTATGAACATTCTGGAGCATGTGTCCCTGTTATATGTTGGAGCATGTTCTGGGCATATGCCCAGGAGTGGTATAGCTGGGTCCTCAGGTAATGCTATGTCCAATTTTCTTAGGAATCGCCAGACTGATTTCCAAAGTGGTTATTCCAGCTTGCAATCACACCAACAATGGAGGAGTGTTCCTCTTTCTCCACATCCTCGCCAGCATCTGCTATCACCTGAGTTTTTGATCTTGGTCATTCTGACTGGTGTGAAGTGGAGTTTCTGGATTGTTATAATTTGCATTTCCCTGATGACTAGGGATATTGAACATTTCTTTAGGTGCTTCTTGGCCATTTGAGTTTCCTCAGTTGAGAATTCTTTGTTTAGCTCTGTACCCCATGTTTTAATAGGGCTATTTGTCTGAAGCCTAATTTCTTAAGTAACAAGCTGAAATTGATCTGATTGTCTTCTTGTCCCAAAGCAATACCAATGAAGTTCCTTGTTAAAATTCAGAACAATGTTTCATACTAAGTTTTTAGTAGAAATACTTCCATTACAGAAATAATAGTCTCCTATATACATATAATGGTGTATTTAAACTGATCTGTTTTCAAGATAGCTATAAACAATTTTATTTTAGAAGCTATTTATAGTGATTGTAAGGCAATGTAATCCAGGAATGTAAATAGTTAAACAAATAAATATTTATGCAATCATATCCGTATATTTATGATTCAAGAATTGTGTTTGCAACATGAAGCCTAGTGACAGTATTACACAAAAAATATTTAGTGACTTACATATCCATGCTGAAGCTACACAGAAAGAATTTCTTTTAATTAAACCCTCTTTTATCAATGAAGGCAGAGAATGACATAACTTACAATGTGATCTCTAGTAAACGAGTTCATTGCAAATACCTGATGAATGACCTTGGTTATATTGTCTCCTAATTTTTGCCAATTCTTAGCACTGAATCCAAGATTTTGAACATGTTTACCATTTTCCTGTATCTCCATTATTTCTTTCAACTTTTATTTAAAGTCCTACTATTCATGTTTTTCTGCTAGTTTTAACTGAGTTTATGTGGCCAACACTTTTCAGCACTCTAGTCACCTAGAGTACATCTATGTCATGGACTGATAAAAGTAAAAATTCTACAAAAGACATCTAGAGGTGTTTTATTCAGGAATTCTGGAATCTGAGTTGTTTTCGTCTGTTTCTGATAGACATCTCTATAGAATTAAGATGAAAGCTGGACAAAGCCTTGTCAGCATAATCTGATGGAAACACACCAGTCACTTATGTTTAGTGAATCTGAAATTGAGAGGGCTGTTCTAGCTTTTCTTTGCTGAGGAAGATTTTATACTTGCATCTAAATAAATAGAACAAAGCTCTTCTTTTCCTGTATTTAAAGTATTTATAATAGTACTTTTTGGCAAAAAATCAGGGTATTATATCCTGTATATCATGCAATATAACTTCAACCATTTTTCAATAATCTTATACTCAAATAAAAATGTTTCATATGAAATATTTTATTCAACAAGGATCTGAATTGATTGATCAATTTTTATTGAAAAAGTCTTCTATTTTCATAATTAAGGATTCTATTTCCATGAAGAGACACTTTCATCACAGTCACTCTTACTGAAGAAACATTCAATTAGGTGTGGCTTATAGTTCAGAGGGTTAGTCCATTAACATCATGACAGGAAGCTTGGTGCTATTAAAGTAAACATGGTGCTGGGAGGTAGCTGAAAGTTCTCCATCTGGATTTGCAGGCAATAGGAAAACAGTGAGAAAAAAAGGGACTTGTTTAAATATTTGAAACTAAATGTCCACGCCTAGTGACAAGCATCCCCCAACAAGGTGATACCTATTCTTAAAAGGACATACCTCCCAGTAGTACCAACTACTATGACCCTTGGAAATCATTTTCATTCAAATTACCATATATCTTAAACATACATCCCAATCAGTTTATCCTTTCCACACTCATTTTAGCTTCTCTGTACTTCCCCTTTAACCCAGATCTACCCCATACCACATTTCCACATAAGAAAACAACAGGTATCCGAAAGATAATAGTCAAATGGGGAATAAGACAAGGCAAAATCCCTCATATTGAGGCTTGATAAGGTAGCACAATAGGAAATTTTAGATGTCACATAAAATATCAGGCTAATAACCACAATATATATGAAAAGGATTTGATACAGACCCATGCACTTGGCATTCTTGCCATTTCAGTCTATATGAACCCATGTGAGAAATGCCTAGTTGATTTCATGGGCCAAGTTCTTTGAGTGTTCTCCATCTCCTCTAACTAGTTCAATCTTTATTCACCTCTTATGTTGGTTTCCCTCCTCCAAGGTGAGGCACTTCATAGAGCTTCCAATTTTGACTCTCTCTCTCCACATATTTGTCTGGCTATGGGTCTGCTTCTGTCAACTGCAGGAAGAAACCTCTCTAATGATGACTTGGCAATATACTAACCTGTGAGTATAACAGCATATCATTAGGAATCTTTACATTAATATTTATGCATTTATGTATTTATATATTTATTTATTTGTTGACAGTTGTCTATTTTATTGATCTACCCTAGGTCTCTGGGCTAGCCAGTCTCCATTTCTTGACCATTAAGACAGTGTAGGGCATCAGCTACCTCCTTTGGCATAGGCCTCCAGTTAAATGAAACATCACTTGGCCACTCTCACAAGATCAGAGCTACCATTTACCCTGCACATCTTGAAAGCAGGAGAGATGGTAGGAGGTCAGTTAAAAATGATTTTGAAATAACTCATATAACTCTATTGACTCGTAGTAAGAGCTACATATATTTTGCTTGCATCTTTTCATATATAATAATAAAGCATTCTTCTAAAAGAAAAATGAAGATTATATGCAAGTTGTGATCCAGTGTCAAGAAATAATCATTAGATGTGAGGTGGTTCTTATTCTAATTATACTTAGTCATACTTATGTCTTCTCTGCAATTTTATGGATTTTGATTTATATATCAACATTTGTGAGTTTGAGGTATAAAGTTAATGCCATTATGCTTGATATTTCTTTGAAATCTAATTTAGCATATGAATACTAGTGTAGTAACCATCTATAATGGACTTCAAATGATACTGGTTGTTGCATATTCCTGTAAGAGTTGCAATGTTCTGATCAATTCCTTGACTTCTAAAGAGAACTTTTTAATTCATTTTTTATTGGTTATTTTATTTATTTACATTTCAAATGTTGTCCCCCTTCCCAGTTTTTCCCCCTATATTTCATCTTCCCTCCCCTTTGTCTCTATGAGGGTGCTTTCCGCCACATTCCCATTAGCACCTCACTGCCTTAGCATTTCCTTAAGCTGGGGTATAGATACTCCAGAGGACCAAGGGCCTTTCCTCCCATTGATGCAAGATAAGGCAATTCTCTGCTACATATGCAGCTGGAGCCATGGGTCATTCCATGTGTACACTTTGGTTGGTGGTTTAGTTCCTGGGAGTTCTGGATGGTCCCATTAATTGATATTCTTTTCTTCCTATGGGTGACTGGTGTTCTGGCTCAATGAATTTTTCCAACTCCACTTTCTTGATGTTTCCTGAACCCTAAATGTAGGAGTAATATATATATTAGTTTGGGTGAAGTTCACAGTCAGTTGTTCTCTGCACTTTGGAAAGGTGTGGCTTGCTGAAATTATTTGTATCTGCTGCAAGAACAAATGTCATTGGTGAGGGATAAGAGCTCCTCCTTTGTATTGACACTAAGTCTAACGTGTCAACTCTTCCTTATCTCTGGGATACATATGCTATACTAACAGAAACATTTTACAAAGAGAAATTACAATAACTTTGGAATATTTTCCTGTTGCAGTAATAATTTTTTATAAGTACCGTGATTCTAGATTTTGAATGAAAGAGACACTCTGTGAATAAATAAGAGTGGGTACTATCATCTAAATGTACAAGTAACTCAAATGAAATATTCTTCAATGAAAATGATTATCTTCTTTTAGAGAGGGCTAACATACGCAGAACATCAAAACATGTTTCATGGAATCTAAATTAGAAAACAATGTAATGAATGTTTCAGAAAAAAATTACATTAAATATTTTTATAGAATCTTTAAATGGATTTTATGAAACCATAGTCTAAGTATATCACTATAATTATTTTTAAAAGAAATACAGATGTCTTTGGATTACATTTAAATAAAAAATAATGATGTAAACACAGATTTTGTTAAAAAAAAATTAAGTAAATATCCAAAATAGAAATTTAAATACAGATATTACAAGCTGAGAATGTTTTTCTTGATTTGCATTCCAATTGTTAAAAAATGTAAACATGTTATGGCAAAGGAAGCACTGATGGGAACTATGTGTGAGGAGAGGGGGCAGGAGAAGATTGAGGGATAGAACAGAAAGGGTGGGGGTATCTCTGGGACTATCCTGAGACCTGGGTCTCAGGAGGCTTCACGGATTCTATGGAGGTGTACTGAGCTGAGACTCCTAGCACCAGGGTACATAGAGATTGAAGTGGCCACCTGTAGCCATACAGGATTTCCAAAAGAAAAAGGGGAACATCAACTCACTCACAAAATCTTTAAGCAAAAATTTATCCTAAGAACAAGATGCCAAGAGATGAAGATGAAGCAGAGAGTGAGAGAATGGCCAACTAATAGGGCCAACATAAAACCCACCTCAATGGAAAGAACCAACCCCTGACACTATTAATGTTACTCTGTTGTGCTTGCAGATATAAACTTAGTGAACAGTATCCTGAGAAGTTTCATCAAGCCCAGCAGCTGATGCAAACAGATGCAAAGACACACAGCCAAACATTAGGGATAACACAGAGTCTTGTGGAAGAGTATGGGATAGGATCAAGTAAGCTGGAGGGGTCAAGAACACCACAAGATGACCTCCAGAGTAAACTAACCTGGGCCCACTGGGGCTCACAGACAGTGAAGCAGCAACCAAAGAGCATGCAGAGATTTGACCTAGGCTCCCTATAAATTTATAGCAGATATGCAGCTTGTTCTTCATGTGGGTCGCCTAAAAATTGGAGCAGTGGTTGTCTCTGACTCTGGTTCCTGCTATTGTATTGCTTTCCCATCCCTGGACTGCCTGATCAGGTCTCAAGGGAAGAGGATGCACTTAATCCTATTGTAACTTGATGTCAAGGTGAAACCCAAGAGGGCTTCTGCTTCTCTACGGAGAAGGGAGGTGGTCGTGAGGGGAGGGACTTGTGTGGGAGGACAAGAGGGAGATGGGGGCTGAACCTAGGATGTAAAGTGTATAAAAAAGTAAAATAATAATGAAAATGTAGAAACTGGATGCCCCAGGGAAGGGTGCTAGCAGAGTGAGGTGGGGGACCCCACCCTCTCAGAAATAAAGAAGAAGGGATAGGGTAAAGATTTTGTGGAGGGGAGACTGGGAATGGGGGCAACATTTGGAATGTAAATAAATAAAATAAATAATTAAAAATTCTTGAATTTCAAAAATATATAAATACAGGGGTGGTAATTTTTTTATTATGATTTTGGCTTGTTTGTTTCTCATTGCATTTATTTTTGTCCATAGTCTTATTTTGACAGGATATTTTAGCCCTATGTATTTTCTTCTTAAGAAAGGGAAGACAGATAAGTTAATATAATATTTAAGAGTCTGTGAACACATCCCATAGATATTGCTCTTATGTAATTTTAACTACTCATTTATACATTGTAAAATGGATTCTTTTTCTTACTCGTTCAATGAACACCATATGATTAAAATTGAAAATAATATGCCTCACATTTGTGAATATTTCAAGTGAAGAAAAGTGCACTTAATACTATCAATTTATATATACATATATAATTGTTTTTAATAAAAAGTTTATAAATTTTCTAAATTTGCTGAAGTATTTTAATTATATAGATAAAAACAGCCATGAATAAATTTCAGATTCTTAAGAAAATACACATAAAATTGTCCAATAATTCAAAAAGTTTATTAATATAAAATATTGATTTTGATACTATAAAACCATCATTTGTCTATATCATTTGCTTGCTGTGTATTAGTTTGTTCAGTATTTGCTTTTATGAGATAAGATAGTAATTATATCAGATATTGTAGACAGTAAAGTTTAATCTTTGAGCTATTAAGTTACTTGACAAAAAACATGACATATTAAAGACAAAATTTTACTGATTTGCATCTTTTTTATTTAACCCATATCTTCTTTGGAAAAACAAACAAAAAATGTTTATCACTGAATTGAATTGAATTGATTAGAAGTCTGTATTTTCATATAAAATTTGACAGAACAAGTATAGAAACTCTTTCTGAAAATTTTAAAGAAAGTATGATATTTGTTTTGAAAAATGTGTAAGAACAACTTGCAAGGATTTTTACTGTAAAATTCATTTTTTCTTAAGATAATTTAAATCTGTGAGAATACATGCCATATTCTTCACATTTAATGCAGTTTTGCAACCACGCTGTGTAATCTTTGATCTAAGCTAATGGGTAAGCTTTAAAATATGTTTGTGACTCATTAGGTGACAAGAAAGATTTGCTTCTTCAGAAATACATGTTTACATTTCTAAAGAGTATGTGACCTAGGAACATGAAAAATTCTCTACATTGGAAAGTTAGCAGACACAGAATCTAAATCTTACGTTATCACAAGCAAGTCCTTGGAGAGTGATAGCTGCTTCTTTTCCCTGATACGTGACCAGATTTAATTCTTGTGATTTCCCACATAAAACATTAGTTTGAACTTTAGGTTACAGCTAGTTTTCAATGCCTTGAGCTATGGATAGTTTTGGGAAGAGAGCAGAATCATTGAGGCACACTTTGGTAAAGCATGAAAGAAAATTAAAGAGATATTATGTGTGTTGGTTTAGAATGAAATATTTATGTAAAAATGAAAAACTAATATCTGCTATGGAAAATAATACATTATATGCAAACAATTTTATTAACAGACATTATCCACACAACAAACTGACTCCAAGACAACGCCTAAACAGTACTGTAAACCTAGCTTGCTACACTTGACTGAAACAATCCTGTACAAAGAAAAAGTTACTACTGTCGTTTTCTGTAAATGAATATAGATTCTAAGTATATGCTAATTGCATGGTCTCATTCCCATAGATAAGTGTTGCTTCCATTCCTTATCAAATATTCTTCGTTTTACAGTATACAAAGCTGTTTCTCAGTATACTGCAAAACACATGTAGTAGAAATGCAGTGATTTACTTTCTATCTTTGTTATTTTTATATTACTGTGATAAAACACTTTGACAAAGACAACTTGTAAAGAAGGAGTATAATTTAACTTATAGTTCAGAGGGTTGGAGTAAATTGTGGTGGGGGAATGGAATTGCTAAGAGTTCACATCTTGATCCATAACCAAAAATCAGAGACAGCATTGCGAATAACAGGAATTCTTCTAAGATTGAAAGTGTGTCCCTAGTAACATACCTCTTCCAACAAGGCCATACATCCTAGTCCTTCTGCAATAATTCCCCAAACTTGGAATCTATAATTCAAAAAAAAAAGAAAGAAAGAAAAGAAAAAAGACAAAGAAAGAAAAGGAAAATACAGGATTAAAAAAGAAAGACAGAAAGAAAGAGCAAAGAGCTTATAGAAGCCATTCTCTTTCAAACCACTACAGTGACTACTGAGTATGTAACCTCACCTAGTTTGTCTACAACACTCTCTTCAGGGAAAGCCATAAAAATCAAAGGAAATGTATGAGCCAGTGGATCAGCACACCTGTTGCTCGATAATAAGTTTCAGGTCTGACAGGATGATGCACCCATGGTACCTCAACAGTATATTTGCTAAAACAATATCTGAGTAATGACTACAGCAGTCAACCTGTCAAGGCTGATGAACGAAGTCCATCATGCCTCCACATCTAGATGAGGATTATGAGAAGTCAATGGCTACTAAAGGAGAAAGAACAGCTGTATCCAGGAACAAAAACCATGGGAAGTAACCCAACCCAAAATGGTCTGCCCTGAACAATTGTATATGTGAGCAGCACTAAATACACTCTGTAAGATATATGTGCATAAATAAAATATAAAATAAGTGAAAGGAAACAACACAAACACACACACACAGACGCACAGACACACAGACACACAGACACACAGACACACACACACACACACACACACACACACACACACATATATATATATATATATATATTTATATATATTTAATTCATCACAATGTCAAGCAAAATATCACTAATAAGATATTTAGAAGTGAATAAATAGCAACAATATGCTTCATACATTCAAAATGATTCTTGCTCTAAAAGTAGCCATGCAAAAAATAATATATATATATATATATATATATATATGAAAAATATATATTTCTGAAAAATATGTCAGGAATCTCAGAGTAAGTGGAGGAATAGAGGATTTCAAAGGAGAAATGGGTAAGAGGAAGTGATATCAACACATTATAGTAAGACCTTCTCAAAAATAAAATAAAATTTTAAAGAAAACATTATCATTAATGATTTTATTTAGTCTTTGTAAACGTCATACACGTAGACAATAGATCTTTTTCATTCTCTTTTCAACTGCCTCTCAGATCCCAAGCATCTTCTTTTCCAAACTTCATTGTCTGTTTTATTATAACTTAGTGAAATTAGTTAGTAGTGCCTATAAGCTTTCCATTGTCTTAAAAATTATTAAATTATTGATAAAAATAAAATTAAAGACACAAAGATACTTCAGCAGACACGAAAATGACAAAAACAACAGTGGTGACGATGTTGATCACGATGAAGATGGTGAAAAATAAATTAAGGCTATTTAGTAATTTTTATTGCTATCCTTAAATACCTAACAAAGTATTTTATCTTGGTTTTCCTTAACTTCCTGCTACCTTAAGGACACAATCATGGGTATAGAGGTGTATACAAATGAAACTACTGAATTATAGTCATGCTAAAGCATGCAATCATCAGCAATCAATAAATGGCTCAGTAAGTTCATTGTCATGATTTGATGAGCTCATGAGAAAAGAACAAGAAAATTATGACTTGTGTCACTGATATGACAGTTGAGCAGAATCAGTAAAAGACAGTTGCAGATGGCTAGTTTTAGAGAAAGAATAATTTTGAAGGTATGAAGCAGATTGTTGCTATATATTCACTTCTAAAAATCTTATTAGCGATATATTGCTTGACATTATGATGAATTAAATAGTGAAGATATTTTATGTTGATGAAGAAACATAAGGAGCATATTTGCATGTAGGAAGGTGTTTAGAAGTACAGAATGTGAAGAAATGAAGTAATTGCTACAGTAAATTGAGATAAAAATTTCCTTTATTATATACATGTTTCATAGAGACATATATTCTTCAACTTTTGCTGTTTTCTATTTTTCTAAAAATACTTTGATTATTTTACTTTTGTTTTAATTATTTTAATTAAGCTAAGATGATATACCTGAAAGACATTAATATAAAATGAAGAAATTGACTAGAATAAAATTGTACACAGAAACACACTCCTGCTCAATAATATAGACTCACATTCATAAATTTATGGTGAACAACTTCAAAACCATTACTAGCTACTCATCTTCTATGCTTTTATATAAAGTAGAGAGATGGCTCAGTGAACAGAAAGCTTGCAATGAAAACTTACTGACATGTGTTTATGTTCTCTGTGTTACGTAAAGCTAGGTAAAGTAGAAGATATCTATTACCTCAGTCTTCCTATGGCAAGATTTGAGATAGAAACAGAATTCCTAGAGCATGAGACAGCTGAAATAGTCTGGTGTACGTAGCATTTAAGAAGACAACAGATCCAGTCTCAAACAGAGAACATGCTAAGGAGTGGAAACGCAAGACTGCTTTCTGACTCGTACTCCTGTGAGTACTTGAACATGCATAGGCATATACGAACATCATCTTCATTATCAATCACATGTATATGGATAAGCACCAAGATTTTAAAAAGATGTATGAAAAAGATTTTTCTATCTCATATAACAAAATGATAAGGTCTATAAAAATGGAGAGATATAACTTTTAGAAATTTCATCTTGACGTCAGAAAAACAGAAATTGAGGATATTTAAGGTAAAATCAGTATTCATGTTACATATATCTAGATAACTGTTTATATTTTATGAATATATAATACTCAGTTGATTAGTACTACAGTTGTATGTTTAGATTTGTCAAAACCAACTTTAATAATGGTTCTCAAACACTTCGAGCCCTCTTTCTAGCCCACCGTTCAAAGGTAGGAAATAAAAGATAGTAAATAGGACAAGGAGATGTGGACCTGTTTAGAAGTCCTTCTTTGGGGCTATTCCAATCCCCGTTGTCAGAATAGCAGGAGTCCAGTTTATTAGTGTTAGGATACCAAGAATCCAGTTCAAAAGTGTCACCAAAGATAAATCAGCAGCTGCAGCAAGATTCATTAGAACCTGCCAGGCTTCCTCTGAATCACATGAGTCACCTGGAATGACCAGGACCATCCAGGAATGCCTGTGCCTGTATTGTGCCTCTCTCAAGGAAGTGATGAGGAGTGAAGATGCATGACCAAGGAAGCATTCCACACCTAGCTATGCAAGTGCCCCATCACTGTCTGTTAAGTCCTACTTATACCATCTCCAAACCACACATGTCCTCTCACAGGTCTTGCTTCAGCAAAACATCATGTGAGTCAGCATAACATAACCAGAAACTTCCACTTTATACAGTGAGTCAAATAAAATCCTTAGATTAACATATTTTTGTTGTTCTTGAGAAAATATTCAAAAGAAACCCACATTTTTCTGCCTAATACTGTTTATCCAACAGAGACATTGATGAAAAATTCATCTTGATGTTGGAGAAGCATTATATATACTTCCTACTTCATATTAGTCATCCAATTTATTTTAAACAAAAATTAGTCTCCCAAAACAATGATGAATCAATTCATGAAATACCTGCAGATGGTTATATACTAATGGACAATAAAATATTTTATCCTTTTTATTTTTCTCTTATTTGCTTTAATAATGCCATAGTGTAAAATATTGTAATTTGGGGAGCTACCTGACTGGAAAGGGTCAATGCTTTCTTATTCCTAAAATTTTACTTATTAGTAGTAGTGAATGAGAACTCTGGCACTGAGGGATGGGTACAATGAGTTAATCTACAGAAGCATCCATATCCCAAGAGTGTAACTCTTTCATTTTAGATGTACAGAAAGCTCTTTTTAACTTACTACATTTATGTGGTACTTTTGTGTCACTGAGAACAGGATGTCTGAAAGAAGACTTAAAAAGGATAGACTGATTTGAGTTCGACATCAAGAGGTTTCTGTCCATCACAGCAGGGAAAGCAGAGCTGGCCAGCTGAGGTGAGGGTGGCTGGGTTGAGTGTCAGACTGTATATCCCTATGGCAATGGGCCTGGAAACAGAGAGAATAGGTCTGGAGTCAAAGTCCAGGTACCCTTCAAAAGCCCATCCCTAGTGACCTACTTCTACCACCCAGGAGGCCCAACCTACTTAAATTTCATAGCCTCCCGAAATAGAAACACTAAAGTATGAGTGTATGGAAGATATTTTAGATTCAAATGCTAACACACCTTATTTCAGAGCTCTGCATATTTGAAATGTTCAGGAATGTGCTATGTCACTGGCACTCTTTTGAAATAATTATGAATCATTTGCAATATTCTAGAAGAAATATTTATGGAAATGATAAACCTATTTTTCACTTATTACTGATGATATAGCACACATTTTGAAAGTCATAGATAAATGAAAAGTAAAGAAACAATCAAAAAAGTGTCAACATAAAAATGTATACCTGTGCATATGGCACTCTCATCTTCACACAGCAGTGATGTAATATAGACAAGTAGTAATTGTCAGAGGTTGCTTACATTTCTGTGGGTTTCATAGTCTTGTTCACCAGATGCTTAATTATTTTTCTTCAGAATGTGTCTCCTTGATTACCAGACTTAGGTATACATATGTGACCATTGATTTGTTTTGTTTTTAAAGGACCTTATTTCTAAATCTTCTTTGAGAACTATGGCATAGTGTGAATATTTATATGATGGTATCTCACTAACAAAACTAAGCAAAATTCCCTTCATGGTAATTATGGTTAAAATAAAATAATGGATTCTGTTCTTCTAGAATTTTCTTTATCTTAACAACAACAACACAAAATATTACATAACCTAGAAGTAATCTGTGACATTTCTTATAAATCCCTGTATAAAGAAGGTGCATGATAGAACTCAAAACATAGCTGAAATACTTCTTAGATACTTCTTAAATACTTCTTAGATAAAATGAAAACCGCATACTATAATATAGAAAATAGAAACAATTCTGACATATTAGATTGCTAATCATGCTTTTATGATTTTTCTTTATTGTAAAAGAAATATTTCCTCTTTAAGTGGAATTTCTATTGTTAAGAAATTATGTTTCTTAGACCAAAGAAAAGGGAAAAACACACTTCTTGCTAGTTTATCCTCGTCTACTGCATATATTGAGAATATATTGTTCATTTACTTCAGGAGGTTGAAGAATTAATAAATATTTTTTTGTCAAAATTATATATTATAAATAAGGTGCATAAAAATATTTAAAGCAATACAAAACAAAACAAACAAGCAAACAAACAGAAAACACAAAAACATTGTCCCTGGTTAGATAAGATATTCTTCCACAGCTGGGCAAGGTGAGGTCCTACAGATTTCAGAAGAATAACAGCATGTTTGCTGGGTCTGAGTCTTTGTTACTACTCCTTGTGGCAACATTTATTTAAAGGTTTTAAGACCTTGAATTGTAGCCTGTGGCCAGGTTGTCAGCACTCCTCCAGGTTACCAGTGGCACATCTGATTATCTTGTGGAGCTCCCAGTGGGATCTTTTAGTAACTGACAAACCCTGTTCTGATGCTTACTATTCACCAACCCTTGTTCTCACTGCCTCTATCACTTGCAAGGCACAGAAAGTGTTGCTTCTATTCTTCCAACTCTATGGGGAAACGAAACACAGAAAGAGAAACAACACAAACAAGCACATATACAGAGAAAATTGGGGAGAAAGGAAGGATGGAAAGAGAAGAAAAGATAGTGGAAAAATGAGCAAAATAAAAGATTTAGGTAAATATGCAAAGCTAAGAAAATGTCTTTCATTGGGAGCTGTATACTGTGAAGCTGATTTTCCAAAATACTCAGCTGTAATTCAGATTTGATCAAAATTATTACTGAAAAGCAGTATGTCAGTAATTGATTTAATCAAAGATAGTTGAAACAAAATTCAATTATTCAGAAGAAAAAATTGCAGGAGAAGTTCAATTAAAGTAAAATATGTGTCAGAAAGACTACAGAGAGTATTCTACACAGGGAAGATGGAAGTTGTTCAGAATGAAGATGAGAGATTAACAAGAGGCTGTTCGTGTTTACTGCAAATGGATAAAGTCTTACTTGTTCCACTGTGAGAAATACAGTATTTTTAATAAGTACATTAAGTGATTCCTCACCAATAGTGGTGTTTTGCTGTTTCTGTTTTAGAGCCCTTAGTAAAAACTATAAATCTGCTACAGTTTTCTCCATCCAGGACCCAGAGGTCATTGCTACTGTAATGTATGGTTATGAAATATCAATATCATACTTTATCATACATTTGTAGGGCATGAAGAATTACATTCTTTCAAAACAAGATGATTTAAAATATCGTATTTTTTGGTATGGTGTGCCACAAGTTAAATGTCAGAGATAATAGAGTGACAAGTTTAAATACTGATGTTTGTTACACAGTCACATCTACTTTCTTTGAATGAAAAGGGTGATTTAATGTCAAAAAAATTAAGGTAATTGAGAAAAAAAAAGCCTTTACACAAAGTGACACTAATTCCTATCAGAGTTCTACTACTTATTTGTGATAAGTGAAAATTTCTAAGTGCAGGCTAAATTTTATCTTAGAATGAATAATAGGAGGAATAAGAACTTTAGGATCATTTAGAGAAATATATAGAATAATTTTTGTAAAGGTTTCTTCACAGTGTGTGAAGGGATGATACAAGCAAATAAACATCAATGATCAAAGAATTTATTTTTATTTTAAAGCTCACTCATAATTATTCATTTTTCATCATGTTTTACTACCTGTCCACCCTGTGTACTTGGGGGAAATGTGCATAATTCATACATCTCAAAGCTAGATACATCTCCTGGGTATTTGTGACCCCCCTTTTTGTGGCTGTGTACAGTACAGACATCCTCACATGCTGCAACACCATACATCTCAGAATGACCTTTGTCTCTTTTCTTTCTTTATCCATTCCTCATATAGTCACTTAGTAAGTGTTAGTTTATTCATTATCCATCTTTATTTTTCCATCCATTATAGTTCCTTAGAAAATTTTAGTTCAAAAGAAATGGTCCATAAAGATATAACTCATAATTTGGACAGGCAGGAAAACAGATAGTGCTTCCGTCTTGGTAAATGGTAACAATTTTAGAAATTTCAATGTTTCAAACCCACATGTTATTCTCCATCCAGAATTCAGAGAACCTTCTCAACTCTGCAAGATGTAAACTTCACTTGTCCCAATCACAGTTGTATTGACTTTGCAGCATTCATCATGATCAACAGGAACAATTGTTGTCCCTGAATGTCTTCCTTTCTCTTCAATCTGCAGTCTTCCTGTACTCCTTCCCTAATCACTAAGTTTCAGTTCCAGATCCTGTCTTATCCCATCCTTTGGGTTTTCTTGTAGTGTTCTTATTTCCTTGTGTAATAATATATAACTTTTTAGATTCTGCACATTTTACCAAACACTACCATGGAAAGCTTGTGTGCTATAGTTCATGTAATTCTCATGACAGGCCCAACCAGCACCATCTATGTGGATGAAAGTGAGGCTCCCTGAGATGTCAGCACATGATTTCTTCTGAATGAGAAACAGGCAGATATTCTGGACTCTGCTTTTTCTATCCAGCCATATACTATATTTCTATTTTAGATCTTGATTTAGATCCCCAATATTAATTTTTTCTACATACTTACTTTTTACATCAATCTTCTTTGACCTTGTTGTTCTATATTGACAAGACTATTGCTATTTGAATTTCCATGTAAATTTGAAAATAATACTACTTGAAAGTTGGAAAACAATCCTTGGCCATGATTACAGTGAATCCGTATCTCAGGTCGAGAGACATTTAAAATTCAAATTAGATTGAATCTTCCAACCAAAAATAAGCCACATTGCTAAATATTTTAGAAGTCAGAAATTTTTATTTGGAAGAAGTCAATACCTGTAAGTTAAATTTATAAACCTTCGAAAAAATTTATGTCAGTTTTTCAAATATCTGATTTCTGGTTATTTATATTTGGAGATAAAATCTTTAAATAATTCATACTAATTATGTATTTTGAAATCTTATTAATAATAAATTAAAATTTAATTAAATTGTAATATAGTTTTGTTTTGTTGAGTGTAAAAGTGGTTGTATATTTATATACACATAAACATATATATGTATGTATATTGTATGTATATATGTTGGGGGAATGAGTGTGTCTGTGTGCATGTATATATGGAGGTACATATCTGTAAATAAATGTAATAGTTTTATGATTAGAGAAAATAGATTCCTCACAAAAATTTTTGGTGACCAACACATAAGATGTATTTTTCAGAGTATTGTGAAACTTAAGTATAAAAAGCTCTCTGTTCCACATAAGAATACTCCAGAATTTTGATGCTTATGTATGGAAGTTTGTGCAGCTACTCTTCCTTTAAAGTAATGTTTTTTATTTATGTATATGGATTAAAAGTAGGATCTAATTGACCTACATGATGACCTTAGGAACATAAATGCATGTTTAGAAAGAAAAGTAGCAAAAACCCCAGTAATGATTGCTCTTAAATATATGGCCATATCAGAAACTCAATTTTTTTCTCTTACTTCTCCAGAGCTGCCCCATATATATGCTCCGGAATCTCCTGTAATTATATCTAGAAATAATGCTTCTTGACTCTGCCATTGTAGTATCACTGCTTTAAGATTTAATTTTCCCATTGTTCTGCCTTGGGTGTTGAGCAGTGTTATCTTTTCATAGAAAAAATAAAATTTATCAACATAGTATCAGAGAAGAGTTCAATATTTCACTATTATGTGTGGTGATTAGTATACTAATCTTGTAGTGGTTTAATGTGATTCAGTAAATTTCCCTCTAGTTTTTATTCATGAAGAATTTGTTTATCATAAATATGATAAATTATATGAAATCCTTTTTTTCACTATGTATTAATTCTTCTTTCTCTATTTTCTGCTGATACTTCATTTTAGTATATTAAATGTTTCCCACAATTCTACATACTAAATACTGGCTTAGCTCTTTACGGAATTATTGAGATACTTAGAAAATTTTAGAAAATGGGGCCAGAAAATGGAAATTCAGTTTTAAGGTTACGCACCTTTGCAGATAATGCAAAACCACTGATCCCTGTTTCCTTCCTTCCTTCCATTCATTATAAGATCAGATTGGTTTTATCCACCATTTTCATTATGAGATTGTGGTTAGGCACAGGCCTAAAGCAGTAGAATCAGATAACAATATAAGAGACCAAAACCTCCTCATAAATTGGTATTCTCTGTTATAGTGTAAGAAGAATTGAGATCTGGCTTATGTAGTAATTCTGTTTTTAAATTTACTTTTGTATAATAACATTTATAATCCCAGAACAGATTTTCATCAGTTGCTATTTAATTAAATTTATACACCACAGTGCTCTAATTGGCTATACTTTATTTAGCATATGAATAAACAAATTGTAATGATAGTATATAAAAATTTTACATTTTTGGTTTTGTTTTTGTGTTTGTTTTGTTTTTTTATTCATATGTAGAAATTTAATATTTAACAAATTACACAAAACTTGAGAAACTAGAAGCAATGATAACAAGAAATTAAACAAAAACATGCACAAAAATAAAATATAACCTCTATTTCACCTCTCATACATAAACTGTGACCTAAAACTAATATGTAACTTTTTGTATTGGATTTCTTATTTACATTTCAGATATTATCCCCTTACCCCACCCCACCCCCGCCCAGGAACCCCTATCCCATCCACCTCCTCCTGCTTCTATGAGGATGTGCCCCTACCCATCCCCCCACTCCCACCTTCCACTTCATGGACCAAGTATCTCCTCTCCCACCTATGCCTGACAGGGCCATCCTCCCTTACATATACAGCTGGAGCTATGGGTCCCTCCCTAATTGCTCCTAGGCTGGTTGTTTAGACCCTGGGAGGTCTGGTTGGTTGATATTGTTGCTTTCCTCATGGGGCCACAAACCCTTTCAGCTCCTTTAGTCTTCACTCTAACTCCTCTATTGGGAACCCCTTGATCAGTTCAATGGTTAGCTGTGAGCATATGCTTCTAAATATGTCAAGCTCTGGCAGTCCTTTAAGGACACAGCTATATCAGGCTCCTGTCAGCATGCACTTCTTGCCATCCACATCAGTGTCTACCTTTGGTGGCTGCACATGGGATAGATACCCAGGTGGAATGGTCTCCAGACGGCCCCTCCTTCAGTCTCTGTCCCTCACTTTGTCTCCATATTTGCTTCCTTGAGTATTTTTCTACTCCTTCTAAGAAGAACTGAAGCACCCCACTTGGTCTTCCTGAGCTTTATGTGGTCTGTGAGTTGAATCTTGGGTATTGAGAGCTTCTGGGCTTATTCATTATTCATCTGATTCTTATTCATTTTGATTGATTGTGTTAACTTATATAAGTGTTTGAAGAATATTTTTGTATAACATCTATAATAATCAAAAAAAATTAGCAGTAAACTGATTGATGATTTTATTTTGAATACTAAATATTTTTTATCAATTGAAGGACATGTTATCTTTTTGCTATCTTTACACAGTAGATCTATAGGGCTGAAAAGACGTCTTAATGGGAAATAAGACTTGTAACATAAGCATGCAGACTTCAAATCATTAGTAACTCCTTAAAAAGCTATGAGACCTAAAACTTTGAAGGTAGGTTAATGACCCCATAAAGTCCATTCAGTGACTGGCCCAATTTGGGATCCATCCCATGTGCAGTCACCCAACCATGACACTATTGCTGATTCCATTTTGAGTTTATAGACATGAGCTAGCATGTCTGTCCTCTGAAAGGTTCTATCAGCAGCTGTCTGAGACAGATGCAGAATCTTACAGCTAACCATTGCATAGAAGTTGGGGACCTTTAAGGAAGAGTTAGGGAAAGGACTGAAATAACTGAAGGGGATGGCAACCCCATAGGAAGACCAACATTATCAACTAACATGGACTCCTGATATCTCGAAGAAACTAAACCACAAACCAAAGAGCATACATGAACTGGTCTGTGTCCCTACCCCATGGTACATATGCAGGAGTGGACTGTTTTTCTGGCCTCAGTAGGATAGACTTGATGCCCTAGGTAGGGTTGATGTGGAGAGAGAAAGTGGGAGAGGGCTGGGTGGTGGGGAGTTGGGGAGCACTCTCTTAGAGGCAAAGGGGAGTGCAGGGGTTGAACAACTCTAAGACCATGGACCAGGAAGGGGCAACATTTGGAATGTAAATAAGTAAAACAAAAATAAATAAATAAAAAGTTGCATGTTCACAGGCACGGTTGTCTCTGTCTCTTTCTGTGTCCCTCTTTGTCTTTTCTGTCTTTGACTCTGTCTGTCTTTCTCTCTCTCTCTCTATACACACACACAAACAAACAAACATGGATGCACATTAAGATATGTTTAGTGCTTATCTGTGTTAATATTCAAAATATTTTAATTGCATTTATACATGTTATTAATAGCTACATTATTTAAATGTATACAAATTTGTTCTTTATATTTTTTTGTTTCACTATCAAATAATATTTTGGTTAGAGGGTATTTTTACATCTTCAAATTGGATAAGGTAGGTCTCTCACTATTAGAATCTATATCATTTTCTATAAAAAGATTGAGGGATAGCAGCCATATGGCCCTTGAACAAAGTAAGACTCAGCTGTACCAGTAAATGAAATTATAAAACGTGAACATAAATGGATGTACCCAGAAATTTTATACTTCATGAGATAATGCAGGCCCAGAAACACAAATACATATCTTGTCATTCATCTGTGCACGTAAACTTCAAGTTTTTTATTTTGTGTCTTTAATATAAAACACAAACAGAAGCCCATTAAGGATGAAGGAGCTTCTTGTTAGAAAGGAGCACTTTGAAGAAGGTAGATTACAGGTAGAACGAAAGTAGTGGGTGTAGATGGATATGGGAAGGTGTGCACAGTAATTGGTGAAGAAGACTAGCCCAAAGGAAAGGTGCATGAAAAACCATATAAAAATATTTCACAACCCAGCTTAAAAAATCTAGGTGGTGTATAGTAAAGCACATGAGTAAAGAAAAAAGAATACTGTAATTAAGCATTAAAAGAGGGCACACTGGATAGGAGGGTTTGATAGGTGGAGTAACTAAAACTGTCAGAAAGCATCATGCTAAGACAGTAGTTAATAAACTCATTTTTAAATTCGAAACAAAACATTGCTGGATACTGCATGCTGCAGAACAATCTGACAGGCAAAGAGTATCAACTGCTACAAAAGGGACAAGTATATCATGAGCTATGGAATCAATTTCTGATTTCAGGAGGTCATTAGCACTAGTGTACAATTTACTCTGTTATTGTTTGACAGACATGCTTCAAGTTGGTTTATAAATCTTTATAATTATTCTCATAGTCTCAGCTGCTCTCTACCTTCATCAGAGAAGCTTTTATGTAGAGCAGAAATCAATCAAGTATATATATATGAATATATTAGATATTATTATATATAATATATATATATTATATATATATATATTCAAATTGAACACTTTGTACCCCGTTCTAAATAGCATATCCATATCAATGTTACCTACAAGTTTCCAAGATTCAGAGATTATTGCAAAGTGGGAGGTGGAAAGACTTTAGGATCTGAGGATGGGTATCTGAATGGGGAGTTAGTGATGGGAAAAGGAGGGATTACATTGTGAAAGAATAGGGAGAGTGCTGGGAAAGATATCTATAATCAGTGAGCACCTCTGGGACAAGTTAGAAACCTAGAAAGATGGAAACTCCCAGGAATCTATAAGGGTGACCCTAGGATGCCTCCTAGCAATGGGAAATAAACAATCTGAAACCATCATCATCTGTAACAAAAAAAAAAGACTTCCAATGGAGGGATGAGGACATCACACAGCCACAGAATCTTTGACCTACAATTTGTCCTGCTTACAAGATGTGCAAGGGTAAATATGGAGCAGAAATTGAGAGAAAGCCCAAACACTGATTGACCCAACATGAGACCCATGCAATGAGAGAACCCACCCTTGACACATTTAATACTTGCAGATAGGTGGCTAGCATAATTGTCATCTGAGACACTTCACATAGCAACCAAAGGAAACAGATGGAGAAACCTAAGGCCAAACAGTGGGTGGGACTCATTGAATCCTGTGGAATACGGGCTAAGAGTGAGTCAGGATTGGAGGAAGCAAGAAAGGTCAAGTACACATAAGAAAGCCTACAGAATTAAGAAATGTGGGCTTTATAAAGGATAATAGAGACTGAACCACCAACCAGAGAGCATAAATGAGATAGACCTATGTCCTCTGCATATATGTAACAGATGTGAATCTTGGTCTTCATGTGTGACCCCTAACAAGAGAAGGAACTGTCTCTGACTCTGTGCCTGCTTTTAGATCTAGTCCTCGCAACTGGGATGCCTATTCTAGCTTCAATAAGCGAAGACATTTTTAGTTCTATTGCAACTTAATATGGCAAGCTTGTTTGACATCCATGGGAGGTCTCCTTCTTTTTGAGGAGAAAGGCAGCAGTTGATGTGAAAAGTGGAGAAAAGAGGAATGGTCTTTGAGAAGAGGAGGAAAAGGAAGCAGTGTTCAGGATATATAGTAAATAAATTAATGAATGAAAAAATGGAATTTTTGCAGTAAATTTTAACTTGAATTTTTGAATTTTTTTTTTAATTCACGGGAAAATTATGACATCAGAATCAAATGGGATATTAAAAAAAATAATATTTTAAGACAGCTCCAGCTTTGAATTGAAAACTTTTAAAAGCTTAACATTCTGGAAACTTTAAGGTCTGTGTGTCATGTAACATGTTATAACATGTCAGAATAATAACAAGAGCAGATTTTCAGGTAAATAAAAGATAAAAATCCTACTTATAAAACTGTTAATTATTGACTATCAACATATATTCTCTGGACTAATGTTATAATGGTGGGTCTGTCTGTCTTTTCTTTATAAATGGTTCTGAAGTGATTGCAATGATGCTGGATAAAATAAATAATCATTTTTAGTCTTCGACTCAAGGAAAATCAAATCTAATGCTCCATACCAGCGGTTCCAATGTGTGGTAAATGACCATTTCACATGGGTTCTGTAAGACGTTTGGAAAACACAGATATTTACCTTAAGTTTCGCAACAGTAGCAAAATTACAGTTTTGAAGCAGCAACCAAAATAGTCTCGTGGTTGGGGTCACACAGTAAAAGTAACCGTAATAAGGTGGGCAGCATTAGAAAGGTTGAGAACCACTGATCTGTACATGCTTAAATACACTTTGAGTAAATTAAATTCTTAGTAACTAGACAACTGGCATAAGGAAGATTATATCTATATAAAAATGTCCTCAGGATTATACATTTATTTAAAAACAAATATGTAGTTCTTCATAGTTACTAATAGACAGCCCAAAAATACTGATAACTTAAGAAACGCTATTGTAATTCAAATACAAAGTCATTTAAGATGTTTTAGAAAAGTGAACAAAATAAAAAAGAGTTCAGTAGATTTTGAAGCTGTTCGTAAAAATGTGCTGTTCCCTAAAATGCACACTCAAATAAAAATGTACTTCCCACTTGGAAAAGGGTTCTTTTATTCCATTTAACTAAGTATCAAAGCCAAACACCTAACAGGTCTGAATGAGACTAAATTGTTCTTTGAATTAAACATGTGCTTGAAAGGTTTTCTTCTAATACAAATACTCTAAAGAGCAAACTCCTTTATTTTCATATATAGTGGTACTTGCTTAAAGACTTCAATAAAAATGTGAGAAAATCAGCTTAATGAAACATACTAGCAAGGCATTTTGCATTTTTTCTCTCTATGATCTCTGAAACTAAGGTTATGAGACACAACAGGATTTTCTTATATAAACCACACACAAATAGAGAAATGAAGTTTCTTTTTCCCCTGTGTGCTATAATTTAAAACAGCAGGGGCTGTTTGATAGAACTTCTTAATCTAAAACTACTCTAAAGAATGAGATAAAGATGTTTGTCAACCCAGTGATGCAGTGTGACTTGCTTTAGTAGTGTTCAAGACATTTTATAAAGAACTTAAGTTTTCTTCCCTGTCAGCAGGGTTTTTTAAACTTGAATCATTTCCTATTTAGACTTAGAGGAACGTTGTTGGTGCTCTGGTACTTTGTTATAAGACAATTTTAGAAAATTATAAAGCTTAAAACTAAAATGGAACAATAAATCATTTCCTGCAAACCTTAAAACCACTTAATAACCATCTAAATATTAGCTGCTTTTATGAAATAAAGCTTCAAAAGTGTCACTATTCTTATTTTTATTTCTTTTACATTAAGCAAAATAAAGTATAATCATTATGAAAAGTTCAGTGATATATATCTTTGAAGTTCTTTTAAAAAGCTCATATTCACTGAACTATAAAAATGAAGAATAAGTATGAATAACGTTAAGTATTTTGATTCACTTGTGTTCTAAGCATTAGCTATTTCTTTTTCTTAAAATTTTTATTGGATATTTTATTTACATTGCACATGTAATCCCTTTCCTCCTCCACTCAGGAATCCCTTATCCCATCGCCCCTGCTCCTGCTTCTATGAGGATGTGCCCTCACCAACCCTCCCACTTCCACCTCCCAACCCACGATTTCCCCCACACTGGGGCATCCAGCCTTCACTGGATCAAGGACTTCCTCACCCACCTATTCCTGACAATGTCATCCTCCACTAAATATACAGCTGGAGTCATGGGTCCCTCCCTATGTACTCCCAGGCTGGTGGTTTAGACCCTGGAAGCTCTGGTTGGTTGGTATTGTTGCTCTCCTCATGGGGCCACAAACCCTTTCAGCTCCTTCAATCTTCACTCTTACTCTTCCATTGGGAAACCCATGATCAGCTCAATGGTTAGTGTGAGCATCTGCCTCTGTATATTTCAGGCTCTGGCAGACCTCTAAGGAGACAGCTATATCAGGCTCCTGTCAGGCTTCCTGGCATCCACATCAGTATCTACCTTTGGTAACTGCATAAGGGATGGATACACAGGTGGAGCAGTCTCTGGAGGGCCTCTCCTTTAGTTTCTGTCCCACGCTTTGTCTCCATACTTGCTCCCATGAGTATTTTGTTATCCCTTCTAAGAAGGGCCAAAGCACCCATACTTTGGTCTTCCTTGTTCATGAGCTTCATGTGGTCTGTCAGTTGTATCTTGGATATTGTGAGCTTTTGGGCTAATATCCAATTATCAGTGAGTGAATACCATGTGTGTTCTTTTGTTATTGGGTTACTCATTCAGGATGACATTTTCTAGTTCCATCCATTTACCTAAGAATTTCTTAAATTCATTATTTTTTTGTTTTGTTTTTTTATTGGAAATTTTATTTACATTTCAGATGTTCTCTCCTTACCCATTTCCCCCCCTCCCTCCCAGGAAATCACTATCCCTTCCCCCCTCCTCCTGCCTCCAAGTTGGTGTACCCCCACCAACCCTCCCCCATTATCTCACCTCCGCACCCTCGAATATCCCCCCCACAACCCCCAGCCTTCATAGGACCAGGGATCTCTTCTCCCACTTATATATAGCTCCCTTGCATATATAGCTGGAGCCATGGGTCCCTCCCTAAGCGCTCCCAGGCTGGTGGTTTAGACTCTGGGGGCTCTGGTTGGTTGGTATTGTTGCTTTCCTCATGGTTGTCTCGAATCCTTTCAACTCCTTCAGCCTTCACTCTATCTTCTCCATTGGGAACCCCATGATCAGTTTGATGGTTAGCTGTGAGCATCTGCCTCTGAGTATGTCAGACTCTTGAAGACTTCTAGGGTGACAGGACCCAGCTATACCACTCTTGGGCATACACCCAGAAGATGCTCTAACACATAACAAGGACATATGCTCCACTATGTTCATAGCAGCTTTATTTATAATAGCCAGAAACTGGAAAGAACCCAGATGCCCTTCAACAGAGGAATGGATACAAAAAATATGGTACATTTATACAATGGAATATTACTCAACTATTAAAAACAATGAATTTGATAAATTCTTATGTAAATGGATGGAACTAGAAAATATCATCCTGAGTGAAGTAACCCAATCACAAAAGAACATACATGGTATTCACTCACTGATTATTGGATTTTAGCCCAGAAGCTGAAATACCCAAGATTCAACTCACAGACCACATAAAGCTCATGAAAAATGACAACCAAGTAGGGGGGGCTTCAGTCCTTCTTAGTAGGAGTAACAAAATACTCAAGGGAGCAAATATGGAGACACAGTACAGGACAGAAACTGAAGGAGGGGCCATCTACAGACCATTCCACCTGGATATCCATCCCATGTGCAGTTACCAAAGGTAGATGTTGATGTAGATGTCAGGATGTACATGCTGAATTCATTATTTTTAATAGCTGAGTAATTAGCTATTTCTTTTAGTCTTTTTTTATATATTTTAATGTCTTCATATATATCTATATCTATCTATCTATCTATCTATCTATCTATCTATCTATCTATCAATAATACAATGATTTTAAGCAATTTTTAAGTGTTTCATAGAGTCATGGTGGCTTTCTTCTCCATTCACCTTCTTCTTTCCCTTGTGACTGTCCTATGACTACAAGCTAGGAACTCTAAATCCTGCATATACCTCTTCTGCCCAACTGCTGGCATTCTGTGTCTGTATTTGCCAATCAGAAATAACTTGGGGCATTCACATAGCATCACGAGTCTACATTTAGAATCTTTTGTCTCTGGTGCAACCAGGTCTTGAGGGCCTGCACTTAGCATTACAATATGTAGCAACAGATAAAACCACAACAATTCTATATTTTATACTCAAAACCAGAAAATAACTTTTTCTTGAACAATGTGGGATGATTGAGTTGCAGTTTTCTACAGCAAAAGACAAGAATATGGTTAACTATTCAAGGGAAACCAGGAATTAACAAACGATAACTTTATTCTAGGTAATAATCTGAGTACCAGCATTTCCTGTGTCTCAAAGTGATGTTTCACAAGAGACAGCATTCAGGAAAACCAATCTGTGATGCACGCTCCCTTTGTAGTTACAGTTTTTTTTTTTTTTTTTTTTTTTTTTTTTGTTCTTAACTAATCATTTATTACAGTCTTAAAGACTTAAAAACAAACAAACAAACAAACAAAAGACTTAAAAACAAAGACTAAAAAAACCAAGATAAATGTTAAACTAAAATTATTCAAACTACAGAGTATCACAGATAAACGCATTTCTATTTACTGAGAAGAAACTGAAGAATGCTTTGAATTCTGCTAAGCCTGGTAACAAAATATTGTGATTTAAAATGGGTGTCAATGTTCCTTTGATCTTAAGCTCAGAGTCAAGTAACCCCTAGGAAAAGAGTCGAATTTAATGCTTAGGCATAGTAACAGGATACTGCAGCTTGCTCTACCAACCTGGCAGACTATCTTAGTGGAGGCCTCTGTTCTCTACCTTCTCTCTCTTGTTTGATGTACAAGCTAACACTCAAATATCCTCAAAGTTTTTGGTAGTTTTAGATTCCTTGTAAATCTGATGATCAAACTCATTTCCACTGACTTAGGGACAAAGAACATTCTATTAAGGTCCAAGCACAGCACTAGAAATGAGCTATGGAACAGTCTTTTATCCACCCCACCCCCACCCCCATAGCAGACCTTGCATATTGTTTCTAAATGAGACATCTCCAAAAGAGAATGGCATCTTTATTCCTCTTCTACACCCCACCGCCCCAAAACAAAGTCCTTTACGTGTTGGGATCTCCATATCCGGTGAAAATGAGGCACAGCTAAAACTCCATACTAAAAATATATGTAAATAACTTCATGTTGAGCTTATGACGCCACTTTCTGATCTGGCTCAACAATACTGCACAGACAGTAAAGCCGTCTCCTGACTTATATGTAATCTTTAAAAATTTAAAAAAATAAATCCATCTATGAAGGAGACTAAAAGCAGGAGGTGAGGCAGGAGGAGGAGCTGAGGACACAGTGTCCTGAATGACTCTCGGTTTCCTTTCTGATTTATTTTTTAAAACGGAATTCTTTCTCTACAGTTGCCTGAGAACCACTATGGTTTTTGTCAAGTCTGTAACAGCAATTATATGTCATCCCCCACAAGCACACTTGTTTGTCTCAAGCCTATAAATACTGTGTTAGTAATACTAAACTATTGCCATTGGCTTATCTGTAAAAAGAAAAATAGAGATTTGCATTTTATGAAGTTAGCAGTGAGGGCAGGTGGAAGGGACGCAATGCAGTACACAAGATGGTTTCCTGGGACACAGAAGCCAAAGTGAGGTCTTGAAGGAGCCACCTGGTCAGGCCGTGTCTGAGGAAGAGTCGTAGGAGGAGACAATGAAATTGCCGCTGTTGGAGTGGCCAGCCACGGACTGGGCAGCCTGCTGGCTCAGGTTGTTGCAGATGAGCACCAGCTGATTGCTCTGGGCCTCAGACAAGGTGCTACAGCTCTGATAGACACTGAAGTTGGTCTTCCTGCCGGGATGTTGCCCTTCTCACACATGGTCTTCACCATCTTGGCCAGCTTGTTCTTGCCAAGGGCCTGGCAATTGTACCAGTGAAGAGCTGCCAGGTTCACGACTGGCTTGATGGACAAGTAGAAGGGGGCGTCCTCATATCGCATAGCAGGAGGCCTCCTCTGGGCATACTCCTTATAGTCTTGCACCGGGCAGGTCTGTGGGGCATGCTGGGTGGCATAAACTCGCGAGTCTGTCCCTCCTCTCTTGGTTTTGGCATTCAGATCCCCAGTGTCCTGACCCATCCACTCCAAGTACTCAAGCCCAGTTTCTGAGACGCGGAGCCGGATATCACCCCATTTCAAGGTGGATCCATGGAAGCCTGTGCAGTGGCCAAAAGCTTTCGTATTGTTGAGCCAGACAAGGTTGAGCAGACCCTCCGGGTTGTACCTGCTCAGCAGTCCCCTCTTCCGCAGGATGAGCTCATCGGCAAAGGTGAGCTTCATGGACTTGTGTGGGCTTGTTGCCCTTCTCACAGATGTTTACATGTTTCCAATTTTCCAGTAACTAGTCTAACCCATATTGTTGTTTATTCTGCATTGGCATGTGTTCACACAAATCTAAGAGAAACTATTTAGACTACGATCCTGATACAGTCATTCCTATAGACCGTTTTATGCAGTGCACAAAAGTCTGGAGACATCATTGGGTATGGAAGACACATGAGTATTGTTATTTTTTTAATTTTGCAATTAAAAATCAAGTTTTTAAAAAATTATTACTTTTAGTACAGAAAAGTAAATGTTTTGTCTGAAAGCAACTTCAAAAATGTATGATTAAAATTAAACCAAAGATTCAGTGTCAATTTCAAAGTTTCATAAATTAATCAAAAGCTTATAGCAATATATTTCATAAACTACTGAATGATGTGGCAGGGAGAGAGTCCTCAAAATTGCCTGAGCATTCCTGCAATAAGTAGTTTGGCAATTCAAGCCCCTATGTCCAGATATTTTGTAGAGACCTATATTTTGCTTGTTTTATAAGAAAAAAGAAGAAATAATAAAATGATATGAAAGAAAACTTTTAAATGGTGACAAGCATGATCCAAAGTACATGGATAACAAATTTAGATGGTGTAATTTAATAGTAAATCTTCATCAGAAACAGATATAGAGAAATATTAGAAATCCATAGTAAGTCTTGTCAACCACAGAGAATATCCCAATACCCAAAGCTCACAGTCAGCCTGAATAAATTTGTAATGGAAGTATAGCCTGCAGAAAACAAAAGTCTGGAGGATTAGAAAAGTACCCAGAGGTTACTTACACACTCAAACATGGACACTTCAGCAGAACATGGAAACTTTGGTAGAGTTTAATAAAAAATTCATTGAATTCATTGGCTCACCCTTTAAACTACAGACAAAAATATAACCAAAAATCAAGACTAAAGCAAATAAAAACTAAAGTTTAGTATACAAATAAATGGTCAAATATTTCACTCATTAGGAACTATCATTATAGTTTATAATTCCAGGAATGTTTCAAATCTAACCAAATTTTATTTGATAATAATTAGTAACATGGGGTAAAAGAATAAGAAAATTTAAATCATATTGACTTTTTGTAAGTTCAATAAAATATTAAAATAACCAAAATTAAGATAATATGGCTTAAGCAAGATCAAAGGAAAAAAGTATTCACTAGATAGATTTACACAAGGAGTACTTTACATAATTCTGAAGACACGAACATAAAAAACTGATATTAAAAACATGTTTAATGAAACAAAAGAGATCATCTACTAAAAATTGAATATAAACACAAGAACAATGATATAGCAGAAAATTTCAATTAAAAAAAGAAAATTACATAAAAAAATCAATATGAAGTTTTTAAAAGATTTTTTTTAGTTGGGGTTTCCATTGGTATGAAGAAACACCATGACAAAGGGAACTCTTATAACAGATGGTATTTAACTAGAGGTGACTTACAGTTTCAAAGGTTTGGTACAGTATTATTATGGACGAAAGCACGGCAAAGTTTATACAGACCTGGGACTGGAGGAGCCAAAAGTTCTAACTCTTGATCCAAAAGGAGGCAGGGAAAAGACTGACTTCTGCACTGGTCAGAGCTTGAGCAAAAAGACCTCAAAGCAGGCCTACACAAGACCTTGTGATTTGAGTACACCTGTACAGTAGCTTGTGATAGTACACTGTTAATTTTAGATAATAAATAATGCCCTGATATAATCCACATTCCATTAGTCATTAAGGAGTTGTTGGATATTTGGTTATTTTTCTCTTCAGTTCCAACAGAGCCATATCTACTCAAACAAGGACATACCTGCTAAAGTGCCAATCCCTGTGTGTCAAGCATTCTAACACTTGAGTCTATGAGAGACAGACCATTCAATATATATATGAAATTTAAAAATTGACCATTATTACTCAATACCATATTCCAGCAGGAAAACCATAATAGAATTTAAACATCAGCCAATAGTCATGATACCTAAACCAGAAATAACATAACAAACTTCAATAGGTCATGAAATATTAAAGTCCAGAAAAGAGGGTAGAGATGGAAAAAATTGATGTATTATTAATAGAAAAAAAGAAAGGCTATAAGAAATCTGCCTATTTTTATTGAAAACCAAACCATATCAATCCAAAACTGCAGATGCCCCCCACAGACAATCTGTAACTCAATACACATAAATACATCTGTCTGACTCAGGATTTCTATTCCCGCACAAACACCATGACCAAGAAGCAGGTTGGGGAGGAAAAGGTTCATTTTGCTTACACTTCTACATTGCTGTTCATTACCAAAGGAAGTCAGGACTAGAACTCAAGCAGGTCAGGAAGCAGGAGCTGATGCAAAGGCCATGGAAGGATCTTACTTACTGGCTTGATTCCCCTGGCTTGCTCAGCTTGCTTTCTTATAGAATTCAAGACTATCAGCCCAAGGATGGCACCACCCACATGGGCACTTCTCCCTTGATCACTAATTGAGAAAATACCTTACAGTTGAATCTCATGGAGGCATTTCCTCAATTGAAGTGCCTTTCTCTGTAATAACTCCAGCTTGTGTCAAGTTGACACACAAAACCAGCCAGTACAACATCGTAGTCAAATAGTTCAAAGTCATGGAGAAAAAGCTTGAAAGCTTCTAGATAAAGAAACCTTTGTACAGTTAAATCTAATATTAACAGTACAGGCAAGTCTGGAAATTGTAAGACTTGCATGTTGCTAGTGGCCTGTAAAATGTCATTGGGAAGCAATGTCATAAGATTTTATATATACAAGTGTGTATGTGTGTGTGTGTCTGTGTGTGTCTCTCTCTGTGTGTGTACATGCATATTTATAATTCTACTCCTGCATGTCTTAAAACATTACAGTATAAACATTTGCCACAAAATTAAGTTCAGTCTATTATTCTTAGTAGTTGAATAAAATAAAAATAATCCAAATGTCCAACAACTCACTAATGAACTAATGGACTGTGGATTCTACCAGGGCATTATTCCTTACCCAAAATTAACAGTGTACTATTACAAGCTGCTATACAGGTACACCCAAATCACATCTAGTGTAGAGGACTACATGTAGGAGGAACTAAGATGGGAGGAGTAAGGAAAGGAAGAGGAGAAGGAAGAGGAGGAGCTAGGAGAGAGGAACGAGAAAAATGGAGGCAGATGTTCACTTGTTCGTAGCAGTCAAAGGTAGTTGGTATATCTAGGTTGGGTATTGGGTTACACTTCTGATTGTATGGGCTTCTTGTTACTGATCATTATCAAATATATAAGCCTTTGGATAATCTAAGCATCAGAGTCTCATTTGTACCAAGCCCAAGTGGATGGCAGGATGGTCTGGGCAATGCCCAGCCTTGTGGAGACAGCAAGACAGCATGGAAGACTGGCAGAGTCATCTCCCACACTGGTGTCTTGTGGGTGGCATGGCTGGTGTTTCTGGCTGGCCATTTCTAGCTGTGGCGTGCATGTAGCCCCCAGTGGAGAAACATGGTGACTGAGCTAGGCAGAGCCTCCACAGCATAGATAGTTGGCATGACTAGTGGCCAATTTTAAATAATTACTTCAACAATTACATTTTTTATTTTCAGATATATGTTAGGATTTTTTGTATGGAATATTAAACCAGAACCAGAAATAAATCAGAGTTTGCTGAGGTTTGTGTGTGGAGGCACAGTAAAAGCATACTCCTGAAGCAATGATTATTCTCATGTTAGTGATGTTGATGGTAAATAACAATCTAATAATTTTCTGAAAAAAATCATTGAATTTCACCCATGGGAAGGATAAGTTTAATTTAATGCTATGTAAATCATACTTCAATGAACATATGTAACTTATTGTTCTATATTAGTTACTTTTCTAGTTATATAATGAAAGAATATGAACAAGGCAACTTAAATAAGGTATGGCTCATTTGGGGCTTGGGTTTCTAGAGTATAAGAGATCATGTGTATCATTGCTGGGAAGGGTGGTATCAAGCAGGTATGGCAACTAAAGCCAGTGAGACCTCATATCTCTAACTGCAAGGTGGAAAGCAGAGGACAGAAATGAAAAGGCACAGATCTTTAAATGTTCAAAGATTACCTAAAGTGACACACTTTTTCCAACAAGTCCATATTTTCTAAATCTCATAAATAGCACCATCAATTGTGGACCATGTATTCCCATGCCAGAGTTTAAGGAAGACATTTTGCAATCGAACCATCACTTTCAATTCTGAAGAACACATAGCCTGCTTGTTGTATCATAATACAAAAGACATTTAGTGCAAATCAAAAAATCCTGACAGTCACACTAATAATTATAATCTTCTGAGAATCAAGGCAATAACTTAATAATAAAAATTGTAAAAGCAGAACAATAACAAAAACAAAATAACAAAAAAGATTTTTTATTATACTCCCAACATAGAGGGACACATAATATGCAATGCTATATCAAAACAAAGGAAGTGAACACAATGAGAAAATACTTAACTCGAACAAGAAGAAACTCAGCAGTCTCATGTCAAAAGGCTTAGATGTGTTCTGCCCCCTGGGACATCTCTCTCTTTCTATGTCTATCTTTCTTCCATTCTGACGTTTACTCTCTTCTCTCTCTCTCTCTCTCAGACTGGTTGTATGTCCCATAAATAGTTCTGCTTGGCAGAAATTCATGGTTCTGGCTTCTCCAAAGCAACCAAATTATCTCACAATTTTATTTTAGGCCCTTCATGCAAAGACACCTCTGTCATACTCCTGGTCTTAGCAGCTTTCTGGAAACCATAGAGAAAAATTCCCTATCTCTTTTACTCATGATAATTCAGAACTCTAAAGCCAGCACAATATGGAAGACACTGACAAGTTTATCTGCCCCCTTGAGTCATAACAGCAGTAGACTGTGTTTGCTGTCTCTATCTAGGGTCAGACAATTCCTTAACCTTTTTCTTTCACATGTAAGAAGCTTAGCTGGGTAGGATCTTGTCCTCTGGGTAGTCCACTGGAGAAAAGGCCTCTGTTTAATCTGCTTATCTCTTTCAACACAATCCTTGGCTGAATCATTATTTATTCTTGTTTCCCTTTGTTTTTAACACTGCACATCCTATATTGCTTTTTGTTGCATGTGCTCCTTTTCCTTTTAGATCTGCATATGAGTGATTACCAATAGCCACAAGACAAAATCTATTAAACTGTCTTGAAATGTCATTTTGCATGTTCCTTTTAAATTTTACTTCAGGATAATTCTCAGGATAAGGACAAGAGGCAGGCAGATTATTTACTAAACATCACAGGAATGGCTTTTAACTAAAGTGCTGTTAACTTTCTTGCTTCCCAAGAAAGACTTTCTAGCTAGTTCTCTGAACTCAGCTTTACTATAGCATTGTGTTCTTTGCTTGTACTAGGAGAGCATCCAGCCAAAATCAAAAACTTCCTTCTATATCCTTATATGTGCTCTGCCACTAGAAGGAACAATTAAGATATTTCGTACCACAAATAATCTGATCAAGAAATTTTCACAAAAGTACTGAGAAGCTTGCATCTTAGTTGATTTTAGATGAAGTCAATTTGACAACCCAAATTAACCACCACAGGTAGACACATAATATTATATTTATATTTGGTAATTTAGTTTGTCATAGAAGTGCTCTGACAATGATTAACTTTTCTTTTGTGTTTCTGATATTTCAGTAGGCCAGGATAGAGAAGGAAAATCAAAAAAAAAAAAAAAGTGTGATAGAATAAAACAGCATAAGTACTTGCATATTTCTCCATGTCCCTTTTCAGAATCACTTACATAGTGTAGATAAGTGGTAGCGTAGGCAATAATGAAAGAAAAAGAAGATATGAATATGCTTGTTTTATGTAGTTTTCCAACTTGAAAATATCTATAAAGCAAGTAAGTAACCTCTATATTTTTCACCAAAAGAAGCTGGCAGTAAACTGACATATAAAAAGGAATACAAGCTGTGAGTTGAAAAGAAGGGGCAAAGGAAAATATGAAACTAGAGCAATGTACAGAGCCAACAACTGATTTTGACTATCCCTGAGGAATCAGGATGAATTAATGCTGCCCAATGAAAGCTGAAGACATGAGATTCAGAGAAAATGTCATTAGTGACCCCAGAAACGAGAGAGAGTAAAGGAGTCTGTGCTCCTTAGCACCTTAGCTGCACATGTGTGATTGTCTCCAGAATTGAATGGCAAATGAATCTATATAGCAGAGCCTTATGTTAATTGATTGATAACTTCTTATAGTCACTGAGATGTGTATCTTTAGAGAACTGTATGTTCAGTAACCAGCAAGATGGGCAGCAGTTTGCAAAATTAGTTACCAAGCCCAAGTTGGATCTCTGAAACTCCCATGGTGGAAGGTGAGAACATTTTTCTAGAATTGTCCTTTAACCTCCAAATGGATACATACATGTATGTATGCAGTTACCCCTGTGAACAATTCATTAAATAAAATTAATAAACCTTTTTAAAATTTTTATTGGATATTTTCTTTATTTACATTTCAAATGTTTTCCCCTTTTTAGGTCTCCCCTTCTGAAAACTCCTATCCAATTCCCCTTCTTCCTGCCTCTGTGAGGGTGCTCCCGCACAACTCCCATCTTCACACCCTTGCATTTCCCTACACTGGGACATAGAACATCCTCAGGCCCAAGGCCTCTCCTCCCACTGATGTCCAACAAGGCCATATATGAGGCTGGAGCCATGGGTCCCTCAGTGGTTGGTGGTCCAGTCCCAAGAAACTCCAAGGGGTCTGGCCAGTTGGCACTGTTGCTCCTGATATGGGGCTGCAAAATCCCTCAGCTCCTTCAGTCCCTTCTCCAACTCCTCCATTGGGGACCCCACACTCAGTTAAATGGTTGGCTGTGAGCATCTTATTTTGTATTTGTCAGGCTCTAGCAGAGCCACTCAAGTGACAGCCATATCAGGCTGCCTACAGCAATGGCTTCCTGGAATCCACAATAGCTACCAGGTTTGGTGACTGTATATGGGATTGATCCCCAGGTAAAAACCAGAAAACTGAAGTATCAAACTTGTCTAAATTTAAGATTACCTTCTCTATATTGAAATGTGCATAATATCACTATCAAGTGTAATGTATTAAAAATATCTTTATGTTCATATTATGTCTGTGGAGCTTCCAGTACACATCACAAGCAACTCCAGTAGAGAATTTTCTCTCTAAAAACATTACTGCTTTTTTAATCAGAAAGAAGGGCTTTATTGCCTTATTACTCTCCCTCTTCAAGAGCATGGAGATTAGAGCACAATATCCCACTATATGTTAATCAATAAAGTCTTAAACAGCCGGCGGTGGTGGCACACGCCTTTAATCCCAGCACTTGGGAGGCAGAGGCAGGCGGATTTCTGAGTTCGAGGCCAGCCTGGTCTACAGAGTGAGTTCCAGAACAGCCAGGGCTACACAGAGAAACCCTGTCTCGAAAAACCAAAAAAAAAAAAAAAAAAAAAAAAAAGTCTTAAAAAGCACCATCATATTCATTCTCTAGAAATGACTACTAAAACTAACAAAAAAAAAAAGTGCTGGAAAACCACAAACATCAATTCATACCACTACTACAAACTGAGGTGTCAAAAATAATTTAATATCTCTGAGACAGTTAGTTTTTCTTTTTATATATGAGAGTGGAAGCAAGATGAGCTAGGCACCTGTTTTAATAATGGAATTTTAGGACCATATTATAGGCTATATGCTGCTTCTACCACCTCATGAAATAAGACTGGACATTTAATTAATTAGCCAATTGATTGAATCAGTCAATATTGTCAAAGAGATAACTGTACTGATGCTGACAAATACATAGCTTAACTAGAATGAATTGTTATTTATATTAAATTTATTATAAGTATTAAAATACACTAAATTTATTAAGAGAGAATGTCACTTAATGACATGACTCATATCATTCTAGGGATGAGATTTGGAGTAGAGGATAAGCCACCTATTTCACTAAATAGAATCTCAAAGAATAGCTTTGGGCAGAAATAGTGTTAATAATGTATCATCCCATTCTGAAAACAGCTTCTCTTTCCAGGAGCAGTTTAAAGAAGTATCAACTTGGATTGGTAGGGTCCACAATATAAGCTCAGAAAATATGCAAGGTTCTTTTTCACACAAGTCTAGATGGCTGCATTCAGCACCCCTTAAAGCAATAAAGAGAATTACTGAAATAGGTTGCAAATGTGGGCAGAAGCTACTGAAGCCATAATCACTGTTTCTATGTTCTGAACAACAAAACACAAATGAAGTAAATTAATGAGGAGACAATTGGATTACTTAGAGAAGGCTCCTGAAAACGAAGTGATTAAGTCAGGTTGCAAAATAATAAAGTACGGCTGTTGTTCTTGGTAAGACACAAAAAGACAATTATGCAAAGAGACACTTAAAAGCGGTGCAACTAAGAATGCCATCCTAATCTTCCCTAATACCCCTTTCTTTTCAAGAACCACTTTCAAAATATTTTCTTCATTCTAAATGTGCTTCAGAAATCACATAGCATTTAATGCTCACTGTCACATAGCATTTAATAAATCAATTTTGTGTGTCTTATCAAACTTCAGTAATTTCAGAAAACTTATCAAAATCACAAAGAAGTCTTCATACAAAATTAGTAGTTAGTAGTTGGCCAGAATAAAATTTCCCAAAAGAAAATTGTCTATCAGGAACCGAGAAGTTGGAGCAAGGTTAGATGTATGGACAGAGGATGCCTCAAATATAACTAAGAGCATCCAGTGTTTACTAATTGGATGACCAAGATATAAGTACAAAGGCAAAATAATATGCTGCTCTAAGGGGGAGGGAGGATGATAGAACCTGTGGGCTTGTTACCATTTGGATAGCTTTACAGATGGTTATGTTCTATGTAATTTCATTCAATGCTTTCTTATTTACAATTAGGATTTGAAGGCTAAGTTCCTTCCATACAGAAAACAGTTTACACATATGCATTATTCCATGGTTACTTTACATTTTGTATGAAGTTTGAATATTCCTTTTCTTATACATTGATATTATCTAAAATAATTTAAATGGCTAAGTTACATAATTTAGAAAACACGTTTTTCTTCCTGAATGTATAAAATTTTGAAAAAATGGGTATTTAAATATCACATATTATATAAAAGCTTTTTCATATATTGTAAAATACAGAATCAGGTTTTAAATTCCTTTTTATTGGATATTTTATTTATTTACATTTCAAATATTATCCCCTTTCCAGGTCTCCCCTCTGAAACCTCCCTCTCCCATACTCCTTCCTCCTGGTTCTATGAGGGTGTACCACCATCTACCCACCCACTCCCGCCTACCCACTCTGGCTTTCCCCTACACTGAGGCATCGAGCCTTCACAGGACAAAGAATTTAATTGGTTAAATTCTTAATTTAAAAGTCTTGCTTCTTTACCATAAAATGTTCAGGTTTTCTAGTTATTTAAGTTTGTTTCCATTATTATTGAAAAATATAAATCCAAATATTCTATCCACTGTTTATTTTGATTATGTACAAGATAAAACTCAGAATAACAAAATGACTAGATTGAGGAGACAAAGTGAATAGTTTTAAATCAGTTCCTAGCATGATGATGATGACGATAATAATAATGAGAGAGAGAAACAATGAAAGAAAAGAAAATAAACTATGTCGCCTCAGGGCCTTTCAGAATTAGTAACATAATTGCATAATACTTATCAGAATTTAAGACAGAGCAAGTACTGTTATTTTTACTCGTTATTGTTTTTCTTAACTAAAAACCACCCTAATGTATGCATATATTAATGTCAAGTACATCAAAATATAATTTATTTTAAATTGGTGAATAAAGGAATGAAATTAATGAACTTTAAAATTTTAAAATTATTTTTTATTATATTTATTTATTCAGTTTACAACTCCATGTCAGCCTTTCCTCTCCTCCCAGTACCCCTTCATAAAAGTCCTTCCCCCATTTCGTCTTCCCTTTCTCTTTGGAGAAGGGGAAGCAACCTTCTGGCTGTCCCACACACACACAACACACACATCACACACACACACACCCCTCCCCCACACCCTCTTGTATCCATCAAGTAGCTACAGGACTTGGCACATCTTCTCCCACTGAAGCCAGACAAAGTGGACCTACTTAGGGGTGAGGGATCCACAGGCAGGCAGCACCAGACTCGTGGATAGCCTCTAATTCAGTTGTTTTGGGATCCTCATGAAAACCAAGCTGCTAATCTGCTACATATATGTAGTGGGGCAAGGTCTAGCCTGTGCTTACTCTTTGGTTGGTGATTCAGTTTCAAGTATCCCTCAAGGATCCAGGTTAGTTGACTTTGTTGGTCTTCCTGTGGAGTTCCTATCTTCTTCAGGTCCTTCAATCCTTACCCCAACCCTTCTGTAAGACTCCCCTGTTGAGGTTTGGTCAAGTGCAATGTATGTAAGTGCAGGCCCTCAAGACCTGATTGACTGAAAGAAGAGAGTTCACATCTATACCCAAGTGATAGTATGTGACTGTGCCCCCAAGTTATTTCTGATAAAGATGCCCCAGCATAGCTGGACATAAGACACAAAAGCAGGTTTAAGGTTGCCAGGCTTGGGAGTTGGTGAAGACTCACTACTGCCAGGGAAAAGAAAGTGGAGAGACAACCAAGTTGCTATGGAATAATAATCTTAAAATAATGGCCTTGTGGGTTGGGTAATTGGAGATAAGAACAGCACAGAAGAAACATAGCAGATTATATAAAGGGATTATTGGTTGGTAAACAGACTTACCAGTATAAAGGACCTAGCAGGAATCAAAGACTCAAATCCTTCTATCCTTGAGAATTCTAGGATCACATGATTGCATCCCTGTATAATAAAATTGGTGCTGACCCAGTTTCTCAGAAGAAGTTTGGTACTTATCCACAAGCCTGTGACACTAGCACACATTGGTGAGAACTTTAAACTGTTGGAATTCAAGTTGAGCATCAAGGCCATAATCATATGGCTTAGCTACAACAGGAATTGGACCGTCAGTGCCTTGATGACTGGGCCAAGCACAAGGAAAAAGGATTACATCTTCTACAAAGAAGTTTAAATCTGCATATTCCTGCTCTTCTCGGGGTGACTTGTACCTGTTTCTTGTGCTTCATCTATCTTTGCACATGTTGTTTGGCATGTGTCCACTGTGCACTGGATAGTACCTTATAGACAAGACATTTAGGGTCTGTTAATTCAAAGTAGGCTTAGGAGGGCAATGCCAGTAGATTAGATGTTTCGTCCAGTCTTTATTGGCATATATTCCTACCCACATGGAAAATCTTTACCTTGATTAATGTTTTATGATCAAAGAGAATCAAGATTTAGAGTCAAATAATGCCACTAACAGTAAAGTTTTGATTGATTAGAACTGTAATCATTTGGATCAGATCTTTCTTTGACTCAAATGAAAATTGTTTTGTTTTTGTTTGGTTGTGTTTTATTGGTTTGTTTGAGAACAAATTAATTAATGAAAGATCTTCTCCTTAACACATCTTCCCATAAAGTGAGGTCTAGTTGATATTGCTAGTGAAGTTTGTAAATTTCAGAACAACAAAAGGACTTAAATAAACACATATTTTTAGTATTTAGTGGTAATGATTATTTGATAAGAAGATGAAAGACAACATACTAGCATGCTACTATTTTGAGATTGCTCAATTATACATCATCTACCCAGAGTTTTCATGATATATATAGCAACATAGACTTGAAATACACAAACATGGTCAATTCAGACATACATCAACTATAAGTTACTGATATACTTTTGAAGAAAATCAGTCATAATTAACAAACATCCTTATTCAGATAAAATAGAAGAGATTGATTATAAATTTGTAAAATAAATATTCTATATATATAAATATAGATAAATACTATGCATTCCTTATATACAACATATGTGAAAGACACAATGCAATAAGATGATGAAATGATTTTTCCCAATTGCAGGGTGTTTTGATTTCCTTAGCCCAAAGAGGTAGGATGAAAATGAACAAAAATCAAGGACAAAAACCACACCATATTCTTAATCAAGAATAATGATATCGGACAATTATTATGACTCATGTCTTTAATTCTAGTACCCAGGAGTAAGAGATAGGCAATTTTCTTTGAGTTCCATTCTAGCCTGGTCTATAAAGCCAGTTTAGGGTAGCCAGACTACAATGTAAGACACTGATAAAAATAAAAAAGAAAGAAAGAAAAAACATATTAAAATTACATAAGTGATGCTGAAAAAATTCAGAAATACATGAGTGTGGAGTGGTGAGCTGTGAGAGGCAGCAGGGTACCTAGTTGAGCCTGCTTCAAACCCTAGAGACACTAAAGGGCTGGTAGGAGTTTGGTGGTGCTCCTGGGCTCCCTGGTTCCTCTCACTTAGCTTCAGCCCTCCACAGCCCCTCTCACAGAGAGGTCTATGACCATCAGTCAAGTAGGAACAGTGCCTCAGGTTCTCCCACATATAGATGAGGTGTCTCCAAGATCTCAGACCAAGCCAATAGGAATTACCTGCTGCCACACCCTAACCCACCCCAAAACTGTATATAAGATTCCTATTCGGGAGAAGTAAAGGTGTGTGAGAATCATTCCATTGTCCAAGAGTTTCTGTAGCAAGAGCTGTAACACTACCACTTGGGAAGAGATCTGCTCTCCCGAAGTGCCTTCAGGACCCTTCCTGAGCTCCTTGCTAGCTAGTCGGCTTCTCACTGGCTCAGCACAGAACAACAGGTGCAACGCCTAGGAGCAACTGGGTGGCGACAGCATAGACACAGGTAGAGGCAGCAGCAGAGGCAGCAGAGGCAGCAGAGGCAGCGAAGGCGATTTCCCCCTTCCTGCTTCCACTCTATCACTTTGGCCTGAACCCTCACACCTGGCTGGGCCAGAGAGCTTAGTAGAAAGCCTTCTGGCACCGGGACCCACAACTAGAACCCACACATGAGTTTTCCTGAATATATATAAAGAAAAATCAAGGACAATTTGTCTATATAAAGAGGGTGTAGACTGATTAATACTAGAGTCTACCCAGCTTGGTGATTAGTTGTGTTTCCTGGTAATTACTTACTGACTGGATTACACAAAGATAACTATACTACCAGGAAGACCTCAAGGCAACTTATAGTTCCAACACCACAACACCAACTAGGTTAACTCTCTGGATCAAGAAATCTTACTGTGAGACACTTATAGACCTATACTACTAAAGAGTTCTAGCCCGGCCAATCTTTACCTTGTATATGATAATCTTGAGAAGAGGGATATAGTGTGACTCTCTACATGAGCCTTTTGAGTAATCATTGCTCATAGATTCATGAGAATAAGTAATCACAGTAAACTCAGAAGATCTACTCTGGATGACCACCATTCCTCTGTAATGACAACAGCTCAAATTAGAGGAAAGAGAAACATATCAAGATATTTATACATAATGCTTAGAATGGATATAATTTGGAAAAATTTAAAGAACTAGCTACCGGTAAAATTTCTGGAGCAATCTAAGTCTCATAAATTAGTTATAGGAAAGAACCTACAACACCACAAATAACGTGGTAATTTCTTTCACATTAACATATGTACATTATAAGAAATAGAACTACTACTTGTGGATCTTTAAACAGAATAAGAACATATGTCCACATCAAAGCTTACGCAAAATTGTTTATAACAACATTTATTCCAATAACAAAGAATAGAACCAACATTAATACATATTATGGTATATTATGTTTTATATTTATATAATACTTACACAAAAACACATGAAAGTAAGAAAACATAATAAGTAAAGACTAGTATAAATCTCAAAACCGTTATACATAGCATCACCATTAGTGAATTTTGAAAAGAAAAACTTAAATAATGTTAACTACCACAATAATAAATGATCTATAGTATAATAAATCATATAATTTCAGATATGAAGAATTGTGAGTTAAAAGTAAAATGATTGAAAGTTCAATATTTTTAAAAGAGCATGTATATTAGATAAATGTGTATAATTGTCAAATTTTCAAAGTTTACATTTAGAATGGTTGACTATTATCAGAGATATGGTTAAAGGTTTTTTAATGTTACAAAATTTTGACTGCATATAAGGTAAGATGGACACTACTCTGCTACCTACAAAATTCAACTGGAAAAAAGGATTAATGCCACATTGATTTTCAACATTAGTTTTCTGATGGGCTTATATTTTGGAATTGCACAAGCATCATTTAAAACACAAGAATATTGGAGTCCATCAATTATTCCATCTTAATTGTTCTGGGTGCCAATTTTTAATATGCTCAGATAATTCTAATATGAAGCCAGATTAGATCCAATAGTATAGTTCACATGAAGTGACTGCCAGTACCAGTAGCTAATGGATTTATGGATATGTTTTAAGTAAATATTTAAAATACATTCTTGAAATAGTTATAAATTAAAATTGACAAAGGAACTGTTGCTTACTAAATTTTAAAAACTTTGGATACAAAGCATATTTAATATTTTAATGAATTCACATTATTTCTCCATTTTTATTTGCTCCTTCAAATTAGTTTTGGGGTCTTCTTTTCTTGTGTTTGACCCAATGTTGAACATTTCTCATGTAATTCTTGTTCATAAGATTTTGCCATGAAACATTTGAGTTAAGTTTATTATTAATTCTCATGGGTGTGTGATGTTTAATATGTATTTAATCTCAATCAGTATCTTATTTACAGATTTAATCCAAAAGAGAGAAAAGACATCAAAACTTGTATGAAAAAGTCTACCAAATGTTTGGAGAGTTCATAACTGTATAAAGAAATAATGATATGGGAATACAGTAAGATGTATAAAGTTGATAGATACATAGAATGATAGATGATAGAGAATAGATAAATTGATAGATAAATAGACGATAAATAGATTAGAAGATAGATGATATATAAATGAATGTAAGGTAGATTGGTTGACTACTGATTCCAAGATTACTATTGTATCAGTATTACTACTGATTCCAAGAATACTTTTCATTATAATTGGTTTTCTCAATACATAAGTGTATTTTTTGTAGCAAATTATTAAAAATTATAAAACACAACCATTTTAACAATTCCTAGCAGTCACAACTTTACCACAGAATGTCTGTTCAGTATATCGCTTCTGTAATAGGTAGATGTGTATTTACAGCGAGGTTTCATTATTAACACATCCCTAACTGTATACCACTTTAAAATTTTTAGATAATCAAGAATAGAGAATGGGAAGATTCTGAGATAATGTACAGAAATAATGATACACTGAAATCATTAAGAATGTGCTTTAAGTAGTATGATTTATGTCTGAGCATATAGGAAATATTCTATAGACTTATTTTCATAATGTAGCCTTTTTGTTGTAAATAGTTTACCATAATAAATGTCAGATAACATCAGGTCTGTGTGGGAAGGAATTACACTTATGTCTAAAGTGAGGTATATTTCTTCTAATGAGGGGTAGAAAGGGATACCTTATGTTCCTGGCTTTTGAATTAGTAATTCCATCTGTTTAACTAGTTGTCAATTTCTTCCAAAAATGCATGATTCTTTGGAAGGATTATGTAATGTTATAAATACTTTCCTTCCAGTATATAATAGTTTCTAAGATACAGAATTCACAAAGTAGTTAATACAAAGTGAATATAAAAATGCTAGTAGTATAGGTTTAAACACAGAATCCTTGAATGGATATTATGAATTATATCAAACAAGAATACATTTACCAATTATTATAATACTAAGAACAGGTTATATAATGTCTCTGTATGTAATGCAACATGAAATTATAGGGAATATTGATCAAATATTATGAAGGATTCTAATCTGTTTATACCATATTTTATGAATTAGACCCTCATGAAGAGTGTCTTGCAAGATGTTTCCTGTTGCCTTCTGTCTGAAACAGATCCTGATTGTAGAGTTTCATTAACATTTGCCAGTAATAAATCTAAGTGACATGATTAAGATAAAGGCTGCCATAAATATTCAGTAGATGTTTTCTGATGAAAATACAATAAACATAAATTACCCCAATGTGTATTAAAAAATTTAAACATGATTTATTCATTATTGAATTGATAACCTATAGCAGAATTATTGAAGACAGGCAAAACAAAATTCATTTATAAAATGTATGCATTAGAATTTTATATATAGTAATATCATACAGTTTTCCCTCCTTTTAATATATGTATCTGTGTGTTTAGCATTTTGTTAATTTCAGTACTCAGTTTACATAATTATGGATATCTATATGTATTTATAATTTTTATTTATGTTTCAGTTAATATATGTGGAATTTTTGAGACTATAATTACATAATTTGTTAATTCCTTTTTCTTCCTCCAAACACTTTCATATAACTACCCTTACTCCCCTTCAAATTTATAACCTCATTTTTCATTATTCATTGTGATATATATGTATATTATATATATATATATATATATATATATACATATATATATATGTATATATATATATATATTTCTAAATGCATATATTCAGTAGATATACTACTACTTAAATGAATGTTTGAGGGCTGATCATTTGGTAGTAGATAGTCAGTAGGTTACTCTTTCCTGGAGAAAAATGTAATTTATACTAATTTTTATTTTTTGAAATAAAATTTCGCACACACACATTTGTAATATATACATATATATATGTATATATATAAACTTCAGATGATAATAACTCCCAATACTCATAAAAGAATCTTCTGTTTGTAGTAGATGGAGATCATTATAATAGCCCTGTGTGTGGTGTGTGTGTGTGTGTGTGTGTGTGTGTGTGTGTGTCTGCTCCTTGAGGTGACAGTGATGCTCTGGGAAACAATTCTAGACTCACAAAATTTTAATTACTAGACATGGGGAAGCTTTGGTATTGTTGGTCAGTTGAGAATAAGCAATTCATAAGAAAGTATCAGCTATTCCTATTGTCCTTTGTTTCCTCCCAGATTTTAATGGTAAGTCCCTATTACTGAAGAGTCAATGCAATTCAGACACAGGTAGTGATGATGAAAAGTGATGTGTCTGGCACAGATGCTTCCCCACTGAGCACTAGCTCACATTGTATCAGACAGTGCTCATCAAGAGAACAAATCAATCACCAGTCATAATTAGATGTGTAACATGGGAAACTACAAATACTATCATGGCAAGATAGCAGCAGAACTGCAATAGTGGCACTTAATATCTTGGTGGAAACCACTAAATATTTACATTTCCTTATGGCCTATTAAATAAGATGAAGTTAACGACAACTACTGTAATCCTAGCCAACTCTCCATGGCTGGTAAGGCCAAGATATCTAGAGGAGAATGTAAAATTGCCTAAACCTGTAAGATTTCCATCTGGATTGCTGCTTTGCAATGCCTTTATATATATATATATATATATATAATATATATATTATAATATATATACTGACAGATAGGTGTAGTTCTTACTGCTCGTCAAAGAAGCCTTGCTCTGGACAACATGTCTGAAAGCCACAATGAATAACAAGCAGATAGCAAAGGTCCATAAGTGTCCCGCTGTAATGAATATATACCTACATGTAATTAAATGATAAAGATGCATTTGGTGGAAAGATGCCAATTACAAAGATTTTCCAAGTGATTTTCCTGTCTGCTGTGCACTTAATGAATCTGGTATAGGGCATTTCAGAAATTAAGAGTTAACTTTTAGAACTAGGTTACTTACATTAAAATTTTAGTATTTTTATCGCAGATAATACCTATATCTTTGTCCACTTGCTATGTTTCTCATTCTTAATAAGTACATTTAAATATTAATTAACATAAGGCTTCCTGAGATTCCCAATAATATGAGGATAATTCAAAGGGGCTCTGAAAATCAGTTGAAAGTGTCTGTGGAAAGTTGTAAATATAGTTTTAATACAATATGTATTGAATAAAGGCTAGTTCTCACCAGAATGTGAATTTACTTAGTTTGTGTTAATGGCACACACAGTACATAACAAATTGCTTCTTATTCTTCCACAGAACAAGGAATACTTGGAAGGATATTTGTAGTGTGTGTTTTTGTGTGAGAGAAAGGAGCTTCCGTTGAGGAAATGCCTCCACAAGTTTCAGCACTTTGGTAGTCTTGTGTTCTATAAAAAAACAAGTTGAGCAAGCCAGGGGAAGCAATCCCCTACTTGACATCCATTTGTAGCCTCTGCATCAGTTCCTGCTTCCTGACTTGCTTGAGTTCCAGTCCTGACTTCCTTTGGGGATTGTTGAGAGCCAAGTCCTAGCAGAAAGCAGCTCTCATTTTTGCAGCCATCTTGGGCCATATACCCTGACAAGAGACTTGTTTTACAACAGCCAACAACAGCTGAGCACACTCTGATAAACATCTTGTTTTTCTCAGACATATCCTGGACTTGTTTAGTGTCCCCAGCTGCAAGACACTCATGGTAAAGTGTCTTCAGCTGCATTCCCCTGCTTGTGCTTATATACCCACAATTGCCTTTCAATAAACGAGACCTGATCAAACACTCTTTCTTCGCTCCATTCTTCCCCTTTCCAGCCTCTCCATCCTCATTCTCTCTATCTTATAGACCCAGTTGACTGACCCCTGTGGGCTGGGTCAGGTGATCAACAGCAATGTGGAAAGTGTAAGCTGAATAAACCCTTTCCTCCCCAACTTGCTTCGTGGTCATGATGTTTGTGCAGGAATAGAAACCCTGACTAAGACAATATTATAGAGAGCCTTGTGTGAATATGGAGAATACATAAAGGAGAGAGGATCATGAATTTCTTTTTTTTCCTTCAATTGAGGAATAAGCGAAGTTTTCAATAAGTATAATAATATAAAAATTATAAACCAGCTGTTTCCTTTCAGGTATCCAAATAAGTCCCAAAAGTTCTAAGACCTGAGTACCAAATTTTTCATACCTAGGCCATTGGGAGATATTCAAAGCTAAACATATAACATATTATTATTATTATTAAAACATCAAGTGATTTGTATTTTAGCCATTACCTCACGCAAATTTGAATATATTATGGTTATATTACCAATTCACAAAAAGATGTGCTTCTGAGGCCTAATAAAATATGTTAAAATATTTTCCTTTTATGTTAAGATACATTGCTGGTGTCTGGGAGAATATGCCTTTAAGTGTGGAAATCTAAAGGATTTCCACTTCAGAGGTAAATAATGCAAGCATTATTGTCACCAACCAATCAATGATAAGAAGGAACATATGTGTTAACTGGAAGAGAGAGAATGACTCCCAGTCACCTTGAAAACTTCAAAGAGAAAACAAGGCTGATTGCATATTTTAACCATATTAAAGTGTTTGTGCCTATGACCAAGAATTGCTGCCAGTATTTTCCAACAGTTCTTCCAGAGATTTCTCTTTAATTCCATCATTTTTGTTCATCTGCTCTGCATATCCATTTCTTGCCTCTTCATCAAAAGTATTCAAGTCCCTTAGTCACAGTGTTAACGTCGCAGAGAAGAAAGGTTGTTCTCTTCTCATACCTCTGTCATTTCTTATAAACTTTATACTGAACAGCAATTTTTGTTTCTTATTTTCAAGTTGAACAATGTACAACGTTAGGTTTTCCTTACTTTAGTCAAATGAATATAGAAAAAGTTTTATCTTTTCAATATATTTCCATCTTCAGAGGAATTATCCTAACTTTGTATTTGCATCTGTTCGATAAACTGCATATTTTATATAAGATCAGACACCAAGAAATAGCATTTATGCTGTATCAGAAAAAAATTTATAAAATGTAGGAAATATTTAAACATATTTTTAAGTGCTGGATATTAATGGAAAGCTATGTTTTTAGACAAAATTTCATACTTCACCATCACATATTTTCAATATTATGTTTCATGCTGTAAAATCAAAATAGTGCCAACTCAAATCTTAAGTGAGCAAGGTTGTCCAGGAAACTCTATTGATCTGTTTCTCCTTTCTCAGCGGTAGGATTATGGACAGACCTTAAATCAGGTTTCATGGTACTATTACAAGTAGTTTATAAACTAGCCATATCCTAGCCATTCTCCTGTCTAAACATATTTAATTTTATTCTATGAAATTATAGTATTGTATAAGGTTTACTTGACAAATTTCAAATATAATCATATGATCATGAAATAGAATACCCTAGAAATTTACTTGTGGCAATTATTCTTTAACAACATAATAAAGTACAAGATGTAAGTTTTCCACTGTTATCTTTTTAAAGAATGGATCCTAAATTACTAAGCAAATATATCTATAAAGAATAATATAAACAAAGAGATATACTTAGAAATCTAAAAGTTTGCTGGATAAAATTGTTTTTCAGTTTGCCCCATAGCCCAATATCCTTTCTTTTTTAAACAATAAAAAAATTATAAATTAAAAAAATGACTTTTATGTACTATATGTCCTATGGTATGTCCATATGTCATATCGAATGATAAGATAAGAGCATAAGTAAATATTTATTACCATTCTGAAATTTCAACATACTAAATTACCAAAAGAACCTATAAATCTCAATTAAAGTTAGGGTTAAGAGAATCAACAAATAAAAATATGTAATGAAACTTAATTTTGAGATAGGCAATAATTTTTAATATAAGTACATACTTTAATATATACAGAAAAATAAATATTAACTAATGCAAGCTTTTTATACTTTTTAACAATATTTTCTTTTACCATACTAAACTATACCATACTTGTAACATCAAATTTTATGTGAGATGCTTTGTAGTAGAAATTTCTGAGAAATATTTACATATGAACAAACAAAGTATGTACTTTAAAACATGGCTGGAAAATTTTGACATTTCCATAGCAATAGAAATATATTTTCATCAACTTGAAGTGGATAGTTTTGTCATTTTCTTGCAGAATCAAGCACTCAAGATATAACAAGTAATTTGACTATTACCTGAACTCATTTTGGGAAAAGGGGCATTTGTTCCTAAACCCAGGAGACATCACAAGTCCTACTGCTTCAAGATTTCACTACTATAAAAGAACAGATTTTTTGTGGGGTAGCAAGTAAATATTACAGTCAATATTTCAGAGCAGTTCTATTTAACTTTGTAGTTAACTTTGTAGTTATTTCAGGTTAGAGAACAAATTGATGAGTGATAAATTGCTAAGATTCCTCTCTGTTCCCATTGGTAAAAGTATCCTATGAAATTCTAAGTCAGCCATTCCTGACATACAATAGATTCCTAGCCAACAGAGTAAAATAATTGGTTCCATCAGCTAAGCATTGTAACATTTGGTAACATAGCAACAGGTAAACAGAAGGGACTAAAACTGGTTTGAAATGTTAATTATTGCTAATGCAAAGGCATAGATATGATTTTTTAGAAGATTTTTATATTTCTAAAACTGGAAGTAGAAAGATTGTTGAGTAATTTAGTTTGAGCTGTTTAAAATTTAATGTATCTATGAATCACCTGGAGATCTACTAAAAATGTAACTTTTGATTCAATAGCTCAGAGCTGGAGATGAGAGATACTGCTTTTCAAATAAACACTCCTGTATCCCCATTCCCACCCACACACAAATGTTGCTGGTGAGCTGACCAGACTTCAAATACTTCAGCTCCACTTCACTTTCCTCCTTGTTAACCAGCAAAACTGAGATCCCTAGTACCCAGGTCAAGTGGCTTTAGACAATCTATAATTTTAGTTCCTGAGCTTGTCATGCCTTCTTTTGCCACTGTGGGAATTGGCACACCAATAGCATACAGACACACTTATACATGCACATAAAAATAAATCTAGAAAGGTAAAGGATATTATACCTTATTAAAGGCAAAATTCATGGATATTATATTTTGAATTCTCTACAGTAAGAATAATAAAACTTTTATATTCCATTTGTTGTGCTAAAATTAAAATATTAAAAATTAAAAATCTACAAATGGCATATTATCATACTATTGTATATGTGTCCGTTGCATAATTCAAGAGATATTAACTCTGAATTTATAAAGGAAGTTTCATTAGAAGAAATAATAATTGAACAGTAACCTATATGGAATGAGAAATAGGAAGAATCATAGGTATAAGCAAGTGAAGGAGTATACAATCTCATGTTCATAAGTGCTACTGTAACCAAACCTCAAATTAAATGTTTTCTTTTATAAGTATTGCCTTGGTTATTACATCTCTCTACCACAATAAAACATTAACTGAGACAATATCCTTATTCTTACTATAAATAAGCAAAATCTCCTTAATTTCCTTTATACTTTGGATCCAAGGAAGATATGTATGAGCGCAGTATCAGGAGCTACTAAGCAAGAAAACTCCTTGGACAATTCAGAACAAGGTTTTTGTTTGTTTTTATTTTTGTTTTTTTGGTTCAGTTTTGTGTGTGTGTGTGTGTGCGTGTGCGTGTGCGTGTGCGTGTGTGTGTGTGTGTGTGTGTGTGTGAATTTCTTCCAATCTGAGAACCCAGAATTTGCTAAGTTCTTTTAGAATACATAATGGACCTCAAAGCCATGTCCTTAGTCATCCAGTAGGTAACTTACAAAATTTTATCAGTAATCTTTTCATCGTGATTAGTGTAGAGCGTTGAGGATTGTTTTTCAATCCTATACAGCCTTGTGCCAATTCATTTAATAATTATGAACATGTCTTTCATTCCTTTTTTACTTAAGGAATTAATATAATAGCTTTAATTCTCAAACACAGTAGGTAAATCTAAAGATAAAGGACAACAAATTGTTGAAAGGCATGAAATTATTGTGCAATCATCTAAAGAAGACTAAATGGTGATTAATTTTTGTATTCTAACGTTTTTCCTTTGTATACTCATACCATGGTGGGGAAATAGTTGTTATATAAAGATAAATAATTATTGGATACTTCTTATAATGATAAAAGAGATCATTGTCATAAATTTAGCATAAGCTAAAATTGGTGGTATAGATCTGCAATCCCAGCATTGGACAAGTTAAAAGTTGAAAGATCCCACGTACCAGCCTATCCAAATTAATAGGGTCCCAGTTCATATACTGATATACATGTAGGGCTGGAGACATCACTCAGAGCTGAACAACACTGGATGCTCTTCCAGAAGACTCAGATTCAACTCTGAGCTTTTCCAATAGCTTACAACATTTCATATCTCTATTTCCTCAAGATTCGACAACCTATTCTGGCTTCAGCAAGTGTCAGAGATGCATGTAGGTCACAGACATCCATGTAGACAAGTGTTGAATTATCATTATATTAATATAGATTCATAAATTAGTACAGTGGCAGTTATTCCTTCACTAACTAATTCCCTAATAACCACACAGAGAGACTAAGATTTATTAAAATTGCCTTCAATCAAATAATGAGCAATTATTATGCCATTCTATATCTCCAAGATAGTCAGGCTTCCTCACAGACAATATTCCCATCTTACTTGCATTTTCTGTCCTTTCTTGATCCAGTTCTCTTCTGAGTTTTCTCTCTACTTTTAACTTGTAGCTCCTACCTTCACTTCCTATCTCTTTTCCCAACGCTCCTAGAATCAGAAGGTTCACTTTATTCCTCGAAAGCTATGTATTGACTTATTTGTTTTTATTATCAAGGCAGGGAATGAATGATGAGCAATGGTTGTACAAACTTGAGACAGGAGCTTCTAGGAATAAACATACCAAAGCCATTTTCAGACTGAAACAAGATATGAGGGCAGAGAAATCAGCATTGGAATAACAGAAGGACAACCTTTACACAATGAACAATAACATTATGCTTGCAGGTAGCATACTTAAATGCATTAAAATGATAAAAATTGATTGCTTTGCTTAATATATGCATATATTACAATACTTGAATACATATAATATGTATATAAATGAGAGTTAAGTTCTGATAAGTATCTTAGACTTACAAAATTTTTCAGTGTCCCTATGTTTTAATTATCAGAGAGAGAATTTTAACCATTTGAAATGAGCCCTGTAAAATATCTTCCTATACTTTGAAGGACAACACAAAATGATGAACTTGAGAAAGTATCAAGTCATGAATAGAATTAAAACAGCTAAAGACAAACTCAAAAATTAAAATATAATGCAGTGTACCTTGTTGATACTCTGTTTAGAGATATAAAACATGAAATGGTTTGCCGAGTTACACCCGGGATTCTTTTCTATGATGTAAAAATGACAATGAGCTTAGATATAATAATATTACTTATCAAACAAATACATGTAAACTAAAGATATCATTTAAAAATGCAACAGTTCACACCCTCATATTCCATTGAACAATATAGCTGATTCACATTTCAAATGACAAATTGACATTTTATCAGAAATACAAATGCAAAGTAGCACATTAACAAAGTAACACTCATCAACTTACACCAATATAATTACACTCTTTTAATTTTATAAAATTTATACTGGAATAAACATTCTTCAAATTTTAATTAAAACAGTACAGAAATAATGTTAACCATTTTAAAGAGTCCTTTCATTTCTGACTTTTTAAGAATATATCCATTGGCATGATGGTATGTTACTTTCTAAGAATAAATTAATAAATCAGTATATAGAAATATGTAATTATAAAATTATATTTTTCAAAGCAGATTATTTGTTCATAGCTATTGTTATCAGAATAAATTAATTCTGTGAAATGCTTTTTAGCATATAATATATTGATTTATATTAAATCATTATACTATTAATTTTTCATATCCAGTCATTAATTGATCTCATAAAGCCAGGTGGTCACCTTACTTTAATAACTAGTATTAAACAATAAGGTCAAAGAGAGATTAAATACTTTTTGATGTAGCAAATTGGCTTTCTGAAAAGTAGTTTAATTAATATATTCATGGAAACATGTTTATATTGTACCTACTGTGTCCTGGGCATTCTTCCAGGCACAGTCACAGTGAAGTCAATACATTTTCCATAGATATTCAATAGGCATGAAAAATAAAACCTCCCTTTAGTTTTAGTGGTTTAAATTCTTAAAATGTCAACTTCTCTTTACTTAGAATAGAATCATAACCCATTGTTAAGACATCATTGCATCCCAGGTGAGTTGATGTTTTGTAAAGAACATTCGACTTAATAAGCCAGGGTATTTGTTTTGGAAAATTACTAATTTTTGATTCACAGGATTTTTTTTTGTTCTGTTTTAAAATATATACCTATTATAGGTGCTATGGGTAACAGTTTCTCAGAAATACTTTAGCATTTGTTTATGAAGCCAGAGAGTAAGTTTTGGTTGTATCAACTCATTCTTTCCATTTATTTTCTATCTTTTATCAATTTTGAGTTAACTCGAATGAATGGAACTTTAGTTCCTCTACACATTTTTCTAAGTATGTGTTAATACTTTAGAATAAAATAGAATATAACAGAAATAATGTTTACCATTTTAAAGAGTCCTTTCATTTCTGACTTTTTAGAATATATCCATTGACATGATGGTATGTTAGTTTCTAGGACTAAATTAATAAATGGATATACAGAAATATATAATTATAAAAATGATAGTCTTCATGTTAAGATAGTGATATTACATTACCATCTTTACATAATTATCATAAAGATCTGAACACACATATATGACCACATACCATACTGAAAATTTTATATTTATAAAGTTTCTTAATTATACTATTGTATCTCTTTTACAATGCTCTTTAAAGGCCAGTGATATGATTGTGTGGGTAAAGAACTTTGATTCCAAGCCTAACCACCAGATTTTAATTCATAGTACCCACATGGTGGAAGGAAAGAACTGACTGACCCCTACATGTTTTTTGTTATCCCTTAGATGTTGCCCATAGCACCAGCAACTTTCTCCATGCACAGAAATAAAACATAAATAAAATATAATTTAAAAGTTTACTTCATTTTGAATGACCCAGTTTTTCATATTTTATGTAATAATTATCTTTTGGAAGATTAACTAAACGAACACATCACAATTTTAGGAACCTAAGAAGGAAGTACATGTAAATGTGATGTACACATGTTGCTCAGAGAGATTATAGAGCTCTATGCTCTGTATTTGTATGAAGATTTCATTTTAAAGTACTGTTTTGCCTTACGTATTTGAGAATCTATCATTTCTGTATTTCAATATGTTGGTGTTTATTCTTTATAATTCTGGAATTAATTTCAGAGGAGGAATTTGCAAGTTGATTTTTAAGTCTCATCTAATGTGGTATCTTAGTTTTAAAATGCATTGCCTTTTAAAGACAGTATTTCAGAATGTCAACATAAATGGAAGCGTCAAATTGATGCTTAATACTGATTTGTTTATTTATACCAGTCTGCACTTAGATGTTAAAACAGTAGGTATCAAAAAATAAAGATTCTTTCTTTTAAAACACTGAAGTACATGTCCTTTTAGTTCACTGCCATAAATCCCATTAGTGTTAATTGCAGATTTGCATGTGCATTGAGAGAATAATATACCTCATTATTCTTGAGTAACAGCTACTGACTTTTAAAGGCCATTTACAATGTGTGACAGAAAACAAATAAAGCAACCACTTAGCTTTAGGAAAGTTTTTATTTTTTTTCATACACCAGAATAAATAACAAATGCTTTCATAAGCAGTCCCTTGGCATGAATTAAATTTTAGTTTTGAAACACCAATATCTTTAAAATATCTATGCTCGTGGCTTAACTAGTTAGTGAGACTTAGTGCCATAATACATTTTCTTGTATCTCACCACGACACTCTGGAATACATGAGTGTAGACTTTCATCTGAGACAGATACAATCTGACCTTTCTACTGCGGTTTGCATTTGCTTATGATAACAGTTTTCTGCTATGTTTTGATGGGTACACTGTATGCTGGGCTTCTTCTCTTAGGTCTATCTATAAACATATTAGTCCATATACTGGTTTGGAAGTCTGGGTATATTGCTGTTTAATTCTAACTTATTTAAATATTATAACTATTAATATTTTTTGTACATAGTTGACAAAATATTTCTGTGCATTGTCCTTTATTTGGGTGGTTGATTTTGTTGATCTAAAAATTATCTTTTAATATCATTTGATCTCATTTATCAAGTCTTAGGAGACTGTTTTTAGTAGTATAAGAGTTGTTTGCAGAATTTTCTCATGCATTCCTATATTTAAGATATTTTCCAGTTCCTTTCCTCTGTAAGCTTCTTGTACATTTAGTCATCTCTTTCTTTAAGTTAGGGAAATTTTTCTGTAGGATTTGGTTGAAGATATTTTCTGCCCCTTTGAATTGAGAATCTTTATTCTTTTTTATTCTTATTATTCTTAGGTTTGGTCTTTTCATAGTGTCCGAAATTTCCTGGATATTTACTTATTATATTATTTACTTAGAAACTTTTACATATGCTTTTTTTTTTAACCAATGTATCAATTTCTTCTGTGGTACCTTCTATGCCTGAGATTCTCTCTTCCATTTCTTGTATTCTCTTAGAAATGCTTCTGTCAGCAGTTGTTCTAGTTCCTATATGGTACTGAGCTAAATAGAGCATTCTCAGAAATATCAAATTTCTGAGCACTTAAAGAAATGTTCAATGCAAATCAAAACTATCGAAGATCCTATCTTATACCAATCAGAATGGCTAACACCAATAACTCAAGTATCAGCATATGCAGGCATGGATGTGGAAAAATGAGAAGACTCCTCCATTATTTATGGGATTGCAAACTTTTACAACCACTATGGAAATCACTCTGGCAGTTTCTCAGAATATCGGAAATAGTTCTACCTGAAGACCTGTATACCACTTCTGGGCATATACCATAACATGCTCTAACATCTCACAAAAACCCATGGTCTACTATGCTCATAGCAGCCTGATTCATAATGGCCGGGAACAGGAAGTAACCCAAATATTCTTCAACTGAAAAATGGATAGAAAAAAAATAGTTCATTATATGATTGAATATCATCAGCTATCAAAAACAAGGACACCATGACGTTTCAGGTCTACAGGCAAATGGATGTAGGTAGAAAACATCATGCTGAGTGAGGTAACAAAGACTCAAAAACTGCATGGTATGCACTCACTGATAAGTGGATATTAACCATAAAGTACAGGATGCCCATGATATACCCCACAGAACCAAAGAAGGAAGACTCAAGCAAGGATGTTTAAATTTCACTTAGAAGGGAGGATAAATTTCACTTAGAAGGGACGCAGACGGAGGAAGGGATCTGGAAAGTATAAGGATAATGGGGGGGGATGTGGGGGGAATTCAAGATCAGGAGTAAGGAGAGACAAGAAGGGACAAGAGATTGCAGGGAATGCAGTTGCAGGAAGAGAGGTTAAAGAAGGAAATGTGTAGAAAGCCCCAGAGATCTGGGATGGGGCAGTCTCACAGGACTCATTGTGAAATTAACTGAAATGCTGAACATTGGAGACCTGAAACCAAAAGAGACAGGCAGGACCCCCACACACACTCACAGTGGAGGAATAATGACACTGATACCGACCTAACCACAAAAGAGTTGAAAAGAACATTTTCAACCAAAAATTTACCCTATCTAAAAGCAAATAAGAGACAAAGATGTATCAGACACTGAAGGAATAGGCCACCAGTAATTGGTCAAACTTGAGACCCTTCCCACGGATAAGCACCAATCCCTGACACTGTTAATGTTATGCTTGCAGACGAATCTAGCATACTGTATGTCCACTGAGAACTTCTACTCAGCATATGACTGAGACAGTTGCAGATACCCATATCCAAAATTGCATCCAGATTGGAGACCCTTATTGAAGAGCTGGGGAAAGGACTGAAGTAACCTGAAAGAATAAAAGGAAGGAAGACATAAATGGAAGGAAGACCAAAATGTCAACTAATTTGGATGGTTAGTAGCTCTCAGAGAATCAGCCTTCAACCAAAGAGAGTACAGAGGCTTGACCAAAGCTCCAGACACATAGGGCTATCTTATCTGGCCATGTGAAAGATGTGCCTATCCATTCAAAAACTTGATGTGTCAGGGTTGTAGAATATCAGGAGTGGGGGATAAACTCTCAGAGAAGAAGGGGAGGATGATGGGAAGATGGACTCTGTGATGAGGAAACTGGGACACTGGATAGCAGTTGAGATATAAATAAATAAATCCCTGAAGAAATGGGGGATTCCTAGAGAGTTTTTCAGTTTATATTTTAACTCCATGAAAGTTGTTGTAGTATTGGTGAATGTGAATATCAGCCACAGAATAAATGGAATTGTCAGTGAGAATGAAGGCAAGGAGCAAAACAGGAAATTTCTGTAGTACATTTGTTTTCATCTAGCCTGTGCTCAGAAAGTTTCACCCAGATTTGTGCAGGTTTTCCTACTTCAAATAACCTCCTAGAAAAGGTCCATCATAAAAGTGACCAGATTCTTTTGTTTTCGTTAGCTGTGATTCCAGTCAAGTATACAAACAAGATTAGCAACCACATACTGCTATATAGGCAAAAAATTTTTCTTTAATTGATATATTACTACCTATATATTTCAATTTCTATAACAATTCATCTGCTTAACAACAAACATTAAGGGAACCAATGAATGTACTGATACAACATAGAGTTTCTCACATTTTGATACTTTGTAAATGTGGTTGTGATATTGGCCTTGGGGTTTGAGTTTAGAGTATTTTTGGTTTGATATTTCCTGACCTTCATTGACATTCTTATGACACTCCAACACTTTCTCAGCTTCCTGGCTGTGAGTCAATATTCTTGGAAAATTTCCCAGATGATTTGTAATAAAGCATGTAGAGTAAGGACCTCAGGGTCACAGATATAGAAGTGCAAATTCTGAAGGACAAAGTAAGTACACCCAGTATAAAAGTTGTTCATGACTTAGCAAATGTGCCCTAACTAATTAATATATACAAATACCAGTAAATAGAACAAGTATAAGACAATTGTATGATGCTTAAGAAAGCTTCATAAAGATTAGATTATTAAATCAAATATAGATTAAAATGTATCTGGAAGTAAATTTTGATTCTAGTGGACTTTTGTTTAATAGTCATTTCTCCAAGTTCAATGAGTTGTATAGGTGTTGTCTTCAACAATTGGACTTTCCCATCAATTCATTGAGAGAAACCAGTAGCATTGGAAATATTTTAGGGTTCCCATGGGCTTTCATTGGCCAGAAACATTATTAGCTATAATCCATTGCTAAACTGAAAGACTTATTTAGTGGCAAGAGATGTGCAGTTCTGTCTCTCATTAATTGATGTTTCCATTTAGGTCACTTTCATCCAAATCTTGGAAGCTTGAAAGCCTGTTTAGCTTGAAAACATAATTAAAAAATTAGTAGATTTTATAGAAACATAATGTCATCCAAGAAACATGAGTCTTTTTTTTCTCGTTATTATTAAAACTTTTTGAGATTCTACATTCAGATATTAAGTCTCTGTATATTATAAAAATAAGATTAAATATACTTTAGAGTTTGAAAAATAGTGCATAAATTTCCTGAAATAGACCCTTTGATAAAATTTGATATATATCTTATTAAAGCTTTCACAAGTGAAATTTGAGGATATATAACTGTTGATAATAACTTATTCAAACGTCTTCAGTTCTGTTTCTATATACAAATAGAATATTTATCTACAAGATTCTTTATTTCTTAGGGTATTTCTATCCTAATTAGAAACAGCCACTAAAATCTTATAGTATTGTCAAACCAAAAAGACATCAATGAAGGCAAATTGTATGAAAATTAAGATTTATGTTCTTAAATATTCTCACTATCACTCAGAAACAACTTATCTAAAATATATATTATGAATATTAAATAGCATGTCTGGACATTTTCATTGACTTGTTGGCATCTGATTGTTTCTTTATGTGTTTATTCTATTTACTGTGTTAAAGATGTTATATTTAAAATATGTGTGCATAGAACCATAACTAATGAATTATGTTACAAAAATGTTAACATAGCTTTATGCATCAGCACTCTTCTTCATACATATATTCAAATTCCTTTGGTAAATATTCTGGTTGTGTCTAGTGCATATTTGTATCCAGGATTAAAAGTATGAATTATTTCCATGTGTTTCATTACTTTGGAAAGCATGAAATATTGACCACATTTTTTAAAGGAGCAATTAATTCCTAATAAGATATAAGAAACAAAGAAATTTTATGTAATTCTATTGATCAATTCTTAGAATAAAGCACTTTTAAGACAAATAAGTATATTAATAGTGATGATTTGTTTCCATGTAAAGTCACTTTTAAATGATTGTGAGTAAATTTATTTATTTTTTTAGTGTATACATTCTAAAAAAATGATCTAGTAAATGAAAGGATATTCAGCCACAACTGTTAGTATCAAAGTCTAAAAATTAGGAACACAAAACCTTTCTATCTAAAGATGGTTTTCAACATCTCTTGATTTGGCAATGCTCCAGATGTTCCTGGTCTGTGTCAATTTATACAACTGAATACTCAGTGTAAGATAGCACTTTGTGAGTTTAGGGACTCGTATTAGCAAACACTGCAGTATATTTTAAATTTCAATAGCAATAAGAAATATTTCAAAAGTGGAATAGGATTCTAGAACAGAAATTTGATGCAACATGAAGAAACTTTTAGCACATATGCACAAGAAATTCACACGCAAAACTACAGTGTTTACCAAGAATTCTTAAGGAAAGTTAGAGACTAATGACAAAAGTTTTTATCTGTTGGTGGAGTAAAAAAAAATTGACTTTTCCCAATTTTACTAGGTAAATTGCCATCTGGAAGATATTATATTTGCATTAATATCAAATTTTTTACCCATTTACTTTGAATAAGTTATTCTTTCTGTTATAGTATTCTATGACATAAAAATTGACTATGAGAATGTATATAGTAAAAAAGATACACAGACAGATTACATAATGAAATTAGGAGATCCATAAATAAACTGCAATTGATTTTAGGCAGGAATGCCAATGATGTCAATGAGATAAAATATTTTTCTTTTGAACAAATCAGTTTTGGTAATAAAATATGAATGAATAATAAACCAAGGTGGATCCTTCTATACATTATGCACACATCTCAATTTAAAATAGCTTAGAGACTAAATGTAGAAGCCAAAATTGTAAAACTCCAAAATGTAATGTAGTTTTCATGACATTTGGGTTAGATAAAGCTGTCTTAACAAGAATCCTCAAAACAGAGTCTCTCTCTCTCTCTCTCTCTCTCTCTCTCTCTCTCTCTCTCTCTCTCTCCTCTCTCCTCTCCATCCTGCTTCTCTCTATCCTTCCCTCCTTATCCCTCAGTGTGGCATCAATCCATTGTTCCATACACCTGTGTAAATTCTCTTGTATACTCAGCACATTAGTAACATTATTTTGCTAAATGATTAACAAAAATAGCTGTCTTAACTTCTTGTGTCAAAGCTATTGCAGAAGCAGTGGTGTTAGCAATTAATGAAATTAAAGCTGTTATACCAATGATAATCAAGCACACTACCCTCTTGCCTCTGGGTAAAGCCTAATTCACTTCTTCCGCACTTACAAGCATTTTTTTTTTTCAGAAAATCAAGATTTTATAATATTCAGAACAGTAAGACAAAAGCTTGTTGATAGGCCCCCATAACAGACATGGCAGGTTTCAACGCACTAACACAATTAGAAAGTATAAAGTCAATTCAACTTAGAATAAATACTGTAGAAGAGACAAAAGTAATTTTAACTTGACAACTAAAAGAGCCTTAATACATGCACTAACACTTGTTTGAAATCCAGATCCTGTCCCAACTTTATCTCTTGCTATCATAACATCATAGGGAAGTACAGCTAACTTCCAAATATGTCTCTGAAAGTGTCCAGATTCAGCCTTCCAGATGAAGGCTGTTATTTTCAATATTGCATTGAGTTCTAGACTAGTATTGAATCCTGGAAAGTTCTGATAGAGCTTTGTGCAATAGTTTGCATGTATTCAATTGGCCAAGATTTGATGTATATTCATTTACTCTGAATATCTAGAAGTCCAGTTCTGTACAATCTAGGATGTTAATAGGCAGACTCAGAGTCATCTTTGTAAAAAGACATCTAGGGTTATGTCAGTGGAATGAAAGGAGGAGACTATCATATCAGCAGCCATCTCTCCTTCCTCTGCTGCTGAACCATTTGTTTTCTCTCTCTCTCTCCATCCTGCTTCTCTCTATCCCTCCCTCCTTATCCCTCAGTGTCTCTCAGCCCGCCCCCAACCTCTTGCACTTTACATTTTTCTTACTTGAAACATTCTGTGATTAATTTGTGTGAATACCTTTGTGTGGCTCCCAGAAGTCACTTTCTCTTCTAGGACACAGACACTTGCTTGTAAAGTAATTCCTTGAGGACCAACTTTGGATGCTCCCTACTAAGACTAGAGTTTGCAGTTCCACTTCTCACTGTCATTTATTTTTCTCTGGTTGATTCCCAGAGATCTAAGGAATGAATGCCATCTTACAATTCAAAGATAAATTTATAATGAAAACCCCAAATCAGATTTGTTTAAATCATGAACTTTTATTTGTAGTTAGTGACTCTGATAGCCTTCAGATACTTCCCTCTACTCTGTTGATATTTGTATTGCTATTTTTTTCTTCCCAGGAATGCCATTTAAGTATCATTGCTATTTGTTGAGGCATATAGCAATGGTTTTCTAGTCAATTGGAGTACTAGCTAAATTGCCAGAGTAGCTGTCTACAAGTTGATAAATCATATAATTCAAGGTAATCAGTTTGTAATTTGATAATCAGTTTGTGATGTTTGATATGGTTTTCAGATTAATCAATGGATAATGACTTCCATGAACAAGTCTCAATAATAAGCGTAAATCATGCTGGGAGCTACTATGCAAATTCCCATGAGATCGTTGGTCATCCTTACATGCCTCAAAATTGATCCAAATCTGACAGTGCCATATAGATCCTAGACCTCGGACATGAGAAACAGATAGAAAACACTGACAAAGATGAGAAGAAATTGTTAGCATCACAATCTTTCACCAATGAGATGCAGAAGGTAAGTGACAATCAAAGAACCACAGTCACCAAAATCAGGAGAATAAAATATTCATGTTCTCTAGTTGTCAAGAAAAATCATCAGTTTATCAAGTTCCATAAGCAAGACATTTGTTTGTCTTTTCAAGAACCAGCAGTTTCTATTACAAAGGAGTACTGAAAAACCAAATGCATTATTTTACATCTAATACCATGTAGCTTTAAACTTAACATTAGATATTAAATTTGTATATTTCTTTTATAACACTGCAGTCATCCATTAATCACTTTTTGTTTCTTTTTTATTTAATCTTTCATTTATATATTTATCTATTTATTTATTTTTTACACTCCAGATTTTATTCTCCTCCTGGTCTATCCTCTGAAGGTTTCACATCCCATAACACTTCCCAGTAACCCTGTCTCCATGAGAATGTCCCCAACAACCACTACACACGCTACCAAGCCTCTTTTTTTTTTTTTTTTTTTTGGTTTTCTGAGACAGGGTTTCTCTGTGTAGCCCTGGCTGTCCTGGAACTCACTCTGTAGACCAGGCTGGCCTCGAACTCAGAGATCCGCCTGCCTCTGCTCCCAAGCGCTGGGATTAAAGGCGTGCGCCACCACCGCCTGGCTGCTACCAAGCCTCTTAAACTCCCTGGACCTTGGTCTCTTGAGGGTTAGGTGCATCTTCGCTGACTGAATCCAGACCAAGACCCGGCAGTCCTCTGTGTTTGGGGCCTCATATCAGCTGGTGTATGCTACCTGTTTGGTGGCTCAGTGTTTGAGAGATCCCAGGAGGGTGTGGGGGGAGTTAACTGAGACTGTTGGTCTACAGGTTACTCTCCTCAACTTTTTCCAACATTTCCCTAATTCAACCACAGGAGTCAGCAGCTTCTGTCCATTGGTTGGGTACAAATATCTGCATCTGACTCTTTCAACTGCTTGTTGGGTCTTCCAGAGTGAGCACACTATATGTCCTTTTATGTGAGCTCTCCATAGACTACTTAATAGTGTCAGGCCATGGGACCACCCCTGGAGCTAGATCCCACTTTGGGCCCATCACCAGACTTTCTTTTCTTGAGGCTCCACTCTATTTCCATCCCTGCAGTTCTTTCAGACAGGAACAATTATGGGTCAGAGTTTTGACTGTGGATAGCAAACTCTCTCCCTCACTTGATGCACTGTCTTCCTGCTGGAGGTGGGCTCTATAAGTTTCCTCTCCCTACTGTCAGGCATTTCATCTAAGGTCCTTCCTTTGAGTCCTGAGAGTCTCTCACCTCCCAGGTCTCTGGTGCATTCTTACCTGCCTAAGTTGCTGTTTCCATTCTTTGGCTGGCCCTCAGGGCTTCAGTCCTTTTCTCTCTCCCAATATCAGATCAAGTTTCCCTCTCTCCTTCTCTGTCCACTTTCCCTCCTGTGCCCCTCTCTCCCTCCCAAACCCCTTGTGATTGCATTCTTCTCCCTCTCAAGTGGACTGAGGCATCCTCACATGGGCCCTTCAGCCTGTTGACCATTTTGAGTTATGTGGACTTATCTTGGGAATTCTGAAATTTGTTATTCTAATATTCACTTATTATTAAGTATATACCATACATGTCCTTTTGTGTCTGAGTTACCTCACTTAGGATGATATTTTCTAGTTTCATCCATTTACCTGCAAAACTCAGGATGTTCTCATTCTTAATAGCTGAATAGTATTCCATTGTTTAAATGAACCACATTTTCTGTATTCATTCTTTTATTGTGGGACATCTGAGTTGTTTCCAGCTTCTAGCTATCACAGAAAAGGTCATTATGAACATAGGAACACATGCCCAGGGGCATGGTTGGACATCTTTGGGGTATATTCCCAAGAGCGATATTTCTGTGTTTTCAGTAGATATATTTCCAGTTTTTTGAGGAACCTCCAGATTGATTATCAGGATGGTTGTACCAGTTTGCAATCCCACGAGCAATGGAGGAGTGTTCTCTTTCTTCACATTCTTGCTGACATGTACTTGAGGTTTGGATCTTAGCTATTCTGATTGGTGTAAGGGTCTCCTGGTCATTTTGCTGTGCAGTTTTCTAACCATCAAGGATATTGAACATTTCTTTAGATGCTTCTCAGCTATTCCAGATTCCTCTGTTGTGAATTCTCAGTTTAGTTCTATACCTCACTTTTCTTTTTCTTTCTTTTTTTTTTTTTTTTTGTGGTTAGCATCTTGAGTTCTTTATATATTTTGCATATTAGTCCTCTATCTGATGTAGGGTTAGTTGAGATTTTTTTTCAATCTGTAGTTTCCCTAATTGTATTATTGACTATCTCCTTTTTCTTACAGAAGCTTTCCAGTTTCATGAGGGATCTTAGAGCATGAGCCATTGGCGTTCTTTTATGAAATTTTCCCTTGTGCCAATCAATGAGTTCAAGGCTCTTTCTCACTTTCTCTTCTATTAGATTCAGTGTATCCAGTTTTGTGTTGAGGTCCTTGATCTACTTGACTTGAACTTTCTGCAAGGTGACAAATATGGGTCTATTTTCATTTTTCTTCATATAGACAGCCAGTTAGACCAGCACAATTTATTGAAGATGCTTTCTTTTTTCCATTGTATATTTTTGGCTTCTTTGTCGTAGATCAAGTGTGTGGTTTTTATTTCTGGGTCTTCAGTTCTTTTCCACTGATCAATGTGTCTCTCTTGTACCAAAACCATGCAGTTTTTATCACTATTGCTCTGTAGTAAACTTTGAGGTAAGGGATAGTGATCCCCAGCGTATATTTTATTGTTAAGACTTGTTTTTGATACTCAGGGTTTGTTTGTTTGTTTGTTTGTTTTTTTCCAGATGAATTTGAGAATTGCTCTTTCCATATCTTTGAAGAAATGTGCCAGGGCCTTCAATAACAGCAAAAACAATAGAAAACACATGGAAACTTAACAACCCTCTACTCAACGATAACTTTGTCAGGGAAGAAATAATGAAAGAACTTAAAGACTTCCTGGAATTTAATGAAATTTTGACACAGCATACCCAAACTTATGGGACACAGTTAAAGCAGTTCTAGGAGGAAAATTCATAGCACTAAGTGCCTTGGTAAAGAAACTGGAGAGATCTTATACTAACAACTTAACAGCACACCTGAGACCTCTAGAACAAAAAGAAGGAAACTCATCCAAGAGGAGTAGATGGCAGGTAATAGTCAAACTCAGGTTTAAAATCAATCAAGTAGAAACAAAGAAAAAAATACAAAGAATCAACAAAACCAAAAGCTGGTTCTTTGAGAAAGCCAACAATATAGATAAACCTCTAACCAAACTAACTAAAGATCCGAGAGGCAGTATCCAAATTAATAAAATCAGAAATGAAAAGGGAGACATAACAACAGAAAAGGAGGAAATTCAATAAAATCATCAGGTCCTACTACAAAAGCCTATATTCAACAAAACTGGAAAATCTACATGAAATGGTGGTTTTCTAGAGAGATACCACATATCAAAGTTAAATCAAGATCAAGTAAACTATCTAAATGGGCTAATATCCCATAAGGAAATATAAGAAGTCAGTAAAAACATCTCAACCAAAAAAGCCCAGGGCCAGATGGATTTACTGTAGAATTCTACAAGACCTTCAAGGAAGACCTAATACCAATTCTCTTCAAACTATTCCACAAAATAGAAACAGAAGGAACACTACCCAATTTGTTCTATGAAGCCACAGTCACGCTCATATCTAAACCTCGCAAAGACTCAACCATAAAAGAGGACTTATTTTTGCTTAAGAATATTGATGCAAAAATATTCAATAAAATTCTTGCAAATTGAATCCAAGAATACATCAAAACCATCATTCACCACAATCAAGTAGATTTCATCCCAGGGTTGCAAGTTCAGTTCAGTATATGAAAATCCATTAACATAGTCCACTATATAAACAAACTCAAAGAAAATAATCACATGATCATCTCCTTAGATGCATTAAAATCATTTGACAAAATACAACACTCATTCATGTTAAAATTACTAGAGATATGAGGAATTCAAGGCCCATTCTTAAACATAATAAAAGCAATTTACTGCAAACCAATAGCCAATATCAATTAAATGGAGATATACTTTAAGCAACCCCACTAAAATCAGACACAATACAAGGTTGCCCACTCTCCCCAATCTATTCACTTTTTATTTCTATAGAAGATACACGTAGATAATGTGATCATTAAAAACTGACAATTATTATGTGTAAATATTGTCAAAAGAAGTAACCATCATCTTGAGGAGTGGAACTGTGCCTCCTTGTAAAAAGAATACTTTAGCTTGGCTTGATTAGTGTACATATACTCAAAGATTGAGGAAAGACTTCCAAGATGCTTACATGAGTATGCAGCCTCTTCCTACTACTATTGGAGTCAATGCTGTATTAATTTCACATGAAATTTGGGAGAGTCTAGAGAAGTGTTCCTCAAGTTGTGGGTTTTGATCCCTTCAGGGCTGAATAACCCTTTCACCAGGATTATCTAAGATCATCGGAAAACACAGATAATGACATCATGATTTATAATAGTAGCAAAACTACAGTTATTGAATAATAACAAAAATAAATTCTGGTCAGAGTAAGTACAACGTGAGGAAATCTTAAGGGGTCACAGAATTAGGAATGTTGAGAAACACCATACTCAAGTATATAGGCCCTGCGAGACTAAGGTAGTTGGAAAACTATCAGCCCTTCTGGTAAAGACTTTTCAGTATGACATTTATGGGAAGAGAACCCACAACTCTGTAGGTAAATATTAAGCTGTTCTCTGCAAGTAAGCCCAATAAACTCATTGGTTCCCACAAGACAGTTTTGTTGTACCATTAATCAGTTTGCCATTGGGATATGAGGATGAATGAGTAGACATGGTTTGTATCCCCCTATTGTAGAAATTTTAGCAATACAGTTATAAATAATGAGAATAAGATCTAAAATCTAGATGAATTAGCTCCTATGCACTTTCGTACCACCTCATTGATTTTCTACAAATTACACATTGACATAAACAAAGTAGATTGGATTTTATTGTTAGCTATTCACATTGAGTTCTCAGTTCTGAAAGTTTGTGACTGAGGTCATTTTATTATTTTTTTATCCCCTTGTCTTGCCAGTTTAAGATACAGATATTATTAACTTTAACTTTATAATATTGTTTTTAGTGTCTTATATCTACAAGGTGATCTTTTATTTGTAAACAGTGTCATAGTAAAATATTTGATTTTTATGTGCTTTTGCCTAGAAATTAAAAAATAAAAATATTTTCAAAAATATTTGCATGAACTACAATAAAAATGTAAGTAATGCTTTGTTATTATTTTGGTTTATGGAACCCTATATTCTTAAAATATTTTATTTGCTGAGTAATTTTACCATAAAAATGAGATATCAATAACCCAAATTAGGATATAAAATGCAAATTATAAATTGTGTAACTAACAGCTAATTGACTCTTCATACCAGATCTTAAATTTTTTACTAAATAGTCAAAAAACCCAAAATACTAAAATGTCTTCCTACTTACTTACTAAATTACTGTTGAGGTAGAAAGTATCAGTTATCTTTTACATGGAATTGTTCAATGACTTATATCTGTGTAAAGGCATTCATGTCTTTCAACTTTAAATATATTTGTTTGATAGCTCTTTCAATTGTTCTGCCTAGCTTTTAAATTTTCATGTGTCATCTAATAACAATGAAAGTTACATTAAAACTAACAGAACAGACAGATAAAATGTAAATTGTTAGCTAGTGGCAGAGGTTATAGAGTTATAGATAAATGCACTTTAGTCTTTTCTTAAAAGTCAGAAACTTTGACCTAAATATAATGAGACTGAAGGTAATTTTTTACATTTATGTCATGCAGTGCTGTCAAAATAAAATATTAATTTTTCATTGGTAGTAGGTAACTTATGGCACCAGTTCTCTTCCATCTGAAATATTGCCAATTAAATAAAACATGAGCTCTAGAAAGAGGCTTCACTTTTATTTCGTATATAAGATTTCAAAATTCACTCTTTTCTCCTACAGCATACCATATATATATATATAATATATATATATAATATATATATATATCTCTAATTCTTGAATTCTAAGAAACATAAAATTCCTCAAGAAATTACATTCCATGAAGCTAAAAGACCTCTAGATAAGCTTTGATTATCATAAAAACAAAAATGAATATATCTTTTGTAAATGAATGACATCAAAAGAATATGAAAAATATATAATAGAAAATTTAAGTTTAGTAAGAAACATAAACAGCTTATACTCATGTTTAACTAAATAGAATAGATATGAACTAATAATATCACATTTTTAACTCATAATTGTTTGTATATTATTCTAAAAATATATCTACTCTGTTATAAAATAAGATGATGCAAAATGATATTATTGGCAACAGGAGGGTATATATCAACACTTCTGCATGGGGTTGGCACCATGGCTGAGTAGGTAAGGGCTCTTTTTACTGAATCTGATGATTTGAGTTTAATCCTGAAGAACCCGATTATGGAAAGATAGATCAGATTCCCACAAGTCATTCTGGACCTCCTCATGTGTCCTGTACCTACACACACACACACACACACACACACACACACACACACACCAATACAATTTCAATATTAAAACCAGTTAGTATGTATCTTTAACCCAGCCTAGCTATTCCTTATTAATAAATTAAAAGGCCAAGGCAACTTACCTCTGATGTACATCTTACCTCTCATATACATCTAGTGAAAGTCACTGACACTGAGAAAGAGAGAGGGGTTTCCTGATTGTTGTGCATTTCTTGGCATCCTGTGAATTTAAACTGTAGTATCAGTACTACTGATCCTCACCTCATGGAGATTATTAAGAAAGAAAAACTTAAACGTGTAAAGGAAATTTTATATCACAGAAGAAATCAAGTACTTAATCTGCCCATGTTCTCATCATATGGACATGTGAGCATGACAGTGGACGTAGTGCATCATATTGGAAACAGTCAATAAATGAACTATTTTTGTTATCCTAATCTGTCTGAAACTCTTACTCTTTGGGGTCTTTTTTAGTTCAAGTATATGTATTCAAGGCTTATGGAAATATCTCAGTTTCCAAAGATAGAAAATACTGCCTTATCCGGAAATATAGGCTCTTCTGCCAATAAACCTGATGTTGAATTGTAAACATTTAGACAGGACTATTTTGATTTTATCAAATGGTTACTGTTTAGTTTCTGTGCTGTCTTTTTAGTATTTTTCCAGAATTTGGGAAAATATAATGACCAAGGACAGTTTTCTACTGCAGAAGTATGTATGTTTTCCTATGTAGGAAGTTTCTGCTATGATAATGAAAACAGAGTAAATGAAATGAAGCAAGGGATAATAAACAGCATCAAAAACCATACTCTTCTGTCCATAGATCTAGAGACATGAACCTATTGTTGCTATGAATTTTGTTCTTTCCATTTGTATCAATTTTATCTGAGGAAAAATATATAAATATAATCATATTTTAAATAATTTAATAATTTTTATACTCTAAGATGTTTTATAATATTGTCTTATATTTAGTTATAATATTATTCTGTCTATCTTTCATGGAACTATTATACTATACAATTCAAATTAGGTTAAGGTGCACCCTTGTAGGGAGAGAGCAAGAGTGACAGTGAGAGCAAGTTGAAAGAATATGTGTGTGTATGTGTGTGTGTGTGTGTGTGTGTGTGTGTGGCCATGTATGCATGGATGCACACTTGCATGTGAGAGAGAGAAAGAAATAGAAAGAGAAGAGAGAGAGCAAGCTTGCATTAATAAAAATAGCAAATAGCATCTTGCTTCAAAATGAATATGCGATATCCCTCTTACATATTCGTACATATATATTTAACTTGTTTGAGTTTGATATATTCTACAGAAATGATGATCTTTTATCTTATAGGTCACAATTTTGTGCTTGATAAATACTCACCATTCAACGTAAGTGTTTAATTGGTGCCACTTGCATATTCTCACAACATGGACTATTAGATTATTTGATGTGCTTTAAAGTAGCTCCAAGCACAAAGTGTTTACCATTGATTATGACAAGTTACTGTCATGCTAGGAACTCTCTGGAAAGGTGAGAAACTCTGAGGAGGACTATGGTGACTTTTAATAATTGATTTTGCTCCAAGCAAAAGATAAAATTGTAAAATAAAATTTAGGCAATTCAATGACACTACATTGCCCAAGTACTATCACTGATTGAAGTAAATGAAAGGAAATGAACACACACACACACACCGCACACACACACACACACACACACACACACACACACAAACTTTAAAAATGCTCACACTAATACTTTCAAAACAGAAAAAAATAAAGATATTTACAAACAATTAATTAATATTATTTTCAAGTCTCCTTGAATAGTAATTCAGCATTACACACTGAATTGGCTTCCAAACCCGTATGCATATACTATTTTCTCAGGTAGAGATTTTAAACTATGGCCATGAAAACTAAAATTTATAAAATCAAATGTATAAATAGTATGGTTAGACTAGAAAGTATTTAGTACAACCTATAGAAAGATAGCTAAATAGATTTTATATAGTGGAGAAAGATACTTAAAGGAAGAATTAAATAAAATATAACCAACCCCCCCCAAAAAAAGCAGTAAAAATCTTCATCTTTATGGATAAAGGGGAAAAAACCAGATGACAAGTATTTTTCACATGAAATCTGTAGTAGACTTACTATCAAAAGTATCATAGAGTTACAGTAATACAACAACTAAACATTGTTTTTTAGGCAAAGCAAAATAACGCTATACTTGTGGGTCAAAATGAGAGGTCAGAAATCAGAAGGTTCTTAGGAGGTAGAGTTTTACATTTTGAATCCATAGGAGGTTAGTGAATATATTTAATTAGAAAAGTAATATAATCAAATATGTGCTTTAAAAAGAACAAAAATCATTTATCTTGGTCATGTGGAGAACTGAAATGAAGCATGACAATAAAGAGAGAGCAGATTTAGCAGGGAGAGATAATTGGGACAAATTCAAGGCTGGTTGCTTCCATTTCCCAATGGAATGAATCATCTAATGTTCACTGGTTCATTTCACATGATCAAAGCTGAGAAAGAAATTTTTTATTTGTGTGAAGAGTTAAAATTCAGTTTTTAATGGTCAGCATTCAAAGACTCTAATGGAATCTGGATCAGGTTGTTAAAGGAGGTTAGAGATACCAGGTTGCAAGATGGTTATTCACTAACATAGAGCTTAAACAACCAATCACTTGCCAAGCAGGCATTAGTTCTAATCTTACAGAACTGGAATTGGTGCACTAGAAGTTCCTACCACTTCCTTCCTGTTCCCTTTTAGACAAGAACAAAGGGAAAGCAAAAGCTGCTTTAGACTTCTAGGGTCTTAAATCTCACATTTCCACACCTGGCTTGTCCTTTTTGCTTTCATTCTTTTTGAAAGTTTCATTTACTTGAAGGTCAGCTTGCTTCTTTGCAATTAGAAATCATGAGCTTTCTATAGCTTACTATCAAACAAGTTTCAATACTTTACCCGTTTTTGGTCATAGGTCTTTTAGTTCTTTTAATTACCATGTTTTTGTATCATAGGGCTCTAGATAAAAAATATGTAGCTTCTATCCCTGTAATAACACAAGCCCATAAAGTCAGGACTGCCTAAAAAGCACATCTCTGTAAATTAACAAATATGAAATCCACAATTATTTACCATAGGTCAAGAAGAATCTGTGACATGACAAACTTATAAAATGTAATGGTTCACATCTTATGGACTATGCCTAAGATAACACTCCTACTTGTCTTATGCCCGGCGCCCTTCCTGGCCAGCAGGAAATTAGACACAAGACAACAAGGTTCCTTCTCAAGGCAGTTTACTCAGGATTGTAGCTTTCTGGTGGTGGCGGCCCCACCTACCCCGGGACCAGGCTTATATCTAAGCAAAGGCCAATGAGCATATGCCAAGTATCATCTTTCCATACGTCCACATATGACCATTCCCTGCCCCTGCACAGCTGTATAGCCAAATGAGGACTTGTTTACCACAAGGAGCAATCTCAGCCAACCATCTTCAGGTGCAGCGCATAGCGGCTCTCTACAATCTTATATGTTAAATGTATTATATTTTTAGTTTCTACCTTTCTTCCTAGAAATCTAGTAATCTCAATTAATCACTTGATTACTATGTGAACAGCTTTCCATTATTGCAATAAAACTCTTCAACTCATCAAAACTAAAACTCATCAAAACTAAAAGCTTCATTTTGATTATAGTTATGGAAGTTTGAATCCATTCTGTTATCTCCATTACATTTGAGCCTATAGTAATGAGGAATGTCAGGGAAAAAAACAAACAAAAAACTTTTGAAAAGGACATTCAAGGAATTCCTCTAATAGCCAGAATACCTGCAATGACCCCTCCCCTCTTACAAATTCCTTCATGCCTTATTCCTACACTTTAATTTCAAATGTATAATGATGATTAACTATTTTGGATATATATACATATCTATTTGTATGTTACTCATGATAAATGTACTTATATTTATCACGAAGGGTTTTATTTTTGTTGTTTGTTTGTTTTGGTACAAAAATACAACTAAAAGCAACCTTTAAAATGTAATGAATAGTGCATATACCAAGCACTGTTTAGCAATCAATGTGCTTAGCCTTTAGCATAACAGAAATGGAGGATCAGTGATGACATCAGAAGTTGACCCACCTCTTTCACACATACACAGTTTGCTCCATTACTTTCATTTTATAGCCCGTATAAGATGGCTGCTGGAAGCTTTATACCTTCCGTGCCCTTGTAAATCTTGATTCTATGGTGGCTACTAAAAAATGCAATTCCTTTTATACTCTTTTGTTGATGACCTACTTTTAAAAATCTTTGTCTCCAGAAGTTTTTAGCATTTTCTCTCTTTCCCCGCTGTTCTGCAATTTCACGTTGATTTGTCCTGTTACGAGCCTTTTTAAATTTATTGTGCTTATATTCTATCTGTGCTTTTTAATTCTGGAAATTTAAATTATCTAGGCCTGGGAATAAAACTCAAATCCTTATTTGATAATAACCTTACTTCCATTTTATCTTCCTTTTTTTTTCTGAAATTCAAGTGATATTAGTTGAGTGATCTTAAAATTATATCACTTCCACTTTCAATTTGATTTTAGTTGCATTTCAAGCTTATGATTGACTGCAGTGGATTAATTTTTAAACTCTAGTGTCTTATTATGAGATACAGATTTTACATGATTTTCAGCTGCCTTCTCATTATTGTATTTTTCTTTTAAAAAGAATTCATTTTCCTTTTCATTCGTTCTTAAATTCTTAAATATTTAAATGGTTGCAATTTCTTTCAAATATCCTGGGATTCTACAGCAACCTACCTACCCTACTAGGTTTGATTCTCTAGGACGAGACTTCATCTTGGAATCTGAAGTCAACTGTAGTGGATATATTCTCTTTCCTTAGTGTCAATCATTTCTCAGAGAAAATGTGATAACATAGTGAACACTTAGTGTTGCCATGCTAGTTAGCATGTTTCTCAACGTTAATTGCTCTATAATATTTTTTCTGGGTGCAAATTCACTTTCAACTTTTGTGGAACTCAAGACTGAAAAGCAAAATAAAATAAAATATAAAATAAAGGAGACACCAGCACAAAGATATTCATTTAATCTCATCTTAATAATTGTACTTAGTATTTCATAAATAACCAATTTCAGTCTGGAGATATGACCATCAGTTAACAGTATTGTTTGTTCTTTCAGTGGACATTAGTTCATTTCCTGTCATCCACATGGCTACTCTCAGCAACCTTCAACTCTAAGTCTAAGGTGTCTAAAGCTGCATTATCAGCCCCACATGCATCTGTCAGACATAGGGTACACAGACATACAGGTAGCAAAACACCCATACACTACACATATGTAATAATAATAATAATAAAAATTAAAAAGAAATTACAGAAGATAGAAAAGTAACCTTGTGCATTCTAAGTTACTCTAAAATGCAGAGATTTCAGACAGTAGTAATCAATGACCATCTCTCACATCCTGGAGTCACTTGGCAATTCAGTGCAGCCAGGAGCTCAGCCACATTCCACTGTTGTTTTGTATTTCATGGTGCTAGCGAACTGGAGTTTGCCCTTGGTGAATGTGTTTCTCCAACCTTTGTGTTTATTCAGTGAAGATGTGTTCGTAGGTATCTTTTAGTTAGAATGAGAAATTTTCATTTCTATGTTTTATATCTGCATTTCTATCTTATTTTTATTGAGAATGAATGGTCATAATACATTTCCTTATAGCTCAGCAATATTCTTATAATTTCCTACCAGTAGAGGAAATCTACACTATTGACTAAATGATTTGGCGTTAATCACTATGCTTCAAATTGTTTATTTCAGGACATGAATCCTATGTATGTATGTTAAAAATGTAAAACTATGTGCATGGAAACTAATTTATCCCTTTGATCCTTGAGAAAAATATAATTATGATGCTACATGCTCAGAAACTTAAATGTTGTAGAAGAAATTGATCTTAGCAAGTAATTTACAGCTGCAAATGATTGTTGATATATTTTAGCCCTTAGTTATGGAAACTGCCAAAGAGCTCAAAAGTTAATAATGGAAGGATCCTATAAAAATGGATTCAGAATTTCACTGAAGCCATACTTAGCAAATCCTTACATGTAACTATCTGTATTTGAGCGAGCTTGACTGATTATAACAAAGGAGATGCTTCTAGAAATAATTCTCTGACAGTATTTTTTTGTCTGAATCTTTATAACCAATATCATTACTTCATTCCATATTTTAAACTTTCTCTTTAATAATGAGTTCTGTAACTTTCTCACATACAATCCATCCTCTGTGTATATAGCACATGAAAAAGAAGGGAAACCATGTCAAAAGAGAAAAGACTGAGGACTTAGAGGATGGCAGCTAGAGGGTATAGAGAAGGTTAAGTTAGTAAAAGAGGTTGAACATATATAATTGTAATTTGTTTAATATTTTTAAATGGAAACTTAAGTTTCCCCTGAATCCCTCTTTCCCATCCCTCTCCCCTGCTTCTATGAGGGTGTTCCCCTACCCGCCTACTAAACTCCAATCCCCCTGTCCTGGCATTCTCCTACACAGGAGCAATGAGCCTTCACAGGACCAAGGCCTCTTCTCCATTGGTGCCCAATAAGGCCATCTTCTGCTAGATGGGGCAGTCTCTGGATGGCTTTCCTTCAGTCTCTGCTCCACTCTTTGTCTCTGTATTTGCTCCAATCTTATAACATGATATTTGTCAACTATGCTATGTTTTGTTTTAATTTTCATTTTGGAATTTTAAATCTCATTTAAAATGAGATTTCATGCTATAATTATATTGAACAAATCCTGCCCCCTATTCTGTAAAACATATTATATACACACTTATGTATTAGATTAGGTTACATGATTTTCTGTACTAATGCCTGGGTTTATCAGACACAGAATTGACTAATATCAGAACATTTCTTTCAATGTTTATATAAAAACAGTATCTATGGTATAAAATGACATTACATCAGGATAAGACAGCCATTTTATAATAGAGATAGCATTCATAACATATGGGCATACTCAGAGTTTATTTGTTAAATTACTTTAAATTGTGTGCAAAAAGAGCAACAGTTTGGGTTTACAGAAGTAAATGGAATCCAATTATACTTATAAAATTTACTGCTGAAGATTATTTAAAAATATCTACCCCTAACAATGGTACAGCAAATAAAATTTAAATTTTATAAAATATACAAATATTCTTTAATATATAAAATTAAATATATATTTAATAAATGTTATTGTTATTAATTATTATTAATAAATAAATAACTTACATATTCTTTCTGTAATATGGAGGGTTGGTAAGCTGATTCAACACATGAGGACCAATTGAGAGAATATCATGGATAAGAATGTCTATATTTTTTTTTTTATATTTCAAAGTCAATCAATAGCCTTACCCAGTTACATTATGTTGTTGGGAATAACACATATAACATATATGTTAAACTTATGTTATAATCCATGTCTGTATTCTAAAATGGAATGCTAAATATGTTACATTTCTTTCAGGTGATCTTGAACTGCTATTCCTACATCTTGACTGTTGTCTATGTTTTTGACCTCAGAAATTAACTCTAGGATTGTTTTTCTTCTCCTTGCCCAGTAACTGCTAACTTTTCTTTAGCTTCTGCCTTGTAAGTTCACTTATCACTGCTGCAGCAGTTCCTTAAATATCTTTATAAATCAACTTACCAGTCTAAGTATTACTAAAATACTCGATTTAAAATTCCAAATATGCTAAAACTATTGGCACAGTTTAATCATGGAAAAAAAAAAATGAGGCTCTTTAGCAGCTAAGCATGAGCCATCAGTGATGTGATACAGCTTTCTAATTGAGATTAGGCCACTGGATCCCTGAATATGCAAGAAAGAACTGTGCTGATAAAATATCTTCACACAAGCAACAAGGAGGTGATAGGATTTGGTTTTCTTGGCCAGGGTAACTTTTGAAATTTGGTCTGTGCTGAAGACAAGTGAACACAACTCAGATCCCTGGGACATATGGAGAGCACTATTTCTTTCCCTTATTGACTGAAGAGAAAAGAAAGGGTAGTCGTTTTTCGCAAGAGTAGTATTATTTTTGTGTGTAGTTTTTTTTTTTTTTCTTTTTCTTTCTTCTTCTATTTTTTTTCTTGGAACGAAGCAGCATATGAGAAGAGCATTTTATCACATTGGCATTCCATTCAGTAATCATTTCTCTAGCATGGATTTATCTTAAAGGTAAAGTGCTACTGAACACATGCTGGGCTATCAACTGCTTTCTTAAGAATTGCTAATGGAAAACTAGTTTACAGAACTATAACTTTTGTTGAGAATACTGACATATTTTCTCTTTAACTTTGATTTAAGGTAACATATATATTGAATGTGTACATACAAAATTATTCATTAAATATTATTTTGAAAAATGTTTTTGACAGAAATACTTAGGATCCCTCAGAATAAATTAAAAAATAAATATAAGTGCAAATTAAAATCATTCTATTTATCAAGTTATAAATTTCCTACATGGTGAGGTCAATTATTTCTGGTAGGACTTCAAGAAAATGAAATGTAGTACTATTTAAGTATTTAAGATTAAAATGCCATGCACATATCTTATGTACTAATGTCTTTGCTGAACCATTATATGACCTGGTTCCCAAAATTTAATAGTTTAACTCCAATTTTTGAAAATACCTAATATTAACGTATTAAATAGAAAAAAAAAATGAGTAACAATAATGACGTTCACAATAATTTAGCTCAGACAACATGAGTGTTGATTATAGCATCACATGTTTTTATAATAAATACATGAAAACATGAAGAGCTAAGTTTTTTTTTTTTCATCGTCTGGTGTCATGGCATCAGTCTCCAGTTCCTGACATATACAAGGCATATTCATTGACTGAACTATCATCAGGCTATTCAAAAAAACAATAAATTCTTATTAAAACTTTGCCATTGCAATATGTATAAAATCTTGTGAACTTAATTCTATTTGTGAAAATAGAGTATATCATCTTTAAGCAATGTTTGCTCTCTCCCATCTTATCAACTGAATTCTTTCAGTTTAAATCACCATCTTTACTTATCATTATTTGCAAAACTCTTAGGATTGGTAAATTATTCAAACTTATCTAAATAGACAAGTTGATTTAATTACAATTGATGGTTTCTCCTAAAAGATACACTTCCCAGCTTCCCTAAGCAGAAAACAGAAGTTGTTTTCACCCTGTAAGTGGGTGCATCCTTCTTCATCTGGAGGCGCTTCACGCAACCATCACTGGTGGGACAAAACCATCCATTCATTGTGAATAATGTCCTTCCTTAAGTCCAGACCAACTTCTCTTTCTCGCCACCCCAGTCTATCTATAGATGCTTAAAAATAATCTAACAATGAATAATGATGGTAGGAAGAGAATGACATATGGAAGACTCTAGTCAACCAGGAATATAAAAGTGACACTTCAACATATGATAACATATGTCCTTGCGCTTAGAAGATAGCATGTTCCATGGTGATACATAGTATGTAGGGGTGATTTCAATTTTTCTTGTATCTGTTGAGGCCCTTGCATGTTCTTGACTGTATTGTATCTTGTTCCTTGACTATTTGTATTAATTTTTTTGCTAGTTTTCAACCTTGAAAAGACCTGAACACTTGCATGAAATTAAAATGGTTAAAAGTAAAAAAAAAAAAAAAAGGGAGGGGTGCGATGGGACAGGGGGTTTCCGGGGGGGGATAAAAAGGGGGGAAAGGGGGGAAAAGTCCTTTGGAATGTAAAAAAAGAAAAAAACCCAAAAATATATTTAAAAAGAAGTTTGGGGATTTTTAAAAAGTTCAAGTACGTTTGGGGCGGGGTTTCCCCTTTTTTTGTTTAAAAAATTTTTTCAATTCAAAAATTTTTTTTAAAAGTTAGAATTTTTTAAAAAAAAAAAAAAAAACTATAGAAAGGCACCGGGCCAAAAAGGGGGTTTTTTATTTCCCCAATTACGGACCTGTAAAAGGAATTCTATGACAAAAAAGGGTTGGGGGGGGCCCGAAATTGATCCAAAAGTGAAAAAATTTTGGGCCAAAAAAAACCTCCCCCAATAAAATTTTTCTGCTAATTTTGCAAAAAGGCCCTTTCCTTTTTCAGAAACAGGGTTTTAAAAACCCCTTTACAAAATTTAGTCAAAAACGTGTCTAAAAAAAGGCAGGGTGGGGAAAAGTTTAACGGGGCTAAAAAGGGGGAAAAAAAAAAAGCATTTTTTAAACCTTTTGGGGAAAATTTAAACCCGCAGCTTTTCTTTCACAAGCCAAAAAGGGGTAAAAGTACTATGGAAATGAAAAAAAAAAGTTTTTGGCCACATACTTCCCCTGCATTCAAATAACTTACTTTTTTAAAAAATTTTTCTTCCCCTTCCCCTGTTAACCAAAAAAATTAAAAAGGGCTCTTCGGGGCCCAAAAAAAAATTTTGGGGAACCCAATTTTCACACAGGGGGCACATGCACACCCAAAATAACTAAAAAGTTCTTTATTTTTTTTATGTATTAAAAAAAGTATACTCAAAATTTTAGCCACGTAATGATGTAAAACCCTTTTTTAAAAATTTTTCGGGGTTTCCCCGAGAAAAAACTCTCGTTTTATGCATATGAATTTTAAAAAATTTTTAAAATTTAAAAAGGGAACCCCCAGACAAAAGTAGTCTTGATCCCTCATTAAGGAAAAACCCCTTTTTAAAAACAGAAAAAAAAATTTTATTAAAAGAAAATCACAGCCCCAATCAATGCAGATAAAGGGGGGTTTTAAGTCCCCCAAAAAACATGAGCAAAGCTTTCTGAAGTGAAGTCTAAAAAAAAATTGTAAAGAAAAGTTTGAAAAATTAAAAGCCCCGAGGATCAGGGTGTTTTCTTGGGGGATTTTTGTCCCCCGAGAGGTAAAAGGGGAATACAATAAAATGTTCTCTCGGGGAGGGGCTTTCAAAAATTTTCTGAACAAAGAAAAACGTAAGGGGCTTTTTTTAAGGGGAAAAATTGGGGCCCCCGTGATTTTCAAACCAAACTTTAAAAATACAAAAAAAAAACTTCCCAAAAAAGAATAAAAAAAAAACCCAAAAAACAAAAAAAAAAAAAAAAAAATTAAAAAAAAAATTTAGAAACCCCCCCACCCCCCCCCAAAACCCCCCCCCCCCCCCCCCAAAAACCCCCTTTAAGGTAAAAAACCCTTTGGGAAGAAAGGGGTAAGAAAGGGGGAAATGGAGGGAGGGGACCTAAGGGCGTAAGAAAAAGCAATTTGAATTTTGCAAAAAAATTTTTTTGGATCAACACAATTTGAAAGGTTTTTTGGGGAAACGGGAAAAAAAAACCCAAAAAAAATTTTAAAAAAAAACCCAAGGGTCCCAAACCCAAACCCAAAGCTTTTGGGAAAAGGGCGCTCTTTAATTCCTTTTTTGTTGGTTTTTTTTTTTTTTGGGTTCGGTTTTGGTTTTTGGGGGTTTGGGGGGTTTTTGAGGGTTTTTTTTTGTTAATGGGAAATTAACCTTTATTTACATTTTAAAAAGTACATCAATTTCCCCCGGTTTTTTTTTCCCCCCAACCCCAAACTCGGCCCCTTTCCCCCTCCCCCTCCCCCCATTCAAAGAAGGGGGGAAAACCCCGGCCCATCTAACCCCAAAAAATCCCATTGCCCCGGATTTTTGCTGTTTTAGGGGGTTTTAGCCTTTAAAAAGGAAAAAAGGGGGTTTTTTGGTAAAAAAAAAATCCCCTTTAAAGAATGGTTTCTTTGTTCCCTTATATCCCAAGTGTCCCTTATTTTCCCCCCCTTTTTTAAAGAAAGGGGGAATTTTCCCTTCCCCCTAGTTTTTCATTTGGGGTTAGGTCCAGGCCAAAGGGCAAATCCCAGTCAAAAGGACTTCCCTTTCATTTTTTGGGGAAAAAATTGGGTTTCCCGGAATTTTTTCCCCCCAACCCCGGGAAAAAATTAACCTTTTAGTTTCCAATTTTCCTGTTCCCCGAGTTTGTGGGAACCCCCCAATCAAAGTTTTTCTTAATGGGAAAAAATTTTGTTTCCCTTTTTCCAAAAAAAATCCTTTGGTTTTTGGTTTTAACCCAAATTTTTTTTTTCCTTTTCTTTTTAAATTTTCCCCCGGTGGGCCTAGTTTTTTCCTTTTTCTTGGGGTTTTAAATTATTTTTGAAAAAATCTTTTTTCTGAAATATTAAAAGGAAAAATTAAATAATTTTAAAAAAAAACCCCCCCCCCCCCCCCCCCCCAAAAAAAAAAAAAAAAAAAAAAAAAAAAATTTAAAAAATTTTCCCCAAAGGGGGTAACCCCAAAACCCAAAAACCCCATGAAGCTTAAAGGAAAAACAAAAGTTAAAATATTGGAAAAGGTAATTAATAAAAAATTTTTTAAAAATTTTAAAAACCCCCCCCCCCCAAAAACCCAACTTGTTTCAAAAACCCAAAAAATTACCCTAAGTTTTTCAGAAATTTATGAAAACTAAGAGTCAAAAATTTTTTTAAAATTTAAAAATAACCAAAATTGAAAATTTTTCCCCAAAACCCCCCCCCCCCCCCCTTAAAATTTTCTTTTTAACTATTTTAACCCCCCCCTTACAAAATTTGGGGAAAAAATAAATTTTTAAGCCCCGAAAAAACCTTTTTGCTTTTTTCTTTATAATTAAAATTTATTTTATGTTAAAAATTTTTTAAATTGGGGAATTTTTTTCCCCTTTTTTTTGTTTATTTTGAACCCTTTTTTAAAGGAAAAATACAAAAGGAAAATTTTAAAAATTTAATCTTTTTTTATTCCCTTTTTTAAAATTTTTTCCTTTTAAAAAATAATTTATCTTTGCCAAAAGATTTTTAAAAAATACCCCCCTTCCCCAAAAAATTTAACCCCAAAAAATTTAAAAAATTAAAAAAAAACCATAAATAAAACCCCCCCCCCCAAATTTGGGAAAAAAACTGGCCCCCTACCCTTTTCTTTTTTTTTTCCCCCCTTCCCCCCCCTTTTACCCCTAAAGGTATTTTTTTTTGAAGGAAAAAATTTTTAGCAAAAAAGGAAACCCAAGTTTTTACAACTTGGCCCCTTTTTTATGGGTCCAAAAATGAATTTAAACAAAAGCCAATTTTAACTGATGAAAGAATGATTTTTGTCTTTTTCCCCTGCCTTTTGGGGAAAACTTTTTCTTGTTTATTCCTTTACAACCATTTTTTAAAATTTTCAAAAAATTTTTCCTTAAAACTTGGACCAAAAAATTAATCCCTACTCTTTAAAAAGGGCGGCGCGGATTTTTCCAACCGCAAGGGGAAAGGGGGCATTAAAAAAAAGAAGAATTTTTTTCCTCTTCTTATTAAATTCTTTGTTTCATGTGAGGAAAATTAGAATTTTAAAGGTATGTACGAGATAAATTGTTGGGTCTGTATTTTTAAAATTTCCCCCTTTTTTTTCATTTTGGAGTTGGTTTTTATTAAACTGTGTTGGGTTTCCGAAAATTCCCCAGATTTTTCCCGCCCCCTGTGTGCGAAAAATTCCTTTTTTAGTATTTCTGTTGGTTTGTTTTTCTTTTAAAAATTTCTCCATTTTTTCCCCAATTTTCTCCCCGGGCCCCCCACTTTCAAAAACCTTTAACTTGGTTTCCCATTTTTTTCTCTTTTTTCCAACTTTCGTTCCTTTCATTTGGCTTTTTTCCGCTTTAGCCCTTTTATTGGTTTTTTGTTTTCCTTTACAAATTTTTTATTTCTCCAACATCCTTTTTAAAATCTTTTTCCTTCACTTATATTTTTTTTTCCTCCCAAAAAAAATTTCCCCCTTCCAAAAAATTTTAAAATTGTAACCCCCTTTGATTTCTTTTATCAAAGGTGTAAGAAACCACATTTTAATTCCTCTTAATTTTAACCCTTTTAATAGAAATTTAAAGGTTTAAAATACCCGGTTTTTCCCCTTATAAAATTTAAGACCCCCCAAAGGAAATTCTTGGTCTTACCCCTGGGTAATGAAATTGCCCCCCAATTTTTAAAAATAAAAATTTTAAAAAATTTAGTTTTTCACCAAAATTTTTATTACTGAAAATTTCCTTTTGTGGGGTTTTTAAAAAAAAATAAAAAAACTGAATTTAAAAAAATTTTCCCCTTTAAAAAAAGTTTCCCCATAAACATTTTTGGGTTCCTTTTTAAAAAATTTTTTGGTCCTTAAAAAGATTAAAGATTTTTAATTAGGGGAAAAAATCCCTTAAAGAATTAATAATTTTAAATTTTTATTTAATTTTTAATTTTTTTATTTTTCCTTATAAAGTAAAATCCCCCTTTTTAATTTTGTTTCCCCAAAAAAAATTTTAAAGTGCCCAAATTAGAAAATGTTAAAAATTTTTCCCCCATAATGAAAACCAATACCCCCTTCTGGCCCCCTTTAAGAAAATTTTTAAACATCAGCCCCGTGAAATTTCCCCGTAAGAAGGGTTGGAATACCCCCCCGGGGTAAGCAACCTTTGGGGATTGGGTTCAGGGGTTTGGGATTTTATTTTGTTAAAAAAAGCAACCCCTTCCACCCCCCCAGGGTAGGATGATGGAAAAAAAACGTCACCTTAATTCCCCAGAATTTTCCCTTTAATCGGAAAAAAGGGAAGAAGCCCCATGAAAATGTTGTCCATAGCAAAAGGGTTTACACCCCCCCAACCAAAAGGGATTTTGACAGTGTGCCCCCCAAAAAATAAAATTTTGGAGTTTTGGATTTTCCCCGAAAGAAAATTAATTTTAATTTATTTAAATCCTTTTTTTGAATTATAGAGTTTTAATTTCTGGAAAAAATGAATGGGGATGTAAAAGTTAGGAAAGGTGGTAGTGCCCCCCCTTCCCCCCTTTCCGGCCCCAAAAGAAAAAAAATTTAGGCCCGAGGGGACCCCCAAAAGGGAATATGGAAAAACTTTTAAATTATGAATAGTAATAAAAAAAACCCCGGGACACTTTCAAAAAGGGTTTGTTAGCCGTACCCCTTTAAAATTTCCCCCCAAGCCCCCCCAAACCCCCCCGGAAGCCCCTCCCCCCTTTTTAAGGAATCCCCTGGCCCCCCCCTTTTTAGTTTCCTTTAAAACCCAAAAATTTTGGAAGAAAAAGGTTATGGGGGGGGTTTTTTCCCTTAATTTGTTTTTTCCAAAAAGACACCCCCCAGCCCGGGGAAAAAAAATTCAAGCCCCGCCCGAAATTGTGGTAAATTGGCCCCCCCGCCCCCATGGCCCCCTAAACAAACCCCTCCTCCCCCTTTCCCTGAGGATTTTAAAAATAAATTAGTTTTTTTAAAATTTTGGAATTTTTGGACCCAAAAGGGAATAAAAAAAGGCCTTCCAGAGAAAAGGGACCCCGGGGTGTGTTTTCCGTGCCCCGGTGAAAACTCCTTTTTCCCAAAACCCGTTTGGCCCCAAAAAGGGCCCGGTTTGGTTAACCTTTTTTTAAAAGTAAGGACACTGAAAATTTTTTAAAAAATTCTGCCTTTTAACCCAAACTTTCCTTTCCCCTTTTCCCCCGATTCCAAACCCCCTTTTCTTTTGATCCCATTTGGGGCAAAAAAAAACCCGGGAAACCCGCCCCCCCGTGAGTGATTGTGTTTTTTGTCCTTGGGGGACCACCCACAAATTGGCCCCCGCCCCACTTAAAAAGCACTACAAACCCCCCAAAATCATCTTACCTTTGCAACTTGGAATCTCTGACACGGATTTTTTACCGGGGCCCCTGAAAAATTGAAAAAAAATATTGTAAATCCACCTAGGGAAACCCTTTAATAAACCCGGGAAAAGGTTTTAAAGTTGGAAAATAAAGATGTTTGAACATACGGGGATTTTTAGGTTTTAAATAAAACATAGTTTAAAACCCCAAAAAAGGGAAACCCAAAAATGGGCTTTTTATACTTAAAAAAATTGAGGGAAAATTTTAAGAGTATTGAATTGGAACCCTTGTGGGTCATGAAAAAATCCCTCCACTATTTGTCCCCTCCTGCTAGCCCCAAAGGCCCTTTCCTTTTTTCTTTCCCCCACTTTTCCCCTTCCCGGTCTCTTAGCCTTCCTTGTTTTTTAGCCCTCCTTCATGGGTCTCTCGCTTTGTATCTTGGGGTTTTCTTTGGGACTCTTTCCCCTTTTTTAATTTTTAAACCCCTTATTTTAAAAAGAAATTCCAATGACTTTTTAAAAAAACCTCGGAGTTTAGTTGTGGGTGTTTAGGGGCTTGACACCTTTTGGGGTGCCTTTTACCCTTTTGGGAAATTTCTTAAAACTCTCAGGAGTTTTATTTTTTTTTAATCTGTAAAAAAAGTGGGTCGAAATAGGTGGGTCTTTAATTTTCCCGTCCTATTTCAAAATTATTTTAAATACGGTGACATTGATTTTTTGAATCACTGCCAAACTAACTGGTTTTTTTTATTTTTATGTAAAACAAGAAAATATCAGGGAAAAGGGGGCCTTTTCATTACATTTAAAAAAAAGTAATTAAAATTTTTATTTATTCATCAAAATACCCACTTCTAATAAGAAAAATTTTTAAAATTTAAATATTGAAAAAGTAGAAAAAAATTTTGAACTGTATAAGGAAAAAAACAGTTTATTTTATTTTCCTTTAAAAAAAGTGATTGGAAAACCCCGAAGCTTCCCTGTTTCTATCAAGGAAATTCTATCCTTGAAATTTTAATTTTTACAATTTTTAAAGGCCTTGATAAACTGAAGTCTGAATGTAAATTTTTAATAGTAGAATTAAAAAAGATCTGCTTCAAGGGAGGACGAGAAAAAAAATGATTTTTATTTAATTGTGTTTGAGGTGGGAGGAAATTTTTATCTTTCTTCTCTTTTAAATTTTTGTTCTTTTTGGCCTGTCCCGAGAATTAAAAACCCGCTGCATGTGACAAACTGATTGATACAAGACAGGGATTTAAAAAAATAGGGCAAATTAAAAATAAAAAGAGGTGTGTGGTTGTGCAAACCAAAAGGAGTGTGTGTAAGATTTTTTATCATTAGAGTGAATTTCATTCCCATTAAACCCCTTGGTGAGGGGTCCTAATCCCCGTGGTCTTTTCCATGCACACATTAAAAAATGGGAGAAAGAATTTGAATTCAGAATTAAAAAAGAAAAAGAAATTCTTTGAAGTAAAAGACATTTTTTTCACAAAAAGCTCAGGGAAAAACTATTTATGGTTAATTTTTAAAAAAACTAATGTTGTCCTAAAGGGAAAGGGGGTTTAAAACCAAACTCAGTTACGTTTTTTTCCTTTCGTACAGTGTGCAGAATGTTTTTTTGGGATGCAACTTGCCCGCCTCCCCCCCCGGGGGTGGCCCCTCCCGTTAAAACTGCCCTAAATTGGGTTCCTTTTCCCTTATAAAACCCGCCCGCGCTGGATGGGGTGGGCCCGGCAGACTTACACGGCCAACTATTCCCGTCGAAAAAAAGATATGTCACTGCAAAAGCTTAATTACAAAACCCTTTAATTTAATAGGACAATTTTCCCAAATGCATTGAAATACAGCTTGCACTCATTATTTCCAATTTTTGGGGAAAAATTTCTCCCAGGGAAATCATAAATCCCGAAGGGAAAACTTTTTAAAAATAAATTCAGTTCCAGAGGAAGCTATCGATAAAATTTAAAAATGAGGTTAAAACTCTCCCCCTTTTTCCCAAATTTTTTGGTCCCCTCTTCTTTTTGTTTTATGGCTCTTATTTTTTAGGGTTTGGGAAATGGGAAAATTAATATTAAAATTATTATTATAAATCCCCAATATACCTTATTTCTGCCTTTTCTTTAGAATCAGGTTTTTTTTGTTGTTTGGTTTTTTTTTCCCTTCAGAAACTTAGTTTTCCAAAAAAACCCTTATGTCTTAAACCTTAAAAAGCAAGAGCAACAAATTTAAAAAAAAAATAAAATTTAAAATATTTTCCAGTGGAAAAAAAATCTCCCTTCACCCCCCTCTTTATAAATATACTAAACCCCTGTCATTTTACAGCAAAAGAGAAAGGTTTGTAAGCAAAAAACTGTGAAGGGGGGGTCTAGGATTCCCCACAAATTTTCTTCTACTTATCTACAAAAAAAATTTTAATAATTTTGCTATTTTTTATTGGCAACCCCTTGGGCATTTTAGGTGTCAAATATAGTCAAATTTTAAAAGAATTAAAAAAAAACAAAAATACCACCCCCTTTTGCCCCATCCTTTTGGGAATAAAGTTAGCATGACTTTAATGCTTTTAAAACCCTCCCTTTCTGTCACCCCAAAAGCTTATTTCTGTTTTTCTGTAATTGGCTACCTGGCTTCATAGGGTTGCAGTGGGGCTTAATGGCCCAAAATCTAATGTGGAGCCCCCGGGGGAAAAAAATTGGGGTCTTCCCGAAGAAGGGAAGGCAGTACTCACATCTCCCGATAAGCAATTGAATTGGAAAAAAAAAATAAATGACAAAATGAAATTTAAAAACCTACTTTTGTCCACATTTAAAGGTCAGTATGTCTTGCTGTAACTGGGTTATGAATTCTCTGCTTTTCTTTAAGTGGGGGACAAAAAAGACAAAAAAGGGAACAAAGGATTGAAATGTCTTTTCATTCTTATAATAAAATTTTCATCTAAACATTATGAATTTTTCTTGTTTACTCTAACCATTTCAAAGCATGAATCACAAAGTATTATAACTTTATATAACATGTATCCTTTTCTTAAATTCCTCTTAAAAATACAGATTAGATTCCCAAAGATAAAAATACTTACATAAAATTGTACTTTAGAATTTTATTTAAAACCTTGTAAACTAATGATCTGCTACCTTTCTTCCTTCCCTTGACTCTAGGTATATATTGAATTCAGCAGGACCTAAGGTAGACACTTGCATTTTATGGTGCTAAAATTGAATTTCATAGCATTACTTATGAATGAATGTTCTGTCTTTCCACTGCCTTGAAAACTGTTCTGTTATACCTTTACAACCATGATTCTCAAAACCTTAAGACTACAAATCTAGCTCTTTAGGCAAGCCAAGACAAATCATTAGAAAAAAAAGAATATTTTCATTCTTCTACATTCTTTTGTTCATGTGAGAAATTAGAATTTAAAGGTATGTAGCTGTGATATATAGTGTCTGTATTTCAGTTACATTATTTCATTGGCCCTGAGTAACTGTGTTTCCTGTATTCCAGATTTTCTGCCCTGTGTGTGATTCTCTAGTTTCTGTTGTTTTTTTCTGTAACAATTCTCCTTACAATATCTCCAGCACATCACAAAACTATTTATGATCCATTTTTCTCTTCCCTTGTCTTTCCATTTTGCTATTTCCTTAGCCATTATGTTTTTTCTTACAATTTTTCATTCTCTCCTACATCTTTAATCTCCTGCACTTATCCATTTTTTCTCCATTCATGTCCTATATATTTTTAGTTGTAACATGATTTCTCTTTTATCAAAGTGTAAGTAGCACATTAAAACTCTATTACTGGTAATAGACTTAATGTGAAAATACAGATTACCTATAATTTATGACAAAGTAATTCTATGTCTTAGTCATGATAATGAGTTGCCAATTTAATTTAAATATATTAGATATTCACCAAATGATTACTGAGTTCCTTTTTGTGGATTTAGTATAGAACTGATCATTAAATTCCTCAAAAAGTTTCCTATGAGACTTTTAGTCTGATAAAGTTATTTGAGTCTTAAAAGATTAAAGATTAATAGAGGAAAATCATTCATGAATAATATTTTAAATCTTTTATTTTTATTTTTTATTTCTTATATGTGAATCCATTTTTATCTGTTCTAAAATTTTATGTGCAATTAGAAAATGTTATAAATTTTCTTATAATGAAACAATACCATTCTGGCAATGAAGAAAATTTAGCAGTCAGTGCTGAAATTCCTGTTGAATGTTGAATACACGGGTTTGGCATCTTTGTTGATTGGTTCAGTGTTTTGATTTTATAAGTTAAAATGCAATCATTCACTCAGGGTAGGATGATGAATAAAACGTCACTGATTCTCCAGAATTTTCATAATCGAGAGAAGGAAGAAGCTCATGAAAATGTTGTCATAGCACAGTGTGACACAGCAACAGAAGGCATGTGACAGTGTGACCATAATGAAATTTGGAGTTTTGGATTTTCCAGAAGAAATAATTTTATTTAGTTAGTCTTTAGAATATAGAGTTAATAATTGGTAAGAAAATGATATGGGGATGTATGTTAGGAAGGTGTAGTGCATCACTTTCTGGCAAAAGAAAAAAAATTAGGCTGAGGCACAAAGGGAATATGGAAAATATTTATATTATGAATAGTAATATAACTGACCTATCATTGTAAGAAGTTTAGTTAGCTGTCACCTTAAATAACAAAACAGCCAAACTAAGTAAGCATCCTGTGCAAAGGAATCCCCTGGCCAATTCTAGTATCTTGACACAATAATTTGAAGAACAGGTAGGAGGGGTTCTTCATTATCGATTTTACAAATAGACACAGTCGGTACAAAAATTCAAGCTGCAGAATTGTGGTATTGCTGTGCTCATGGCACTAGTCAAACAAAGTCACATCCATGAGGAGATAAAAATAAATTAGTTTTTAAAATCTGGATATTGGACAAGAGCATAGAAAAGGCCTTCCAGAGAAGGACGGCTGTGTCACAGTGCTTGGTGTAAACTCCTTTCTCAATACCTGTTGGTGTAAATGGACAGTTTGTGTTACTTTAGTTATTAGTAATGACACTAGAAAATTTAAAAGATACTGCCATCAACTAACTTTCCTTTCCCTCTCCTGATACAGCATTTTCTTCTGAGCCTCATTTGGGACAAAATAACAGGAACAGCCTGTGAGTGATTGTGATGTTGTCTTGCTGACCACCCACATTTGCAAGCCCCACTTAAATGCACTACAAACCCTCAAAGTCATGCTTACCTTTGCAACGTTGGAATCTCTGACACGATTGTTTACAGCTCATGAAAGTTGAAGAAAATATTGTAAATCTACCTATGTAACCTTGAATCCATGTGTAAAAGATTTTAAAGTTGGAAAATAAGATGTTTGAACATACAGCATTTTAGGTTTAACATAAAACATAGTGAATCAAACCTGGAATCCAAAAATGGGCTGTTTATACATCAACAATTGAGATTTAAAGTATGAATTGGAACCCTTGTGGAATCATGAAAGATCCACTCCACTACTTTGTCTTTCCTGCTAGCCCTATGTCCTTCCTTGTTCTTTCCCGACTCTTTCCTTCAGGATCTCTTAGCCTTCCTTGTTTTAGCCTCTCCTTCATGCTCTCTCGCTTTGTTATCTTGGTTCTCTTGGCACTCTATTCCTGTTTAAATCTAAACTCTTAATTTAAAAAGAAATTCCAATGACTTTGAAAACAACCTCGGAGTTTAGTTGTGGCTGTCAGGTCTTGACACTTTCTGGATGCCTGACCTTGGGCAAATTGCATAATCTCTCAGAGTTCATTTTCTTCATCTGTAAAATGAAGTGGGTCGAAATAGGTGATCTTTAATGTCCTGTCCTATTTCAAAATTATTTTAGTACGGTGACATTGATTTCTGAATCACTGCCAGCTAACTGTTTTATCATTGTATGTAAACAAGAAAAATATCAGGAAAGGGAGCCTATACATTACATAAAATAAAGTATAAATTTATATTTATTCATCAAACTCACTTCTAATACAGAAAAATAAATTAACTATTGATAAGTAGAAAATATAGAACTGTATAAGAGAAAAAAACAGTTTTTTTTTTTTTCCTAAAATAAGTGATTGGAAGCCCAGAAGCTTCATGTTTCTATCAAGGAAATTCTATCCTTGTATTTGAATTTTATTCAATTTTAAGGCCTTGATAGCTGAAGTCTGAATGTAAATTATTAATAGTAGAATTAATAGAGATCTGCTTCAGAGGGAGGACGAGAATAAAATGATTTATATTTAATTGTGTTGATGTGGGTGAATTTTGATCTTCTTCTCTTTCAATTTTAGTTCTTTTATGGTCCTGTCCTGAGAATTAAATCCCGCTGCATGTGACAAACTGATTGATACAAGACAGGCATTAAAAAGTAGGGCAAATTATATAAAAAGAGGTGTGTGGTTGTGCAGCCACATGGAGATGTGTGTAAGTATTTTCATCAATTAGAGTGAATTTCATCCTATTAGCATTGGTGAGGTGTCCTAATCTAGCTGGTCTTTACCATGCACACATTAATATGCAGATAGAATTAGAATTCAGAATTAAATGAAAATGAAATTTAGAAGCTAATTGACATTTTTGTCACAAAAAGCTCAGGGAAACACTATTTATGGTTAATGGTAAAAGGCTAATGTGTCGTCCTAGGAAGGGGGTCAAATCAATCTCAGTTACAGTTCTTTCCTGCAGTACAGTGTGCAGAAGTGTTTTTGTATGCAACTTGCCAGCCTCCCCCATGTAGGTGGTCCCCTCCCTGTAAACCTGCTCTAAATTGCTACCATCCATTATACACAGCAGCTGTCTGGATGGCTGCCTGGCACTGACTTACACAGGCCATCTATTCCTGTCAGAAATATGATATGTCACTGACAAAAGCTTAATTACACCATTAATTAATAGGACAATTTTCTAAATGCATTGAAATACAGCTTGACACTCATTAGTGCCATTTATGAATAATTTCTCCCAGGGAATCATACTCTGAAGAACACTTTAAAACTAAATACAGTTCCAGAGGAAGCTATCGATAAAATAAATATGAGGTTAGACTCTCTCTCTTCCCTATTTGTTGGTCCCCTCTTCTCTTGTTTATATGGCTCTTATTTTCAGCATGGGCAAATGAAATTCAATATTAAAATTATTATTATAATTCTCCTCAATATACCTTATTTCTGCTTACTTTAGAGATCAGGCTTTTTGTTGTTTGTTTGGTTTTTTTTTCCCTTCAGAATCTTAGTTTTCAAAACACATTATGTCTTAAACCTTAAATAGCAAGAGCAACACATTAAACTTAAAATACATTTAAAATATTTATCAGTGTGAAAAATATCTCCTTCACCCCTCTCTTCATCAGTATACTAGCCATGTCATGTACAGCAAGAAGAGAAAGTAGTAAGCAAAATCTGTGAAGGCAGGGTCTAGGATTCTCACAATTTGCTTCTACTTATCTACACAAAAATTTTAATAATTTTGCTATTTTTTATTGGCAACTTGACAGTAAGGTGTCTACTATAGTCTATTATAAAATGAATTAAAAAATAACAACACTACCACACTTCTGCCCCATCCTTTGGTAATAAAGTTAGCATGACTTAATGCTTAAAGCCATAGCTTACTGTCACCACTAATGCTTATTTCTGTTACTCTGTAACTTGGCTACCTGGCTTCTAGATTGCAGTGGTCTATAATGGCAAACTCTAATGTGGCAGGCCCCGGTGGACCAAATTGGATCTTCCTGAAGAAGTAAGGCAGTACTCACATCTCAGATAAGCAATTGAATTGGAAAATAAAAATGAGTGGCAAAATGAGAATAAGACCTACTTAGTCACATTTAGAAGTTGTCATATGTCTAGCTGTAACTGGGTTACTGAATGTCTCTGCTTATCTTGAAGTGGGACAAAAGACAAGAAGACAAGATCGCAACCTAGCACATAGAAAGTTGTAGATGACTTCAACAGTGATTTATTTAATGTTATCAAATTATCTGGAAATTAACCCATGACAATCCCCTTAGGAGAACACTCTATTATTTGAGCATCCTATCTTTCATATGCCTCAAGGCCATTTGCATTTTACACCCCTCCCTCAATAAGTTGGTTTATCCTGTCAGTATTACTTTACTGGATAAAATGACAGTGAGTTCCTTAATTTTAGTTTATTTTGTTGTTGTTGAATCTATTTCTATATCTAACAATAGCTAGTTAACTCATGAATTAATCTGGAAAAAAAATAGTCCTTGGGAAGTATAATCTTCGGTGAATATAGAATTCTAAGATGAGATAAAACTGGTAAATATTATTGAGTACTCTCCTTGGTGACACTGGTATTTTGTTATAACACTGTAAAGTCATAAAATGAATGTATTTTACTATAGTCTAACACAAAATCTCATTCATGTCTTGATTGAAATGGGATTTCTTATGTTCTAAAAAATATACTTAGTCATGAAATTGTAATGTGCACGACACTTCAAGACTATCAGTTGTAGAACTAAAATTATCCCCATCCCGTTTAGTTAAAGCTCTTAACTAGTGCCTTCATTTTTCTTACATCACTTCACTTCTTTTCAAATACATGATCAAATATTTCATTGCAGTGGGGTAGTAAGGCATGTGCATATGTCAGAGAACTTGCCAAAGAACTTGGGAATCTGCTCTCTCCTTTCATTATGTGGGTTCTGAAGAATAAAGTCAGGATGTTGAGCATGAGGACAAGCACCCTTCCTTACCTTCTAAACCATCTTCCCTATCTTCCCAGCAACATTTACATTTGATGATTGGTTGTTGTTTTGTTGTTTGGTTGGTTGTTTTGAGTGTTTTTGAGACAGGATCTCTCCATTATGTAGCTCTCTAGCTGTCTTGGAATAAGCTGTATATAGACCAGCCTGGCTTTGAACTCAAAAAGATCCACCTGCCTCTGCCTCCCTAGTGTGGGGATTAAAGGCCTGTGCTGCCATAAAAACTTATTTTTTAATCTTAAACAGATAAATCCTTGCTATGATTAAGAAATTTAGATGACAAAGATGTATATCTTTCAGAAACCAATTTTATATTTTCGTGCATAAATTTACTTTGTATTAGTCCAACTGTAAAGAGGGAAAATACTAACTATAGAATTGAGATACCCCGGCAGTTTCCAAAAACCTAAGGTGAGCATGCCCTATATTACTTTGTAAGTCCATCACCCAAGTGTATACTTCACTTTACTAATCAATAGATTAAAATTTGTTTATATAATGAGTCATATTTCTTGTTCTGCTTGGGTTTATGTACTTTAAATAAGCTACAGTGGGGTGATATATGATTTAAAGAAGTGCTATTTCAGTAACTACTCACTTGCTTTTCACATTTAGTGTTTCACTCATATTGAAAAGCAATACTTTTATTTTTCCATTTAAAATTGAAACCTATGTATTCTCTGCTTAATTTACATAATGTGTGTTTTCTCTTTAGAGTTGGACATATAATTTTATTTGAATACTTTAGGTCTTTAAAAGCTTAGTGATTCCCAATGCTAGAGCATAATTTTTTATGCTATAACTTCCGATTATATTTGCCTTGCTATTTTATATTTTAAACACTGTGTTTCATAGTAGGTGGCAATTTAAGGCAAGGTAGCTGGTAGGCCTGACCACCATTATATGATTAAATTATAAAATGTAGATATATGACTTGGGACAAGAGATTTTAATAAACCTTCACTTAATATATTTATAAGAGAGAAATAAAATATAGATCTAGTTCCTTGAAGAACAAATGTTGAAAAACAAACTTTTCTCTAACTTAGATATTAATAAAAAGTTGCCCTAGATCAAATATAAACAAAGTTTGAACTAACTCATTTCATGCAAGGTGTTAAATACCCTTTATATAAATGTTTCATGTAGATTGACGATATTGAAGTACAGAGATCAAGCCAGGAAGACTGATTTTATAAACAGAGTAAACTACATTTTTATAATTGATTTTTTTCTACTTTTCTCACATTTTGTGCTTTGTCTGGTTAGGTTAAGGCCTCTTGACCTTCTTTTTCTTTATGATCTCAAGGAAAAAAAAAAAAAAACAACTGTAGTGATACAATAGGTATTTATCAGAAGGAGAAGAGAATTCAATCATCCTTCACTAATCTAATATGAATAGGTCCCCAACAAACAATAATATAGATAAGGAGTCAACCTTAATACAATAAACAGGAACTCTCAAAAATAAACAAATGCTATTTATCTGAAGAAAGAAAGGTGTCTGAAAGGTGTCTGTATTTTTGGCTACTTGGTTCTAAATATCTCAATTGTAGTAAGTAAACTTTAGAGTCTCTGAAGCACATTTCTTAATGTCCTGGAAGTTATTTGATGAAGGAGAATATAAAAATGAAGGAGTTTGATGTTAGAAATGGTCTATGCTGTGTGAAGATTATTAAATATTACTATGAAGAATCTATCTCTCCAAAGGGTGACACATTTCAATTCAAGGCAATATTAAAAGGAGAACCATAAACAAACAACCTCAAGAATTGTTTTTCCATATGTCCCATCTTAACCTCCTTGTTTTTGGCCACTATTGTTGGAATTTTAATGTTGTTGCTATGAAAAAAGTAACTAGGTAAAAATTAACTTGAGAGAAAAAAGATTCATTACATGCAACAATTGTAGGTTGTAGTCCATCACTCTGGGAGAATCACAGCGAATTCCAAGCAGGCAGTAGAAGCATATCCCCTGTCCAGATCATAGAGACATGACTGCACACTTGCTCATTTGCCCATTTGTTTGTGCTCATCTTAATTTCTTCATGCAATTGTCACTCAGTACCACTTGTCTAAGTAATTCTGCCACCCACATTGGGCGATGGATTTGTATATCAATTAGCATAATTATGAAATTCTACCATAGACATGTCTACAGGCCAATTCAATGTATACAATTCCTCACTGAGAATGTCTTTGTTATGGTTAAAATTTAAAATGCCAGCAGACACCCAACCTGGCTTGTTGTTCCAGGGCCTGAGGCCCTGAGCAGCTGTGGGAGCATGCTGATGATTGGCTCAGGCCTCCGATTTAGGTGGGCCAGAAGCATCAGCCCTGCCACCCATAAGACACCAGCATGGGAGATAACTCTTCCAATATACCAGGCTGTCTCCACAATACTTGGCTGAGCCCAGATCATCCCCATCCTGCCATCCATGCAGTACTCGGTAGAAATGAGACTCTAATGGTTAAAGATTATCCAATGGCTTTATATATTTGGTAATGCTCAATTAACAAGATGCCCACACAATTGGAAGTGTTACCCAATTAACTAACCTAGATATAAGTTGTCGCCCAGTGTGGGAAAAATATCGGGCAGTGGGGTCCTAGAACCACGTGGTGGTGACCCACAGTGGGGGTGTGGGGGGCGCAGCAGAGTCCCGGAGACTTTCCATGTTGGCAGGTCCCACATACAAGAGAAAGTTCACAGTTCCAAAGGCTGGAAGCTTCATTGCCAGGCAGGCCCCAGAAGACACTTGGAGTAAACGGGTTTAAGAGATTTATTTCATGGCAGATGATAGATGGATCTGGATGTGATGTGCGCCCTGCTCCCCTTGTTCAGCCAGGGGAGAGCTGGCTTAAATAGGGGAAGGAGAAAAGGGGCTGGGAAAAGGAATAACTTAATTGAACTATGCCCCTGGCCTTTAGGCAACTCATGAACATGGAAATCTCTGTTAGTCATACCCTCTATCTGTAGGTGTGGTTGGTGACAAAAAACTCTCTGGGAGGAGCTACTCTGAGCCAAACCTGTCTGCAAGGTGCAGGCTAATGAGGATGTAGGCCGCATGTAGGAGTCTGGAATTCGGGGGGCGTGGGGAGATATGTGCCGTCCCTACCCAGGCCATGGTCACCTGTTGGGTCTCTGGCTATCTCAAACCCAGTGCTCTACCAGGGAGACCAAATCATCCCTTCATGGCCCTACAAACCAGGACTGCTCTAGATACATGCTTGGTCCTGCATGGCTCCTACATCTCTGCTCTCCTAGCTCCTCTTCTTCCTCTCCTCCTCCTCTCCTCCCAACTCCTCCCACATTACCGAGATTATTGTAAAATATCGAGCTACATGCCTTCCCAGGTAATTCATTGTTGTGTCAATTTGAAAATTAAAGCTCCCATTATCATACTTTTAGTTATTTAACAAAGATTCATAGTTAGATATCAGATTCATTTGAGTCAAATTTGAATTCAGTTATCCTCATTCATTGGTTTCTTTAATGCCTCCCAGTTCCTTTCTCTTTGCTTTTTAATGTCTAGTACCCTTCCTTTCTCTCATCCCCTTCTGCTTTATATTGCTATAACTCTTCCTTTATTTTTTGATTGCTGCTTTGGCATCACACTGAAGCAGTATCTCACAATGTAGCTCATGTAATTATAGATTATATAATGCAACTCTCACTGACTTTACTCTTGTTACTTCCTGCCTTGACCTCTAGTGTTGGGAATACAGGGTGTCTTTACCACTATGCTTGGCTATAATACCATAATAAATTAACTATGCTGGCCTCATTTCCTAAATAATTACTAAAACACTTGACATAAGAGTAACATACAAATAACAGAATGCAGTTCTTATCTACAGAGATCACCTGAGAGTACAGTGTTAATTGCTTATATTATAAACGAAACTAAATTGATTCCAAGATTTTTACAACTCTTGCAGATATGGGATCTTAAGTTTTACAATCGAAGCTCATTTTTGAGCAAAACTCAATTGTTTTGCAAAAGAATGTGATACGAGAATGCTTTTTCTCTGTAATATCTGATTAACTCTCATTTCAAATAAACAATAAATAACTTTTGATAGTTGAGTAAGTATGTCTAGTTATCAAATATTCTATATTTGATTTTTGGTGCAGAAAAAATTGCATTCATTTCAATTGTACATCAGAAAATCGTATTCATGGATGATATTACATCATTTTTTAGTATTTTGAGATATTTTTATTCAATCACTGCAATCATAAAATATTTGCCATTCAAAGAAGTACTTTAAAGGTTACATCATAAGAAAAGATAGATGGAAGAGTGAGATGGTCTGATGAGTCAGAACACTTGCTCTGCTGGAAGAGGACTCTTGTCTGGCTTTAGCACCTACATGATAGCTCACAACTATTTATACCTCATGATCCAGAGGATGCAATGCCATCTCTGTTCAGATCTGAATTTGGGTACATACATAGGAATGCAGTCAGACAATCATAATAATTAAAAAGTTAACATATAAAACAATTGTCCAAACACAATCAAAAGAATGAGCCATGGTGACCAATGTGTTGGGTAACTGTGAGAGAGGCTCCAGGAAAAAGGGCAGATAGCATTTTACCCCAGGTGTATTTTATTCTCTAGATTGTTCTAACATGTAATGTGTGCCTCCTGTGACAAACATTTACATTCAGTTTATAAGTCTTGTTTATTCTTGTTGGATGTCAGAACAAGGTATCCAGCTAACTGTAGAACCCAATCTGGTCATTGCAGCCTATAGCTGGATATCTCCTTCTGCTTTGCTTTATTCTTTCCCAGATATAATCTATAGAACCTATAATATGTACCAGGTGAATTCCATTTAAATTGGTCTGTCCTGAGACTGTACTCAGAAAGGACTGGTCTGTTATGGTTTAGTATGAGCTTACTGATATTTATTTACATGTTCTTCTGACCATGATTTCCTGACCTCAAATAACCTTCCTTAGATCATTGATTTTTGTTGTTGTTGTAGTTGTTGTTACATTTGTGTATCAAAGTACACTGAAATTGAAGATTGTCTACATCATTATACTGTAGTCCGTCCCATTCTTTCAGGTCCTTCCTCAGATCTCAGGTCTAGCACACAAGATCTGAACAGATTGGCTAAAAATTCCACAGATAGTAACAAACAAAATAACAAATTTACCATATCTGATACTTGGAAGATACTTGTTAGTGCAGTAACAGATTTCTTGGCCTTAGGCCTCAGGAATTGAAACCTAATGAGAATATAATTTGTGAAAAATTATTGTACTTGAGCAAACAAGAAATTCTCTTACTTCTTATATAATTTTAACTCATATTTGAAATAAAATAGTGGTAACTCTTTTACTATTTTTTTTTAAATTGTTTTGATAGATAAAGAGTTTGAGATTCATATTTTAAATTCTTTCAATGAAACTCCCCAGTTTCAATAGACAGAGCTAAGTCTAATGTGTAGATATTTCTCAGGACAGAACTATGGTGGTTTAAGTGATAAATATCCCCGTACACTCTGGCATTTGATTGCTTGGTCTCCTTTATGGTGCTGTAAGGGATGCTTAGGAAGTATCACTGTGCTTACAAAAGTAATTCATTGGAGGTGGGCTTCAAAAGTTCATAGAATTGCCCTACTTACAGTTTACTGTCTCTGCTTCATACTTAAGGCTTAGAATGTGATCTCTCCATCTTTTTCTATGGCTGTGCCTGCTTGCTGTCATGCCTCCCCTCTATTATGACCCAGATTTCTCTAAACCCATGAGATAGACTAAACTCTGTTTTCCCTAAGTTTCTTGATCATGATACTTAAATGGCCACTAAATCAATCTCCTGTATTACAGCATGGAAAAAATAACAGTAAAGTAATTTCTTTTTTTTTTTTTTATGTTTTCTTTTTTTATTGGAAATTTTTTATTGGAAAATTTTTTTTACGTTTCAGATGTTCTCTCCTTACCCCGTTTCCCTCCTCCCTCCCAGGAACTCACTATCCCTCCCCCCTCCTCCTGCCTCCACGTTGGTGTACCCCCTTCCACCCTCCCCTGTACCTCACCTCCCCACCCTCGAGTATCCCCCCCCACGACGTCCAGCCTTCATGGGACCAAGGATCTCTTCTCCCACTTATATATAGCTCCCTTGCATATATAACTGGAGCCATGGGACCCTCCCTAAGCGCTCCCAGGCTGGTGGTTTAGACCCTGGGGGCTCTGGTTGGTTGGGATTGTTGCTTTTCTCATGGTGTCGCGAATCCTCTCAACTCCTTCTGCCTTCACTCTATCTTCTCTATTGGGAACCCCATGATCAGTTTAATGGTTAGCTGTGAGCATCTGCCTCTGAGTATGTCAGACTCTTGCAGACCTCTAAGGAGACAGCTATATCAGGCTCCTGTCAGCATGTACATCCTGACATCCACATCAACCTCTACCTTTGGTGACTGCATGCTCCACTATGTTCATAGCAGCTTTATTTATAATAGCCAGAAACTGGAAAGAATCTAGATGCCCTTCAACAGAGGAATGGATACAAAAAAATGTGGTACATTTATACAATGGAATATTACTCAGCTATTAAAAACAATGAATTTGATAAATTCTTATATAAATGGATGGAACTAGAAAATATCATCCTGAATGAAGTAACCCAATCACAAAAGAACACACATGGTATTCACTCACTGATTAATGGATTTTAGCCCAGAAGCCTGAAATACCCAAGATTCAACTCACAGACCACATAAAGCTCATGAAGAATGATGACCAAATAGGGGAGCCTTCAGTCCTTCTTAGAAGGAGTAACAAAATACTCAAGGGTGCAAATATGGAGACACAGTGCAGGACAGAAACTGAAGGAGGGACTGTCTACAGACCATTCCACCTGGAAATCCATCCTATGTGCAGTAAAGTAATTTCTTAGTGAAACTATATTCTAGATCTTGTAATTTGTAGTTGAGTACAGAATAAGAGGTTGCATTCAAGTAAAGTAAGCTAACTTTATGTTACTTTAAATGCAATGTCTACTTTACTTGTTTACTTATATGCAGTGTGTGCCTACATGTATGTGTATTTGTGTATAGTGTGTGTGGAGGTGAAGGGTAAATTTATGTATGTGTAAGTCAAAGTCTTGTGACTCTCTCTACTGATTTTCTATCTTACTTTTTGATACAAGCTCTTTTACTAAGGTAAGACTCACTGATGATCTTGGTCTGCTGTTAAATGAGCTTCAGGGACCTATCTTTCTCTGTTCCTCTAACACTAGGGATTCCAGTTTGTGACACCACTCTTAGCTTTTCTCTGGCTGCTTAGCATGTAACCCAAGGTGCCGATGCTTGCAACGTCAGCATGTTGTCGGCAGATTAATCTCCTCATCCCTTCAAATCTTCTTTAGCTAACTATTATAGCTCACTTACAGCTTAGAATCCAGTGACTACAGATTTAGAAAGTCATTAGCTCACAGAAACAGTGTCTTCTCAGGACAAAAGTCGGAATATTTAGTAGTCTCCAAGCCTGGTGTTTCAGAAATATTGTTTTCTTTCATGCTCTAAGCATGTACAATTTTTGAGAGAAAATATCACTTTTCAGGCTTGCTCTGCATTGATGACTGCAGCAAACGTATGTAAATTCCTATACAATATAATCATGCAGACCTTGTGTAATTAATCACCTCTGTCACTGTCACCCCTGCCATTTGTCTACCATTTAATTCTGCCTTAATCCACCATTCTCTTATACACTTTTCATGTCAACTCTATTTTATTTTCACTATTAATGTTTTATATTATTGTATGGCATAATAATTGAGTTTACTAGAAATTTTTTTTAGATAAAGGCAAAATAGATGGCTCATCAGGTAAAAGAACTCACTGGCAACATGGAAGACATGCATTAAATCACCAGAATGAAGATGTAAGCAGAGAGTTTACAACCAATGTTTATCATCTATAAGGATATGTACGCTCCCTCTCCCCAACATACACATATTTAATGAATTAATTAATGCAATTACAAATTAAAAATAACTTTACTAAAACAAATTGTTGAAAATGATATAGACTCTTTAAAGACTAATATTAAACTTAGTCGTTCAAGCAAAGCATACCAACTTTAGCTTATTTCCAAACCATTGTAACTTTGTTGAAATATTGTAAGACTCTAGTTCATTAAATAGAATGAACTGCGTAAGGAGATGAATACTGGATTGGCAACGAAAGGTAGCCAACAATACAGATAAACATCCAAAAGCAGTTTCTCTGGTTCTGTGTTAAAACTGTGGGTTTCTATCACACAATTATAGCCTATCACTAAGAAGTTTATTTCATTCTCTTTACAAAATCATTTGCCTAATGTAGATGTTTTCCTGTTTACAAAGTTAATGTAAAAAAAATGAATATTTCACTAACATAATTTTTAAGCTCTTTTACACAAGAACTAGTTACAGATTTCTTTATGCATTTGTGAATACCTCTCATTTCTAAGTTTTTGATAATACAATGTAATTATATGATTCCCTTCCCTTTGCATCCTCTAACCCTGCTCATGTACTCCCCCCTTAAAGTGCCAAAACAAATGTGAGATTCTATGCCCATTCACATTGCCAAGAACTAATTTTTCCTATAAGTTAACACTTGTATCTACTGATGTGTGTAGAAATTTCCTCTAAGCTAATATCCTGAAGAGGCTCATTCAGACTCAGACAGTAAATAAAAATTATAAGACTCATAGAGCATAAACAATTTGCCAGCCCTTGGGAAACTCTTGAAGCTAAAAGTATTTAAAAGTCACATCTCTAGGGATATATAAACATTAACCATTGCTGTCAGAGAATGCTGTTAAATGAGCTGCCCTTCAGACCTTCAAGGAGGTCCATGGTTAGTGTTCATGAGTCTGCCGAGGCATGGGGGCAGTTTTCAGTGAAGCAGCTGCCTTTGTTCCCTCTATTTTTTCTAGGAAATCTCTCACTAACACTCCTGTATGTAACACCAGTAAGTTCAGTGGTTATTAGGCTACCTGAGTGGTGATTTTTTTTTCCTTTTGTCTGATATTAGTGTCCAATCTTGTATAAATAGACATTTAGTCATACCATTCCTAGAAAAGTTAGACAGTGTAAGTGAAATTAGTTAATTAATAATTTACTTTTATCTAAGGAGATATATGTAATCAAAATCACATTGTATTTCAACATATTGTAATTGTATTTGTATTTCACATAAAATCACATTGTATTTCAACATAAAATCATATATATATATATATATATATATATTATATATATAAGCCTATAAACACTGCCAATCATACTTATTATTTTTATACTTTAAATAGTAAGAGAACATATTGCTATTAAAAAAAATACCATCTTGGTCATCATTCTTCATGAGCTTTATGTGGTCTGTGAGTTGAATCTTGGGTATTTCAGGCATCTGCGCTAAAATCCAATAATCAGTGAGTGAATACTATGTATGTTCTTTTGTGATCGGGTTACTTCACCCAGGATGATATTTTCTAGCTCCATCCATTTATATAAGAATTTATCAAATTCATTGTTTTTAATAGCTGAGTAATATTCCATTGTATAAATGTACCACATTTTTTGTATCCATTCCTCTGTTGAAGGGCATCTGGGTTCTTTCCAGTTTCTGGCTATTATAAATAAAGCTGCTATGAACATAGTGGAGCACAATATACTCAAGGGAGCAAATATGGAGGCACAGTGCAGGACAGAAACCGAAGGAGGGACCATCTACAGACCATTCCACCTGGATATCCATCCTATGTGCAGTCACCAAAAGTAGAGGTTGATATGGATGTCAGGATGTACATGCTGACAGGAGCCTGATATAGCTGTCTCCTTAGAAGTCTGCAAGAGTCTGACATACTCAGAGGCAGAAGCTCACAGCTAACCATTAAACTGATCATGGGATTCCCAATGGAGAAGATAGAGTGAAGGCTGAAGGAGTTGAGAGGATTGGAGACACCATGAGGAAAGCAACAATCCCAACCAACCAGAGCCCCCAGGGTCTAAACCACCAGTCTGGGAGCGCTAAGGGAGGGACCCATGGCTCCAGCTATGTATGCAAGGGAGCTATATATAAGTGGGAGAAGAGATCCTTGGTCCCATGAAGGCTGGACATCGTGGGGGGGGCGATATTCGAGGGTAGGGAGGTGAGGTACGGGGGAGGGTGGTGGGGGTACATCAATGTGGAGGCAGGAGGAGGGGGAAGGGATAGTGAGTTCCTGGGAGGGAGGGGGGAAATGGGGTAGGAGAGAACATCTGAAATGTAAATAAAATTTCCAATAAAAAAAAAAGAAATAAAAAATTCCATCCATTCATAGAAAAACTTAAAAGAACCATAAATGAACAGAGATTCTGAAAATAATATGGCAGTCATTTCTATTGAGAATTTAAATACAACACCCAGAATTGGAATTTTAAAAATACAAAATGGTTGCCTTAGCTAAAAACAAGTGCAGTGATGTGACAAGTAGAAAGGCTATTTCTAGGGTCATTTTACACTGAACTAAAGATATTTCTGCAATGCACTCCAGTTTTGTGTGATTGCATGAATGTTTAGGCCATGATTTGCTACTAAAATGTCCACGTTCTACAGAATAAACTTAAGGAACTTTCAGCAGTTTGTTAAAAGTCTCATAAAGCATTTAACAATAACACTTGAAAGGGAGAAGAAAATTCTAGATAAAAGTTAGATATAAGTCACTCATTATTTGTTTTGTTCTTTTATCAGAAAATTTTTAAGAGATAGTATAACAATTTCCTCATTACACTTGTAGGTTTCAAAAGTCTTTTATACTTAATTTTTGTACATTTTTAAATAAAATGTTATTTACTAAATTTATTTATCTGAATATTTTATGATCTACTCAAAATTTCACACCTCTGCTTTGACTGATTTTTTTTTGTCTTAATGGGGATATTTTCCAGTGAATATTGCTATGTAAATGTGTAACTCAGTTTGTGAGGCTGAAATGGGATAATTGTTAGTTGGAGACTAGCCTTGGCTAACTAGTCCACTGTCTCAAACAAACCAAACAGAATAAGAAAGTATTCATTCAGAATAAAAAAAAAAAAAAAAAAAAACAATAGTTATGTTTTGTTTTGTTAAAACATTAAAATTACAGAATTTTATGTTTAAGTAGTAACATGTAACTTTTTCATATGGTAAATAATAGAAATGGGGTTTTTACAACCTAGCAAGTGCTGTGATATATGACAAAATTAGTTAATCAGACCAATCTTCTGTGAACTCACTGACTCTCCAATTCCTTGACTCAGGGAGGGGCAACATCAGGAATGTAAGGAAATAAAATAGTTAATTAAAAAATCAGTTTTACTTCCTTAAAAGTAACAACAAAGTCAAATAAAGAAATGGAGATAGCACACTACTTGAATTCCTAAACTCATCTATAGCATTGTATGTTAGCAGAAGTTGGCATACTTGCTTTTCAAGTCATACATGGCACCTTCTTTGATTGTTCTTCATTGTGTAGTAAACAGCACTGTATGGTAGACCCTTCCCTTTGACAAAATGTCCACACTGCCAAGAATATATGGAATTACTGTTGTTAGTAACATATTGCTTACATAGTACAACATTACAAACTTAACTGTAACAGTACAGACTTTGAATATACACTTACACTTTGAATATATAGTTACCACTCAGGGATTAGTACATCGAAATCCTGAAACACGGGTGTGATGAAATTTTCTAAAGTTACTGTGCTTATGAAGATATTTTTATTTGGAAAAAAAATAAAGATAATAACAACTAGCTTCTAGAGGTAGGTGAAAAATATTAGAAATTGTATAATTAAATAAGTTTTAAAACTATGAAAATTAGGAACAATTGAATAGGGAGATATTGAATAATGTGAAATTAGAAATGTATCTTTGGATATATTACTATGTCTTATTTTTAATTTAACATTTTAAGGTAAATAATATGACAATGTGTTTACTACCTCAGAGGACATGGCATTCTCCTGATTGGTTCTTTAAAATGCTTACTTATCAAATTGATCTGATATTAGACAATATTTTACATGTTAATCTGAAATAATTTTTTAGAGTAATCATTTTTCAAAGTAGAATAGCATTACTTGTCTGGAAAATGTGAAACATATTATGCTTTCCACCAATAATTTGTACCGTTTTAATTAATGGGAGAATAATTTCATATTATTGATCTCTGAGAAATAACAGGCTCCATATTAAGCTTTGTGATAGTATAATGATATCAGTAGTATAATTATATATATACAGTATAATTATATATATATATATGACTATTATAATTTTTAACTTATGATCTGGAAGGTGAGTCAAAATTTTTCACTTTAGAGTTTCTATTTTTATATTTATTTTAGCTCATTGAATCCACATGGCTTTTAAAATTAGAGAAGATGATATATGTAAAAAACCATGTCAGCCTCATTCAGCTTAGCACTTCATGTAATAAAAACCAGGAGTATAGAATTTTGGGGAAATTTGCAATTCAATAGGACAGAAATGGCTTTGTAGAAAGTGCTTACATTCATCCTGCATTATGTTTTAGTAATCTGGAAGGTCCATCATATAAATCAGAAAGAAATTTGAGTTTATAACACAGACTGTTCTATTTTAAGGTCATTGCAAGGATTCGGTGTTATTACAGGAAAACGTAGGCCTAACCAAGCTGTACCAATGAAAATGAAATTCATGTCCTAGAGGCAAACACAGAGGGAAAATAGCAGAACTGAAAATTAAAAAAATAAAATTAACAAAACATAGTCTCCAGGAGGCTAGACACATTATGCTTTTGACCCAAGAAAACTGTACGGAGAGGGCAGTGTGCTGAAGGACAAATGCAGGAAAATGCATGGAAAAACACATTTTTTCTGAGGAAACATAAAACATCTGGGGATGTATCTTGCCTCAGCTGACCACAGGGGGCCATTCAGTCCAAGACAGTCTCCGACAGCTAGGGAAGCAGAACCGAAGCCAGTCAAAGGCCAGCGATCCAATCAGAGAAATGTCAGTTTGAAAAATAGTGAGAAAGAGTAGCATGTGGGAGCTATGTTCCCCAAACTCCTTGGTATTTGCCTGGATGAAAACGTAATGGCTTTAGCACAGCTGCCATTTTCATTTTGGACCTAGTCGGGAGTCATCAGGAAATAGTGATGGAAGGGAGGGAAGCAGCCAGAGGGACTGTCCTTGGTAACAAGGAAAGATAATAACTGAGAAGATGATGCATATCTCTATATCACAAGATCAAATCATGTACATCAAAGTAACTTTATACTGACTGCACAGATTGCTTTTATACATTTAGGTGTGTGTGTGTGCGTGTGGTGTGTGTGTGTGTGTGTGTGTGTGTGAACAATTAATGAACTACAACCTATTGTTTCAGGAAAGAGCAAGGTACACAGGATAGGTTGGAGGAAGGAAAGAAAATCGTAAAAAAGGATGTAGTTATATTTTAATTTCAAAAAAAATTAAAAAGATGAAATTGAATGTACTAGGAAAAATTACTGATTAGGATTATTAAATTGAATGTATATCCTAAGAACAATTACTGATTAAGATTATTTGTTTTTCGGGGATTATGCAAAAGAGTAAGCTTATTCAGTAAAGGTGAGGTAGCAAAGGAGAACAATACTAATCTCATTTAGCAATTACCATACATAGCTAAACAAATTACAAATTGTTCTGCATGTGACAAAGGTCAGCACAGGGACAGAAGCTGCAGCTATATAATAGGTGAGGAAAAAAGAAGTTAAAGGTAAACTGGGGTTTCAGTATGCACAGTTGTAATCTGAAATTTAAAATAAGTAACTGCTGGGATAGAGAGAGTGAGTCAGGGGCTAAAGAATCAAGGACAGGAATTTCATATATTGGCTGTTATGGTGCATATTTTAAACACAAGTTGAGGAAACACTTTTAATGTTTTCCCAGCTAATTAAAGTTATCAGTAGCATGGCTTATTTTGGTTCCAATTTAGCGTTAAAAAGAAGAGCCTTCCATGATGAAATTTTTGGTTCCAACCTGCGAGTAATTAAGCAGTAAATAATGGGCTACCTCATTTCAAAATTTCAAATATGTTCATTTGTCCTTAATTTTTCTATAGTGGCAGGAATAAAATTCATTAGTACATTAAGCCAGCGACTGTTTTATTTTTAAGTTAACAAGTAGCTTTGTCATCGCCTATATGGGTTTAGATCTTTAAAGTGAAACACTGTTAACGCGCTAATCACTTTTTAAATTAATAATATCAATTTTTATTTGTCTTCCATTTAAGCATTATTAATGGTCTTCTAAAAAAAGACGACGATTCCTGTGAAAAGTTTTTTGTTGACGATTCAGAATCTTAGCATTCACTCATGCTTGTTAGCTCACTGGCTGGTAAAGCCCTGAATTTTACCTTGTTTCTCCAGATTCCAGATGAGCGTCAGAGAACTGTGTCTCACCTCAGATTAAACTTACAAATCAGAACGAAGACAAAAATGTCCCTTATTGTTAAGTATATAAGGGGAATCCATCCCATATACAGATACCAAACCCAGACACTATTGCGAATGCCAAGAAGTGCATGCTGTCAGGAAACTGATATAGCTGTCTCCTGGGTGGTTGTGCCAGAGCCTGACAAATACAGAGGCAGATGCTTACAGCCAACCATTGGAGTGAGCATAGGAACCCCAAGTGGAGTTAGAGAAAGGACTGAAGGAGCTGAAGGGATGTGCAACCCCATAGGAAGAACAACAATATCAACCAACCAGATCCCCAGAGCTCCCAGGGACTAAACCACGAACCAAAGAGTACACATGGAGGGACTCATGGCTCCAGCTGCATATGTAGCAGAGGATGGCCTTGTGTGACATCAATAGAGCTTTGTCATCAATATAGCTTTGTCAGGAGGAAAAGCCCTTGGTTCTGTGAAGGCTTGATTCCCCAGTGTAGGGTAATGCGAGGACGGGGAGGCAGGAGTGGGTAGGTGGGAGGGGGAGCATCCTCATAGAAGCTTGGGGAGAGGGGAGGGGATGGGGGGTTCTTGAGGTGGGGAACTGGGAAAGGGAATAACATGAGAAGTGTAAATACATAAAATAACCAATAAAAGGTTTGCAAAAAAAATTAAAAAGATTTCTCTAGGTTAGTTTTCATCATGTCTACTTGTGGTTGTCTGTGTTGATCTACAATCACTGTAAAAAAAAAAAAAAAAAAAAAAAAAAGATGTATATGTAGCAGAGGATGTCCTTGTCTGACATCAAAGGGAGGGAAAGGGAGGGAAGGCCCTTGGTCTAGTGGAGGTTTAATGCTCCAGCATAGGGGGATGTTGGAGTGCTGGTTCAGAAGTGGGGGGAGTGTGTGGTGTGTGTGTGTGTAAGGGATCGCTGTCATAGAAACAAAGGGGAGGGAGAAGAGGGCAAAGGTAGGACTGGGGGTTTGTGGAGGGGTAACTGGGAACTGGGATATCATTTGAGATGTAAACAAATGGAATGATTAATTTAAAAAAAAAAGTGAAAAGGGAAAGTGATCTAATTCTATTTAAGCAAAAATTATACTTTAAAAGAAAATTCAACAATGTCTTTGATTTGTATATCCCCTATACTCTTAAGCTAAAACCTCTATGGGATTACCTCATACCAACAGCTTACAGACTTTGAACTGAAATTCTCTCCAACAACTAAACGTGGAGCTGAAGACTGTAGTGATGTAGTATCTCCCAAAAGTGGCTCCATTGGCAGTCCAGCTGGGAACATGGACTGGTCAAAACGGCAGATCTTCACATTGCTCAGTCTCATTGGAAATGTGTGTGAAGTGACTAAGATTTACCACTCGAGTCTCCCATATTCAAATGATTGCAGGCATTTCCTATCATTTGTTTTGTGTTTACAAAGGAGCTTTCGTAAGATGGCCACTTTAAATTAATTCTACTTCAAATCACAAAATATAAAATAATTTGCATATTCATGATATCTTCACGCATTTTCTTGACAGACCATCTATTGGGATATTAACTATGAACTCAATGTGCAGTAGAACTTCAAATAAATCTTTTAAGGCTAGTGTAATATAGAAAGTGGCATTAGCAGGTATCTGGATTTGCCTATTTATATTGAATTATTAAAAAGACAAAAAATCTACTTAAAACATTATACGCATTATTTTAAAAGTAAAATATATTACGTTAAATTTCCTCAAGGATTTCAGCCAAAATTCTACATTTTGTTTAATTTACATTAGGAAGGATTGTAGCTTAGGGTCCTGTTACTTTAGCCTGAATTTGACTTTTTCATGTTTCTACATCATTATTAAATTATAATAGCACATGCATCATTGAGAACTATATGGGCAATAATGTAATTTGTTCAGTTATCTGAAATTTTTGCTAGCTGTTTTAATAGAACTTAGAAACACACAACCATAGTTACTTTAAAAACCATAGTTATTATTAAAGTGGACTACAATAGAGTTTTCATTGTTTTTATATTACTTATTTCACATTGAATTTACAAAATAAATTAAAAAAAAATGGCACCAGATCTTATGACCTATACATTTTATAATAATGTAAATTATAATTATATGTGTATCAACTGTTTCTTGTAGTTTTCAAACACTGACACATAAATCCATTCTAAGTGGTATAATAATTTAGAGTATTACATTAATTACTACTGAAATTTATTCTTAGCTGTTAATAAAATTGCATAATCTTCAGTAGTTAGTTACGGCCTCGGTAGAATTCCTGGCTTGAGATGTGGATGCGAACTCTAGTCCTTCGGTTTGCAGAAAAGTGCTGTTAACTATTGAGACATTCTCTTTTTCATCTTCTCTTTTCTTTTCTCCTTCGATCCTCCTCTTCCTCTTTCTTCTTCCTTTCTTTTAAAGGAATTTTAATCCAGTAATATGGCTGCTATGGCAAAGGATAACATCCAAAAACTGTCTAGCTTTATGTGATAAAGCTGGAATGCAGACATTCCATACACTTTTAATCCCACTGGCTAGACTATAGACATACCCCTAGTACACACTTTTGATCCCTAATAAAAAAGGTAAGGTTAGTTTGTAGAAGGAGACAGTCATATTTGAAAGTGACATCTGCTTGAGGAGCAGATAATGTGATGACTCAGGGAAAGATGTGAAAGAATGAGTCAGAGATGGGATAAGCCCAACTGACAGAAGAGCACAGGAAAGTAACAAGGTGTGTTTTGTGTGAATGACAGCTTTACTGGGACAGTTCTACAGTGACAGGCACAGCTGAAGAATGAAGAAGCCAGACAATGAGGAAAAAGCCAGAGGATTAGAGCATGTTGCCAACATTTGTATGATGCTAAGCAGAGAAATTTAGTCAGAAGCTAGGAGAAGCTAGATTGAATCACTGAGCTTGGAAGATTAAATTGTTCAGGGGCTAGAGCGTTCATAGGCAAAGGTATAGGTATGTTAGAACAGAGAAATGCTCTGAGCTCTGCCCAAGCCATAGTTTCAAACAATTTGAGTATGTCTTTCATCTCATGACTTCATCTGAGGAAATAAAGGTGAAATTTATACTACCTTTTTGCATTCATCACTATAGTTTTAATTTAGAGTCTTGAACATTCTACGTGGTTGCACTTCTGACAAATTACTGTTCTAGCCAGTTAATTCCCTTTTCCTATATTTAGTAAACATTTTGTTTATCATCTTATATTCATCTTTATCTCTTCTTTAATATATCTTAAAATTTGTTTCTGATATTTTCTTTGACTTTCACTTTTTCCCCCTCTAAGATTAATTAAGAGTCTAGCCTGACTGCGTATTTTTCATTCCAGATACTGAAGTATTATAAAATATATCTTTAGATTATATCCCTCATCACCAAGTACAGTTAAATTCAAACTTAAAATATAGAAATTAAATATGTCAGTATAATAAGTTCTAGAATATTGAATAAAAATAATTAAATACTAAACTCTTACTAGTAAAGTGGAAAATATTTTATAGTATTATTTATTATACTAACATTTTCTACTTCATTCATCACACACAATATTAAATATTGAGATATTATAAGTCAGGAACAACTAACTTCATTTCAGTATTTTATTAAATATGAGGAGCATTTCCACCACTGTTTAAGAGAAAACAAGTAGAATATGGAAGTTATAAATCTGAGTAACTTTTGGGAGGAAAGTGATGAATAAGAAGATGAGAAAGAGTTCTGCTTTTAGAATTCGTGGTCAGGAAAACAGGAAGAGTGATCAATGAATGTCAAGAAGAAACGGCATGGGAGGGGATACAAGGAGGGGGAAGTTGGAAAATAGAATGTTTCATTGTTTTCATTTTGGCAAATAATGCATGACAAAAAACTTTCTAAAGAAGGATAGGTTTATTTTGACTCACATTTGAGAGTGGACTCTATTGTGATAGGGAAGGCCTGGGAACAATTGTTTGAGGCAGCTGGCCATACTGTATCCATATTTAAGTAATCAGGAAGAGATGAGTATTGGGGCATCAACCAAGTGTCCACAGTTGGCTGGGTCAGCAATCCCACACTCAAGCCTTTCAGGTCAGCTCATGCACACCACACCAGTGCAACCAGGGTCATCTACATTGTACTCCCATAATGAAGAGCTGCAGAGCCCATTCTCCAGAGTTCTGTCACTTTTGAGAGAAGGGGCCATCTCTCCAGAGCATAGTATCCAATGAGGGGCAGTCGCAGTTATACCTGTGGACACCCACATGGTCCCTGGCAAGTGCCCCAACTGGGTACAACCTCATGTTCTCTAGTGTTAATATAAGCCACAGAAACATCAACACAACCCCTGACTCTGGATAACTTCAGACTCAGACATTGTTCTCAGAGAAGCTTGGGCTAGGACCTCACCCCCTTGTTCAGATGGTGGGGCTGGCCATTCACAACAGTTTATTTCTCTTTACTCTCGTGTCTCCAGTTCCATCTCTCATCATAATACTCCAGCTACTCCATTTCTTTCTGTCCCAACTGTCTACCTCATACGTAGCTATTGTTTTGGCTACTGCTTCAGGCTAGACACAAGACTGGCTAGCTGCTATGTCACAACCTGTCTGAGCTGCATGGAATGGAGGCAAATGGGTATCTACAGACTGCCTGTATTTTGCACAGGTCTGTGTGTGGCATGGCATCCAACAGGTCTCTGTCTCCCTCCTCTTTGCTGAACTGTGATGGGTGGTAGGAGGGGATCTGTGTATCTGTGCCCCACCTGTGCCACAGGGCAGAGAGCAAACTTGTGAACATCTCTGCCCTCCAACAACAGGTGGCATGGTAGAACACAGGTCTCTGTCTTCCTCTTCCTTCAATGCCAAGCCTGGAATTTATTTAATTTGTTTTCCATATGTCGTGGGCATAAGTCAGCTGTGATCACCAAGTCAGGCATCAAGGCAAGAAGAAAGGACTGACATTTGCTCTGTCCCTGACTGATATAAGAAGAACAATACTGACAAAGTATCTCTTTGCCCATTGCCAGTGTGGTATGTTTTAAATTATTAAATTTCAAAACTCTAGATAGTATGATAACATGGTATTGAGGTTTGACATGTTATAACTCAAAATATGCCACTTTGATATCTTGTCTGCATTAACATAAAAGCAAATGAAACAAAGCAAATATTGGGAGAGTTGTCTTTGAAACATCTTCATCTACAAAGAAATAACCTCCAAAATTAATAATTGAAACAATTTTCTGGAGTTTCATTGCAAGAGAAGATCAATACTTATTACACAAAAGGAGAATGAGAAGCTAGACTTAGTAGTTAAGACCATTTATTGCTATAGAAGAAGAATTGGATTTGTTTCTCATACACACATGGTAGCACATAGCAATTCATAACTTTATTTCTGGGGCAGATGATGATATGCTTTTCTCACCTTCAATGGCACCAAATATACATGTGGTTAACATATATTCATTCATGGAATAAGCTCATACTCAAAAATAAAGTGTTTTTAAAGAGAATTGATCAGTAATTGATAATACATATGAATAAAGCATGTCCAAAACTATAATATTTTCTGTCATTTTGTCCAAGCTATCTATCTCCTCTAAAATTGTTTACAATGTCCATTCCTTCTGTGGGGATGCTATGTAAACTAACAATCTTGCTCTATGATTGAATTCACTTTTATTTTTCTACATTCTCCTGTGTAGGCTTAGAATTTTCAAAAACCTTTTCGAACAAGAATTTTCCTAAATGCTGTAAATAAATAAAATAATAATAAAAAATGCTTAAACCTCCATTCTAACACATCACCCACCAGAGGTAGTGGAAAAGAAAAGTTAATACGGCAAAGGGAGATATGGATCTGTTTCAGAATAGTCACTTTGGGCGATTCCAATATCCCTTGTCAAGGTATCAGTAGTTCAGTTCACACAAATCAGCAACACCATTCTGGAATCAGCAATGCCAGTTTGATCCAGAATAAATGTCTATGATCTGCCAATCTGCCCATGTTTGCAGAACTGTCAAGAAGCTACTATAATATTACAAGAAGTTCCTTGGTGAGTTTCTCTTTTCAAAGTTATGGCAAAGGATCATCAGTGAAGAAAGCAAGGTGATCCAATGCCACAGAATCATTAGCTGAGTCCAACAATCAGCAAAGCCAAAAGAAGACCAGTAAAACGTAGCAAAGCAAACTAATGCCACAACCTCATCTACTGTCTTTTTGTTATACTTATATACTTCCCAAACATTACATGTTCTCCAAGCATCCACACCTCCAAAACCTCACATGCCCTTTTTCTAGGAAGCTTCCAGAAAAACAAAAACAAAAAACAAACTACCACATGTTTGTTCTCAGCAAAACATCCTTTCTTGTGTCTCTTTCAGCAATATTCTCTGATAATACAGCCTCCAGAAAAAAAAAAAAAAAACAAAAACACATGACACAACTGAGTCTCTAAAGGAACCAGAAATTTCCACTTCATTCCTATAAATAAAATAAATGCTTTTTTTTTTATCAATCCACTCACTGTAAAGTTATTAATAGAGTAAGTCATATAGCCACATAGAGTGAAACAACGTCATTTAGATTCAATGGTACATAAGTACATATTTTACAATTTAATTATTCTGTTATTGCATCATGAGAATGTTCACTGAGTTTGTTTTGTCTTGGTTGTCTACTCCTAGTCATGGAGTAGACAAATAACCTTAAGGAAGGTTATTTTACAACATGAATTGTTATTGGTGAAAACCAATTTTTCCTATACAAGCAGAAATCAACTGTACATAGCTTTTATTTAGAGATGAGAACCAGTGTCTATTTTCCTATTCATCACTGGGACCCCATCAAGGATGAACCTATACAGGTCTGTGCATATCGCTACAGCCTCTGAGTTCATTTGAGCATCTGTCTGTCTGTGTTATAATTACCAAAATGTTAGCTTTATATAATAGTTTTCCATAATTTTTATTAACTTGTTGGCCCAAAATTTTAGAAAATTAATATTTTGCTTGAGATCATAAAAGGATCATAATCACATTGATACCTATTACTAGATTATATTTAAATGTTCGCTACATTTTCTTACATCTGTGTTTTACAAACAAATACCATATAAAAATTATATTTACACACCTTATCATCATAAAATATAGATTTAAAAAGAAAAATGGAATTTTTCACAATTGCTGTTTTAAACTTTTTCATATATATATATATGTTCACTGAGTTTGTTTTGTCTTGGTTGTCTACTCCTAGTCATGGAGTAGACAAATAACATTAAGATTATTTGCAAAAGAAGAATATCAGTGCTTTTCAGTTTTGCCTCTCTTGACACCTGGCCATTAGGTTGGCTTTATTGGTGTATTTTGGTGCTGTTTAATAGTTTCATGAACCTGTTCCAATTGTATCACAGTAGCACATGCCATCCTTATATTGTGTCAATAAAATATCTCTGGGAGTTGACAAATGTTTCTGGGAGCAAAATTGAAATTTTTAAATGATAATAAATGAATATTAAAAAGTAAAATTTTCATTTGAATTTCTCTGATGACTAAGGATGTTGAACATATCTCTAAGTGTCTCAGAAATTTTAAATTCCTCTATTGAAAAATCTTTTTACATATTAATGTGTCTACCACATTATAAAACTGGATTATTTTGAGTTTTGATATCTAGTTTCTTGAGTTCTTTATATATTTCGGATATTCACATTATCAGATGTATGTAGAGTTAGTAAACATATCTTTCCCATTTTATAGGCTGTCATGTTGTCCAACTGACAATGTTCTTTTTATTACAAAATATTTCAGTTTCATCAGTTCCCATTTAGAAATTGTTGAACTTAGTGCCTGCACTATTGGCTTTCTGTATAGAAAGTAGTCCCTGTGCCAATAAATACATTCAAGGTTTTTCCACACTTTCTCTTCCATTGCATTCATTGTGTCTGGTTTTATATTGAGGTATTTAATCTAATTGGACTCAAGTTTTATACAGGATTACATCTATGCATTCATTTGGACTCTTTCATATGCAGACATTCAATTTGACCAACATCATTTGTAAAATATGCTGGGTTTTTTGTTAATTCATATTATGTTCTATCTTCTTTATCAAAAAATATACATACATATGTATGTATATATGTATGTATGCATGTATATATGTATATGGACTTATGTTTGGATCTTCAATTCGAGTCAGTTAATCAGCATGTCTGTTTATATATATTTTACCATGCAACTTTTATTACTATAACTATGCAGTAAAACTTGAAATCAGGGATAGTGATACCTGCAAGAGGGTTTTTATTATTCAGGATAATTTTAGTTGTCCTGGTGATTTGCTTTTCTATATATAGTTGCGATTTGTCCTTTTGAGGTTTATAAATAATTCTGTAGGAATTTTGATGAGGATTACATTGAATCTGTAGATGACTTTTGATAGAGGACCGTTTTTGTTATGTCACTTCTACTGATCTGAAATTCTGAGATACTGAATTCTGGCTGTGATGGGGCCAAGAATTATTTCAAAAGTAAGATATATATATATCAGTTAAACACATAACTCTCGACCTCATAACAAATGAGGTCATAGAGATTGTTGGTATAAATTATGGTGGTAAGTGTTGATCAGGAGAGAAATGAAGAACTAATGAGGGATTGAAGATCTTTCAATCTTATGATTTTTCCAATATCTTTCTTCAAACACTCAAAGTTTTCATTATACATGTCTTTCATTTGCTTGGTTAAAGTTATTCCAAGATATTTTATATTATTTGATCTTATTGGGAAAGGCTTTATTTCCATGATTTCTTTCTTAGTCCACTTATCATTTGCATATATGAATGGTACTTATTTTTGTGAATTAATCCTGTGTCCAACCTGTTTGACGAATTTTTTTTATCATATATAGAAATTACCTGTTGGAAATTTTAGGGTCACTTGTGTATACTCTCATATCATATCATCTGTAAATAATGATACTTTGACTTCTTCCTTTCCAATTTGTATCCCTTAGATCTTCAATTGTGTTATTACTCTAGCTAAAACTTGAAGTCCTGTACTGAATAGAGATAGAAAAATGGAAAAACTTGGTTTGTTCCTGATTTTAGTGGACTTACTTCGAATTTCTCCTCATTTAATTTGATGCTGGCTATGAGCTTACTGTAACCTGCCTTTATGATATTTAGGTATGCCCTTGTAACCATAAATCCTCCTGGACTTGTATAATGAAGAGGTATTGGATGTTATCAAAGGATTTTTACCCATCTAATGGAATGATCATGTCTTTTTTCTTTCAGTTTGTTTATAGATTGGATGACATTTACTGATTTTCTTATACTAATCCATTATGTGCATCTTTGTGGTGAAGTCTACTTGATCACCTTGTATGACTACTTTGATATATTCTTGGGGTTTGCCTTGCTAGTGTTTTATTGAGTAGTTTTGTATTTATATTCATATGTGAAGTTAGTCTATAGTTCTCTTTATTTGTAGAGGCTTTATGTGGTTTAAATATTAGGGAAACTTGTAATCACATAAAATGAACTCAGTAGTGTTCCTACTGATTTTCTTTGGTGAAATAATTTGACAAATAATGATTGTAAATTTTATTTTTATTTGAATGATTTAATTTTCCTTATATCAGGGGCTTACTACTAGTGTCTGCTAATCTAGGCTAGTCCTAGAAGCTTATAGCCTATATACATTCTAATCTATACAATCTAATCTAGGCCTAGAATATTTTCAGCCTCTGAGACACACTATTGAATAAGCTCACACTTTATAGTTATTTCTGAACTCTGGCTGGCTAGTTCAAATCAGCTGTTCTCATTCAATTTTCTCTCAAGGCTGACAGATTCAAACTGGATTCTCTCATTTTGTCACTGAATTGTTCTACATGGCATCAAACTAACACAGACAAATTTTTCTAATCTTCTGCTCTTATTTTCTGGCTTCAACTGCCTCTGCTGACCTATAATGAACTTTTAAAAACTCACTAATGAACTCAACTTCATTCCACTTCACTCCTTAAAATGAACTGAACTATATGGCAATCAACTGACTGAACAGAATTTACTGCCAATTCTCTGTCTTCCTACACTCTTCTTAAATGGTCTTCCTTTTCTGATGGGTTTTGTGAGAGCTGGGGATATCCTATCTCTGACAAATTCTGGCAAATTTTTCATTGGTTTGTTACTATGACTACCCCTCCAATAAGAGACACTTTCCAACATGACTGCTTCCTTCTACAAACAATTTTACTTACAATGCTTGGGATTAAAGGTGTGTACTAAGTGTGTATCTCTTCTGCATCCATAGCAGCCATATTGGTGGAATAAAATTTCTCTACAGTTGTTGTTAACTCTTCTTTGGAAGTCTGGTATAATTTAGTTATAAATGTATCTGGCCCTGGGCTATTTTTGTGTGGGAGATGTTTAATGACTGCTTCTGTTTCCTTGGGGGATACAGGTCTGTTTAATTGTTTGTCTTATCTTGACTTAATTTTGGTAATGATACTTATTGAAAACTATATTTTCTTAGTTACGGTTTTATCCTATGAATAGACACCATGACCAAGGCAACTCTTATAAGGACAACATTTAATCGAGGCTAGTTCCAGATTCAGAGGTTCAGTCTAGTATCATCAATGCAGAAACATGGCAGCGTTCAGGTAGGCATGGTGCAGATGGAGCTGTGGGTTCTACATCTTCATCTGAAGGCTGCTAGTGGAAGACTGACTTCCAGGCAGCTAGAGTAGAGTCTTAAAGCCTCATGGCCACAGTGCCACACCTAATCCCACAATCCTACTCCCTGGGCCAAGCATACACAATCATTATATTTACATATATGTATATATATATGCATATATGTATACATATAATCCTTTAGATTATGCAATTTTGGAATATAGGTTTTTAAAGTATGTCTGCTTGATTTCTGGAGTTTCGTGGAGTCTGTTGTTTTATCTCCCTTTTTATTTCTGCTTATGTTAATTGGTTATTCTCTCACTGCCATTTAGTTAGTTTAGATAAGGGTTTGGGTTTGTGTTGATTTATCAAAGAACTAACTCTGTGTTTCATTATTTGTATGTTCTCATTGTTTTTGTTTATTGATTTCTGTGCTCAAGTTGTTTATCTAATGCAGGCCATGCCTCTTTGGTATCTTTCTTTGCCCTTTCTTCCTTCCTTCCTTCCTTTCCCTTCTTTTCCTTCCTTTCTTTCTTTCTTTCTTTCTTTCTTTCTTTCTTTCTTTCTTTTTCAAATTCTAGATCTGGAGTAAAATTGCTAGTATTAGATCACTATTATTTTTTTTAATCTAGGCTCTTAGGGATTTGTCATTTCTCTTAGCACCACTTCCTCTGTTTCCTATAAGTTTTGGTATGCATATGTTCATTTTCATTAAATTCTAAGAAATCTTTTCTTTATTTCTATCTTGACACATTCCTTTTATCAGAGAAATATTCAGTTTCATTGTGTTTGTAAGTTTTCTCTTATTTCTGTTATTATTGACACCTACCTTTTAATCTGAAATTTTAGAAATGAATAAAGGAGTTTTAATTTCCTCTTATCTGCTGAGACTTGGTTTTTTGTCCAGGAATTGTTTCAGTTCTGGAGAGAGTCATGTGAGGTGCTGAGGAAGGTATATGTGTTTGTGTTTAGATGAAATATTCTGTAAATGCTTGCTTGGTTCATTTATTTTGTAACATCTCTTAGCTCCAGTATTTCTTTTTTCATTTTTTGTTTGGAATAACCTGTCCATTGTGCTAGTGGGGTACTGACTTAAACCACTGTCAGTTTTTGAGTATCATTATATGATTTAAGCTATAGTAGTGTTTCTTTTACAAACTTGGGTATCCTTGTGTTTGAGTAAAAGATATTAAGATTAAAATATCATCTCTGTGACTTTTTACTTTGATGAGTATATAATGTCCTTTTCTAATTTCTTTTGATTAGATTCTGTTTTAAATCTATTTTTTTTAGACATTAAAATGGCTATATTCAGCTAGCTTCTTAGGTCCATTTGTATGGCATGCCTTTTCCCAAACCTTTACAATTAGGTAAAATGTATCTTTGATTTTGAATTGCATTTCTTGGATGCAATAGAAGGTGGCATCTTGTTTTCCTATTTTTTATGTTAGTCTTTGTCTTTTTAATGCTTCTGTTTGTTTGTTTATTTGTTTTGTTTTGTTTGAGAAAACATTTCTCCTTGTCCTTACTGTTATGGAACTTGCTTTGTAGACCAGGCTGGTCTTGAACTCATGGAGATCTGCCAGTTTCTGCCTCTCAAGTTCTGGAATTAACGATGTGTACCATCATCCTCAGTCAGACAAATACTTTTTGATTCCTGTTATTTTGTTGTTATTGTTATTTGTGGTGGAGTCACATATATCCTCCAATTGTCTTTTCATGGATTTATTTAAAGGATATATCTATTTTCTCCAATTTTTTTACTTGTGTTTTTCTGGATTTCTTTAAGGGATTTACTTGTTTTCTTCTTAAAGATCTCTATAACCATCATATTGTTAGTTTTAAGGCAGTGGTTATCAATTTTGTGATGAGATCCTTCTTGGCTGCTGATATACTCTTTCATGAGATTACCTAAGGCCACTGGCAAAAACAGATATTTACATTACAATTCATATCAGTAGCGAAACTACAACAATAAATAACATTAAAAATAATATTATGGATGATGTCACCACAACAGGAAAAATTGTATTTAAAAGATACAGCATTAGGAAGCTTGAGAACCAGTGATATTAGGTCTTTTCTTTGTGATTCAGTTATATTGGAATATTATGGACTTCTACAGTAGGATAGCCAGCCTCTAGTGGAGACATATTGTCCTAGATGTATATGTATGTGAATGTGTGTGTGTGTGTGTTCATTTGTTTGTTTAATTGATATCAAACAAAGATTTTATGTTAGATACCTGAAGAAAATTTAGTTGGGGAAAACATGATGATCTTTTGGGAACTTTGTTACCTGGATTCTTTTCCATAACCCTATAATGGTGCTGAAGTTTTCTGAGAAAATGGAAATAAGGGTTAGAAATGAGCCTTCAAGCAGCATTAGCATTCATTCACATTTTTAAATAAAGAGAAACTGGCTTCTGTTGCATAAGGCTGTGCTAATTAACTTCTTTTTCCCCTAAAGAGATAAGAAAAAAGAACTTGTCTTAAAATTTCAAAAGAAAATCGTTGGCTTTCTTATGTGTCTCTACGACATGACTAAGTTCCTTCGTTCTTTTCATTCACTAGCTCATGTCCTCAAGCACCATACTTCTCTTCTACCACAGGATACCACTTGCACTTTCTCAAATGGGTTTTATTTTTTCCATTAATGAATTTATTCATTCAATTTCTATTTCAAAATCTATCGTATCCTCCCAGTCTCTTTCCCATAGCTCCTCCCCCAATTCTTTTCTCTCTTTCTCTTCTGAATAGTGGGACACACCCTCCCTGGTATCACAGTATTCTGGCACATCAAGCCTCTCTGGAACTAGGCACATCCTCATCTACTGAGGCCAGAAAAGGCACTGCAGTTAGAAAAAAGAAATCCATAGACAAATAACAGATTGATTAACCGTTGCATCTTTAATTGTTGGGAGGTCTTGCATGAAGACCAAGTGACACATCTGCTCCATATTTGTGGGGACATAGTTCTAGCTCATGCTAGGCCTTTTGTTGGTGATTCGGTCTTCGGGAGTTCCCAAGGATCTGGGTTAGTTGACTTTGTTGGTCTTTCTGTGGAGTCATATCCTCTTCTCGTCCCTCATTCCTTTCCCCAACTCTTCCACAAGATTCCCAACCTCCATTTAATGTTTACATGTGGGTTTCTGCATCTGTTCCCATTGGCATTTTGTGGAGCCTCTCAGAGGAAAATTATGCTAGAATCCTATCTGCAAGCATAATAGAGGATCATTAATAGTGTCAAGGATTGGTTCTTGCCTATGAGATAGGTCACAATTTGGGCTAGTCATTGGTTTGACATTCCTTAGTCTATACTTCATCTTTGTCCCTGCATATCTTGTAGGCAGGGCATATTTTGTGTCAAAGGTTTTGTAGGTAAGTTGTGAATACAAGAGGTGGCCACTTCAGGTACCACATCTTCCACTGCTAAAATTCTCAGCTGGAGCCACCTTCATAGACTCCTTGTGGCCTACTCCTGGTTCCAGGTCTCTGGCATGTCCTAAAGATACCCCTTACTCTACCTATATCAATTTCCATTCTCTCTCCCCTGCTGTCTGTATGCCTTATTTCCCTGTCCCCATTTCCCATCCCATTCCCCTTCCTATCCCTTTTCCACCCAGAACCCTCCCTTCATCCACTGCTGCTATATATTTTATTTCCCCTTCTGAGAAAGACCTCAGCATAAAACAAGATACCCTAAATCTATTAAAAAACAAAGTAGAGAATAGCCTTGAATTCACTGGTACAGTAGACAACTTCCTGAACAGAACATCAATAATTCAGGCACTAAAATCAATAATTAATAAATGGGACCTCATAAAATTGAAAAGCTTCCAAAAACAAAGGAAAGAATCAATAGGACAAAACGATAGTCTACAAAGTGGGAAAAGATCTTTCTCAATCCTACATCTGAAAAAAGACAACGATCCAAAATATATAAAGAACCCAAGAAGATACACACCAACAATCCAAATAACACATTAAAAATGGAGTGCAGAACTAAATGGAAAATTCTCAACAGGAGAATCTCTTAGAATCAAGAAACACTTAAAGAAATGTTGAACATCCTGAGTCATCAGGGATATATATATATATATATATATATATATATAGTGTGTGTGTGTGTGTGTGTGGTTAACCTATCTCATAGTCAAGAACCAATCCTTTCATCAAGACCAATTCCTTCCCATGCCATTGTGACTACAGTAGTCATAAACATGGATGATCAAATATGTAATAGGTTATAAATCCATTTGAGTATATGTTCAGGAGTGGAATAGAAGGATTATTTGATAGATTATTGTTTATCTATTCCAGTTTTTTATGATCATTATTTAATATATTTTAGTTAATATAAAATTACTTTATCTTCCATTTTCCTATACTATTTTCAGTCGATCTCAGGTAGCTTGAAATATCCTTTCCATATAATTCTCACACTCTCAAAATAATATATGGCTTATTACCACATATAGCTAATTAATACTTTCTTATAAGTCATTATTTGCCTGTAGCTCTTTATGTATGGAAGGAAACCCATACCTACTGACATTGTATTCATTCCAGTCTCATTTATGCAGCCATCTCTAAGAAAGACAGCTTCCCAGAAGACACAATGATAGTCTTCCTCTTATAATCTTCTGTTCCTCTTTAAAGATGATTTCTTTGCCATAGATGTAAAGGCACATATCTGATTAAGTGGTTTATTTCAGAAGGACAAAAATTAGGTCAAGAGGATAGAAAATATACATAATAGAACATGGATTTTTACATTTATAAAATCTAATTTGTGTAGTTTCATACATGTGTGTAATATATCTGATAATTTAATGCACATGAACAATAATTTTGGACATATTCACATCCACTAAGTTCTAGTCCCCCTCCATATATTTTTGAACCTCTTATTGTTTTCATCCTAACTCTATATATTTAGAAATATCATTCCTTATTGAGTTTCTGAATTGGAGGAAAGTTACTACAGCTTGGGAAACATACCAGAGGTTACTTCACTGAATAAGATGACTCACCATTCCACAGTAATACATGAATTCCTTTTTTATCCATGACAGGATATTAATTGATATTTGCAGACTGTGTGCATGTTAGTATGTGTGTTCATTATAGTATGAGCCATACCATCTCCAGAAGAGAGCATATACCAATACTCTGTCCTAATCACGAACTCTTCTATTCCTTCATTCCATTTTCCATTATATTCCTTGTGTCTTTGAGGGGGTCATAAAAAATATCTACTTTAGTGTTGAGCACTCAACAATAATTTATTGTTATCCTTGACTACTCCTATTGACTGTCTTTATTAACTACCCACCCCCATTGTAAAAACAAGGTCATTTAACCAAGTCCTAGATCATCACTCTCTGTGATACTTAGAACTATGAGTATTTAGAAGACATTATGATAACGTGTCTACTTAGTGAAATAAACATAATTGGATTTCCCAACTTTTGTATAACTTCTTCCAGTTTTTCAGGTGTACAATGCCAGGCAAAACTTTCCACCTATGGAGTGGACCTCATGTGCATGGAAAATGCTGTTTATTGTGCCAATGCAAGTCATGCCAGTGTAATTATATTGTCTAGTGAGTTGGTATTGAGCATACAGTGTCCACAGCTGAACAATACTGTTAATGTCTTCATCCACACAAGTTTGGATAACATTTTCTTGAAATATAAAATAGTCAACAAGAGTTCCAATTTCAGCTACAACTAGATTTTTTTTGTATTTTGCAATCAAAATATATTGTGTCTTCAGAACATTATCACCATTACATATTTCGTTACAACAGTTATACTGATAGGGTTTGGATGGTATCTTAAAGTACTTTTAATATATTTTCCAATGACTGAAGGATGTTGAATACTTAACAAAACATACATTTTTCATTTGAAAACTGTCTTAATGTAGCTCCTTAACCCATACTTTAACTGAATTGTTTATTTTAACAATTATTTTAAGAACTCTGTATATTAAAGTTATTATTTATCTAAAATGTATAGCTGGGAAATATTTCTTGTATTCTAGAGGCTATATATTTTACTCTATAAATAAAGAAATAATTTTCACTAGGTTCAGTTACTTTATAGTTTTTCTTATGTCTGAGTTGCTGGACTGTCTTTCCTATTAAGAAATCTCTATCTATAGTTAAAATGAGAAGTTCTTTATCTTCATTTTCCCACAGCAAATTCAGTGTTTGAGATCTCAGATTAAGTTCTCTGACTTGGAATTCGGTTTTGGGCAGGATGAAAGACATTGATATTGATTAATTATTTTATATGTATACATGAAAGTTTTCCAACATCATGTTGAACAAGCTGTCTTTTTCCTCCAATACTTATTTTGCTGTATGTCTTAGCTATCTATAGCTGTGATAAAATATTATGACCATATACCACTTGAAGAGGAAAAGGTTTACTTCACTGAAACTTTTAAATCATAATTTATTGTGAAAGAGCACAACGTTGAATAACAGTTGAAGAAGTAAGTATGCTTGTCTTATTCATAATTAGTGGAAATGATTTACCATTTTAAATATTTAATATAGTAATATCTGTAAATCTGAGGTATATAGCCTTCATTAGCTTGAGTTATGTTTATATTCTATGTTCCTTAAATATTCCTTACTAGGTATATTCTATTTGTCTTACAAACTTTATATTTTTTTTCTATTTTACACTGATTTTGAACGAATGAAATGATCCTTCTCAATGTGTACTTGCTTTTATACTGTATAGAATGTCTACAAAGACAGAGTCACAGTTATCATCTCAGACACTGAAAAGTTCCTCATATATTCACAACCTCATTCCTTCTTAATTTCACCCTTCAATCAAACCTCTTACCTCATTCACTTGTTAGTAAAATTTGCCTATGAATCTTTTCATGTGTAGTAGTGAACCACTTCATTCTCCTACACAACCACACTTTGCATACTCTTTATTCTGAATATACATCATGTCTTTAAATTCCTCAAGAAATATTTTAACACTGCTTATTTTCATAGTACCAATGCTCTAACATTTCATATAGCATCTCCTACATGAGATGCTGAGCCAGTTCTGTCTCACAATCTCACCTATGATCTAAACATTACCCTTTTTCAGCTAGATAACTTCCTCATAGGAGAGCTCAATGCTTATTTTCTTTTCATTTAATTAATCCCCATTAGAGTAGTTTCAGTAGTTCTTCTGTCTTATACAGTTCAAATCAGTTACTGTTGTATTTCAAATATTGTTATTTTTTCTAACCATTTATAATATAAAGAGTAAAGTTTAAATTTACTTAAACAATTACTAACATTTTATTCATTCCTCTCTACTTCACTTTCTTCAACTTGTTTTGGCCTCTTTGATAGCCCTCAGTCTTTCTGGACAAATTCCAGCTTCAAGACCTTTAAGTTTCTTGTAGCTATTGAAACCCATTACTGTCTCATTTCTTTTGTTCTTGACTCAAATGTCACCTTTTTTAAACTTACAGTTCCCTGAGTCATGACACATTTTGCACACTTCTGTCCAATTCATCTCCTCCATTCTTTCATTAACTGCATATATTTACTCAAATATTGGCAACATATATTATAGGAAATCAGAGTAAATGACTCAGAGCTTTTCAAATGTTTTATAATTTTGAAATTTAGAATAATTATTTACAAAAAAAAACTGTTAAACTTTTGTCTTTTGAAATTTATTTATGTTCACCACTGAAATCTGTCACTTTTTTGCTACATTTTTAGTTTTATAACTTGTGTGTTTTATAGATTTAACCTTACCTAAATAATCATTTAAATATTAACTGAAGAGAAAGAGAATTATAGATGAAAGAAAAAAAAACACACACACAGCATCTAGCTGGAGAAAAATTCTAAAAGTTTCTTATGTTTACCCTATGTTTAAATGAGTACTTTAGAAAGATATGTTGGAATACTAGTTATTAGAGTTTGTGGACATAACGTTATTTTAAATATACTCTGTGTAGATATAATCATGTTAAGAAAATTTCATGAATTAGGAATCTAGTTCAATGTCTGTGATGGTTCCCTTTATAAAATGTAGTCAGAGCATCATTTGGTGAAGGAGGTAAAGATTGAACATATACATCTATAAAACAAGAAACATTACAGATTGCCATTCATCACCATAATCTTAGATGGCAATGTAATGATTTCTGATTGTTCCAAAGCACCTGATATGATGAATATAGACTTTTAGGCTTTAGATCTATTAGGGAACAGATTTCTTTTAAGACACAGATTCTTATAATGTGCTTTGGCAAGACAGCACTAGGAAAATAACGTATCTGAAGTTCTAAGCAAATATAGACATCCCACTATGTATCATTTCCTGAGTAAGTCACAAATAGCTCAAACCAGAGGGACGCCTAGTAAGGCACACTATATCCTAGCCATTATTCAGCAGACATAACCAGTTACCTAGTGTATTCTATTAGCAAAAGAATTACTTTAGCTGCTGGTGTCCTCGAGTCTGGAAAAATTAGTTTGTTGGTATGTAACTCCAGGGAAAAATCATTGATTGATGGACCTCATAATGCTTAACTTTAAATATAACTTCAGGGCTTGAAAATTCTTACATATAGAGTTTGAAAAACCTCTTAGTAATGATATAGTTTCATAAACTTGAGGATTACATGCTTAAATTTCTATTTAAGTATAAGCATTTAATAGTGTGCATCTATAATATGTATACTTCATTTGCCCTCAAGATGAATGCTTGCTACAGAGGTAATGTTATTCTGATTATTGGAAGATCATGTGAATTGTGATTTTTCTCTTAGTTTTGCACATATTATAAGTATAGTTGTTTTATCAGTATTGCTTAAAGCATTGATTAATTAGACCATCTGAAATTGTAGCCATTGAAGACCATAAGGCTTAAATTTGATAGATTTAAGACAAATTCAGGTTACTTAGAGTGGGGTATTCTTTATAATCTGGAAGCTTTTCTTACTTATTCCTGAAATTATGAATAAGACTTTGTAATTTGTTAGAAATTTGTATGCTAGTATCATTAAAATCACTTCAAACTTTTTTAAAAGAATCTGTTATTCAAATATAAGTAAAAGTAAGAACTCCAAATCTGAAGAATTTGAAAGATCATTGTCACTTTATTGTTTTTCCAATAAAAGATTTTATTCATAAAGCATTTGTATGACTTAGTAAAATATTTTAAATTATGATATATGACTTATGTACATTTTGTTAAAGCACTCTTGATTAGAAGTAGGTAGCTAATAAAATTTAATTTTGTGTTCTTAGTGCTTTTCTTTCTTTCTTTCTTTCTTTCTTTCTTTCTTTCTTTCTTCTTCTTCTTCTTCTTCTTTTTTTTTTTCAGAAAAAGGCCATTAAGCTGTATGAGTAGGAGAGAGGGATCAGAGATGAGTTGGGGAAATAAAATAGTATGATGAAATATAGGAAATACTGAAAAATATATTAAAAAATACAATAGCATATAAAGCACTTATAGGTCAATTATAAACTAGGATTATTCAATTATGTGCAATATATCTCTATCATTAGTTTATATTCTCAGTTTTTATTGTCTGTGGTATCTTCACATATTTTTATAAACAATATCCTTTTGGAAAGGGAGTACATTTAATTAAATTTTGTAGAATATTTATCAAACCAGTGAAACTTGACTATAAATAATGCAATCTATGAAAGTTTTCACAAAACTTTTCATTAGTTAAAATGATTAGCTCTTGTAGGCAGTGAAAAACAAAGGAACTAGAAAATGTTTTCATGAGTGAGTGGCATTGTCTTTTTGTGTGGGGTAGTGGGCTGTGAGAGGCAGCTGGGCACTTGGTCAAGCTACCCGGATACACTAAAAGGATGATAGGTGTTCGGCCTTGCTCCTGGGCCCTGGTTCCTATCACTTATCCACAGCTCCTCCCAAAGAAAGATTTATGGCTTTAGGTCATATAGCACAGATAGGGGGCGTGACTACAGGCCTCAGAGCCTCAAGAGATCTCCATATTAATGTGATACCTAAAGGCCAGAGGGTTTAACCAATTAAGCATTCCTTCCCAGACCCTCCTCCTACTTGCAAAAGATATTTAACCTCAGACCTGCCCTGAGGACACGGGGTACAGCTTCATCCACTTTCTGTCATGACAATAAACGTTTTAAAACCATGGACTTCCTCTGTCTTTGGGGTCCACTGTAAAGAACCATAGAGAGGGCCTTCAACTAATGAGCCACCACCTAATCTCCTGCAGGAGGACTTCTCTGAGTTCCAGCCACAGAGCCCACTAACTCAAGCAAGCTAGCTGAGCCAGCCATGTCCCAGCCAAGTGAGTTGCCATGACCAAGAGTCTCATCCACCCCATGGGGCACCACCACAGCTTTTCTCCCTTGTTCCTCTAGGCTGCCACTGATCCAGCTCATATGACACCCCCCCACCCCATCTCAGTCCTTCTGTGGTCTCCCAGAGGAGCATGGGTGTTCAAGGGATGAGACCAGCCGGTATCCAGCCAGCTGCCTTGGCCTGGAGACCCCCAATCCATGAGCTCTGCCCTAAGGGACCTCAGACTGGGATCTTCCCATGCCTGGAGCAGAACTCAGTGGCTTTCCCTAGCCCAGTGTCTACCCAGCACTGCCTGGAGTGAACTCAGTCAAATCCCTGTGCTTCTGCCCCTCTGAGCCACCTGGGGTGGCAGACACATGGGGCCCACAACTCAGCCCAACAGGACCCACACCCATGTGTGAACTACAGCACCACACTTTGGAATTTCCAAGGAACAAGTTATTCATGTTTAGAGCAATTTAGAGCCCGTGGAAATGGACAGAACTTTTTCTGTCCTACCTTTGATGATACAGGGGCTGGCTTCATCCAGCAAGCTAATATTCATGTGTCTATTGAGAACGCAGAGTAAATTTGTGGAGGAAGAAAAATGAGTTGTGATACAGAGAAAGATCACACAAGACTAATTTCAGTCAGTTCTCAATAGAAGAATTTTATAACTAATCATTGTCTTTCCCAGAATAAAGATATATGACCTACATAATCTCAGGAAGAAAGTGTTCTGAGGACATAATACATGTTAGGTAAGAAATGTTCAGGACAAAGTCTCACTGGTGAGTCCCATGGTGATGTGAAGGTGTGTTATAAGAAGCAAGTAACAACCTCCAAAGTTCATATAGCACCTGGAAAAGTGATCTAATGGCATGTGAGTAGAATATTAACATCGACTAATTCTTTTAACATCTGAGAAGATCTGTCTAGATGTGTGAGTAGTCTAGATGCACAGTTGTTCCAAATCCATCACACTGGGTAAGGTTGATTGATTTCAGATACTTATGTATCCAGACCATAACAAAAATGAAAAGAAAAGGTGTATTTATAATCTCTTCAAAAGTCAAACGATTTTTAAATCAAAGTAGAAATAAGACTATAATAATATAATAATGTCTCAGATTTCTGATTTAAATAATCAATCAGTATAGAGAACAAAGCATCTTGAGGTTAGGATTTTAAACCTTCTTCTTTAATAACATGCACTGTTCATCATAGGAAAACATAATGTTGTGTGAGAAACATAGCACTTTCGGTTGGATATTTTGAAATGGAAACATGGCTGGTAGGAAAGTGGTTAGTTTTCATTAGAATACCAGATAATTGTGTACATGTGTGTACATGTGTATGCATGTGCATGATATGTGGTATATGCATGGGTTTACGTGTGTGAAGGTGTATGTGGCACCATCCTCTCACACTCTGTGTATATAGGTAGGCCATAGATTGAGACCATGTGGGTTCCTCAAATTCTACCATATTGGTATTTTAGTCATGGAACCTGAACTTAATAAGTATAATCAATGAATTTCAGGGCTCTGTGCCTGCATTCCAGATGCATTCCAGATGCAGAGGGGAAGCCATCACACTTGGGTAATATAAATCTAAAGTAAGTTTGTTGTGCATGTATTTATTCACTGATTCTGCCTACTCCTGAACATACCTATGAGAAATTCTTGACATATAGCATACTACATTACCTCTTTATATGTATCACACTCTGCATTGAAAATCAAAATAAGTAGATCATCACCATATATTCCTCCTTACAAATGCCTTATGAAACAGGGAAAAGCAATTTTGAATTTTAATAAAATCACATATTATTATAAATAGTATTAAGCCTCAACAGATGTGTCTATATTAGGAGATAGCATTATATGCGTTACTAAATCAAATAGCCAAAAGATCTACTAACAAACTTAAATGAACAAATTTATTTAAATGCCAGGATTAAATCTTTAACTTCTTAATTAGGCAATTTCATTATTAGGATTAAACAGTCTTCTTTCCAATAATAATAATGATTATAATATTAATAATAAACAATAATAATAATAAATGTTGGCATTATATAAGTCTGGTATTATACATGGAAAATATAAATAATCTGGTATCTATTTGCAGCATATCTAAATATCAATAAGAATGAATTCTTTACCTTTATAATACTTAATATTCTGATAACTGGAGACATTTGTGAACACTAACCACACAGCAAACAGTAATATACTTTCACAGCACTTATGAAGAACTGCAGCTATATCTTTCTGAAAGATTCATTTAATCCCCTTTTTAGTGAGCAATAGAGAAGTCCACAGACAGCTACACCTATAACCACAAGTTAAGCACTTCATCTTCTAACGCTATATTATTTGAAGTACTACATTTTTCAATTTCTTTCAGGATAAACTGATAAAATTTCTATATTGGTATTAAATTCAGCAATTCCACTCACTCAAATAATTTTATCTCCTCTCTGCAGTTCCTTGGATACCTCAGGGTATTTTCTGGTTTTATCTTTGTTGCCAGAAGTATTTATGCATTAAACTAGGACCACAGATATTTAACCAACTTGATCTTTATTATACTGGTGCACAGGTTACTACTTAGACAGAGATTAACAAGCCAGTGAAAGTGCTCTCTGGGGATAGTGAGTCTACTGTGTTGAGAGGGTCAAATGCATTATCAATTTCAAATCCTAGAGGCTAGAAAAACAACTTTAACATGTTCAACATCCCTCTGAAACCGCTTCTATAATGTATTCCACTGGAGATGCTCTGCTTTCCATTATTAGCTTATACAATGGCTAAAATTATAGTTAAGACTTCAGCATGATTCAATCATTTTTAGTATCAGTTCTCTGCTATTAAAATGCCCTTGAACCTTGAATAACATTATAATTTTGTTCATGCTGTTTTTCTTTCTTGTCTTTTCTTTCTTGCTTTCTTTCTTTTTGGTAGCATAGGTGATGGGTAGTCTCAGTAAGTTTTTCAACATGGTAAAGGCAAAGTAAACTATCTCATTTTTTGAGAAAAAAATAAGATTTTTAAATTACCAGAATTATACTTGTAACTTATCAGAAGTATTACTAGTAAAATTTCATTATGGGGTGTATTAGACTATTTTTTCTATATTTGCAACTTGGAGAAAATATTTTGCTACTTAAATAATTATAATAACCAATTATTAAACTGTAATTAACATTTGGCCCAACATTTTAGAGTACACTGCTTGCTCAAAGGAACTGAATTCAGTTTCTAACACCCATATCAAGTAGCTCCAACACCCTGCACTTAATTACAGGCTTGAACTTTGCAATACCCTCTCTCTCTTGCAGGGAAATTGTACTTATGTGCACTTACACTGCATTCCACACAACATAAAATAACAGAAAGGCTTTTAAAACTTTGGACATGCTATCTATTAAATAAAAATGTTTAAAATGTCTCATTATCAGAGTATCTGGCAAAATCAGTGGGATGGTTTTCCTAATCTGAGTTTACAAACTCTTCTTATCACAATTTAAAATTATATAACTATGATGGCAAGATGAATAACTTTTTAATTGTGGTATTTCACAGTAACATTAAAGTTGAATTACTCTTTTCAATTCAAATACAATATGTCAAAGTAAACAATTTTGTTTATATATTTACACATCAGTCTGTATTTTAGAATATATTTGTCAAAGAGAGTATGTATTATTTACTATGTAGGTTTACTGGATCAAAAATAGGATGAAACTTGTTATTGCCCTTTAGTAAAAATATAAAATACACAATAACTTGGTCCTCAGTTTTTTAGAAATATTATTGTATGAAAGGAGGACTACAATTTTTAGCAATATAAAATATACTGAAAATTAGGTGAGGTTACTCTTTAAATTCTTTTAAGAACCAAATAGCAAAGTAATATAGACCACATGAATGTGATAATTGGTCTCATTAGCAGTCATTATATCTCATGTATACATATTATTATAATATATATTACAGATTTTATATATATCACATATATAATCAACTCAGCTTATTGTATAATTTAAATATATACAATGAATGGTATGGGTACAGGGAAAGAGAAGATGATTCAGGATTAGTAGTCTTTGAGGTAAAGATAAGTAAACTTTAAATAAAAAAGAGACAATGATGAAAATTATGAATACTCACTAATGTTCAAATCACTACTAGTGATTTGTATGACTGAGGGTGCATCTTTAAAAAAAAAATATATATATAATATATATATAATATTAATATATATACACACCCTTATCTAGGTATCTTTTTTCTATTGGGTTGTCTTATCCAATTTCGACATGATGATTTTTGTTTGATTTTTCTTAGTTTATTTAGATATGTTTTGTCATTTCCTGTTAGTTGCATGTTCTTTTCTGGACAGACATAAAGGAGTGGAACAGGTGAGAGTGGATGCAGAGAAAAATTTGGAGGGTATGGGGGACAAAAACTGGAATCTGGATATATTATATGAGATCCTATTAGATCCTATTAGAAACACTCACATAAGCTACTGTCAGCATCCTCACTAAGCTCATTGGGTCTAAACTAGGCTTGATAGAATTGCTTTGTTGTTGTTGGTCTTATGCTATATGATAATTTTCCTATCTTATATGAATAGATATTTGTTACTATTTACTTGGGAAGTCAAATTATATTATAAAACTTTCCTAAAATATCTTTGTAATTAAAAAAAATTAAACTATTTGTTTCTGAATAAATGAAATAAATGTCTAGTAGGAGTAATGATCATTTGTCTACATTTACATGTGGATACATTTCATGTGGATGCTATCATATCACAATATGTTCCTGAGAACTGTGAAGTAATTGACTGGACAATCTGTAAGCCATCAGATAATTGTTGATTGATCTGAATGCTATAGCTTCTCTTGTAATATCTCAAACACATGGCAAAGGTCATACCCATACATGGAAAAACAAAGAATATTTTAATACTTATATACAAAAATACATTGAATGCCACAAAATTAATTTGAAAAATCAAGATATCCATTGTTATTAAGAATAGACCTTTGCTGTAGATGATAGGACAAAACCTTGTGTATTTCTTGACTCCTTTCTTTCATTGAAACCATCGCCTCCCTTTTGAGATCCTTATTACTGCCCTTATTACTGAAACACTACAGCATTTAACCTATTTTTATTTTTACATTCGACTGTAGCATGCTTGTTAACTTCTGATTTTATATTATTTATCATTTCTAAGGTTAGTTGTAATTCTGAACTTTCACATTAGCAGAAGTAAATTTAATAAATGTATCCTAATAAAGAGTGACATGTATATAATATGACACAAATCACTGAACTTTGAGCCCTGTTGTTAGGATTTATGTTCATAGCATTTTTTTTTAAAGCTGGAATATTTCTTCCAGAAATGAAGACTCCACTGAAAACTCCCAATTTTTTTTTTTTTACAAAACTCATAATCTTCGTGCCACTGTCTCAGAATATTTAAGCAGTTAATAATTGCTGGTAAGGGAAAGAGACCTTGGTAGAAGTGCCTGTAATATATGATATATAATAGTCAGGATTCTCTAGTGCACCAAATGCATAGGAAAAGAGAATTTTATAGATTGGCATATGCAGCATGGTCGAGGTGTCCAACAATGTCTGTCTTTTACTCTGTAGAGGCTGAGAATCTATTAACCACTTGGTCCATGAGATCATATACTTCATTCAAGCTTAGAGGCTCCAAGGATTCATAGAGAACCATTGATCTTCAGCCTATGTTGAAATATCAAAGACGTTGAGTTTTGGTGTCAGGGAAGTATCACAGTAGTGACACTAGCAATAAGATTCCAACAGAATAGATGAACTTGAAAGCATAGAATAAAGACATGTAGGCAGGAAGCAAGTGCTGGGATTTGTTTGTTTGTTTATTTTTATTTGTCTTGGGTCTTCTTTCATGTGGATCCTATCATAAGGTCTGTCCACAGGTAGAGTAGGTCTTCTTACTTCAATTCGGCTCTTTAAGAAATCCTTTCACAGCTGTGACCAAATGATATGTCAGTATTGTAAAGATCAGGTCAGGTTGACAACACCAATTAGCCAGTTCATAGAGATGTGGATTTTTCCCCGACACCATTTTATTGATCTCATATAATATATCTGGATTCCAGTCTTGCTCCTCCATACCCCTCCAAGTTTTTCTCTGCATCCACTCTCACCTGGTTCCACTCCTTTCATGTCTGTCCAGAAAAGAACATGCAACTAACAGGAAATGACAAAACATATCAAAATAAACTATAGAAAAATCAAACAAAAATCATCACATTGAAATTGGATAAGACAACCCAATAGAAAGAAAAGATACCCTAGATAAGGGTATATATATATATATTTTTTTTTCAAAGATGCACCCCTCAGTCATTACTAGAATGGCCTTTGCAATGTTCTAGCTGCCCGGATCACTCATGATCCTATTAGAAACACTCACATAAGCTATTGTCAGTATCCTCCTAAGCTTATTGGGTCTAAACTAGGCTTGATAGAATTGTTTTGTTGTTGGTGGTCTTATGCTATATCATAATTTTCCTATCTTATATGAATAGGTACTTGTTAATATTTACTTGGGATGTCAAATTACATTATAAAACTTTCCTAAAATATCTTTGTAATTAAAAAAAATTAAACTGTTTGTTTCTGAATAAATGAAATAAATGGATAGTAGGAGTAATGATCATTTGTCTACATTTACATTATATCATATATTGGCTTATTATTAATGTTTTAAAATTATCTATACAGAGCAAAATGAAGAAATGAATGGGAAAATTTCAGAATACCAACACAAATTCATAATTAAGAACAAACTACCATTTCTAGTCAGTAATTTTTTTCACCTCTTTCTCTTCTTATTTAAAAATTTTTTTCACTCAAATTTTAAGATTATATCACTGGGGATGGAGAGGACCACAGGTAACTTCTTAGCACCCAGAACAGACCTCTTGGGAATACTACATGTATTTTTGAACACCTTAGGTACCTACATCCACATGTAGACTTACTTTGTAAACACACACACACAAACTCACATTCCCACCCACATATACACACAAACCCACATGAACACATGCAAATGCACATACATACCTAAAAACAAACACAAATGCATGCATACTTGCACACCTGTGCAAACAGCCACATGGACACACAAACACACATGCAAATACATATAGACACATGAATAATACCATACATATGTATACATGTATGTGCAACACATATTCATAGACACACACTTGGACAAATGTACACAAATGAAAATACATATGCACTCATGTACATGAATATGCATAAATGCACATATGCACACACCTATACACACAGGCATGTACACACAAACATATTTGCGGACACATGCATAGACACAAATATACAGATGCACACACATATATGCACATACACTTTAAAACAAACAATTTTTTACAATATATCCTTGACTCTTTTAATTATATATTATAGGATTTGGTTTCTATGGACTTGTCTATGTTTTTAAATCTCATTTTTGACATGCTCTTTGTACCCTACTCTTTATTCAAGATATTACATAAACATAGGAAAGAATTTAATTTTATGAAATGATCAATCCAATAGGAAGACAGAGAAAGATCAGTAAAAATATATATATTTGTGATTATGAAGAAAATTTAAGTCCAGCCATGTTAAAAAGGATGTGATTACCTTTAACGTGGTTACTTTTTCTTGTGATTAATAAACGTTAGGTTAGAAAAATAAGCATTCTATATGTGAATTAGTTCTATATTTGAAATGAAAGTAACTCATTGAAAAGAATTGTCTTGCCATGTCACCATAGTAGAGTAGTCTATATAGGATAAATGGAAATTATAGTTTATGTTTTATATTTTATTCTGAGATTATAACATAATCAACAAATTTCTATCTTTCCCTTACCTGCACAAACATTTCCATATATCCACACTTCTATTTAGATCAGAATGGATGGACGTGAATAAGTGATCCGGCTATTGAAGTGTGATGATAGGAAAATAACTCCTGTGTTATGCTTAAGTTTCCTGAAATTTATGATAATCTGATGAGGTTTTGGTCCTTTCCTTCTATTTAATGCTTAAATACTTGGCCCCAATATACCGTTTGGTCCTCCTTGCCAGAAAATTTGCAAGTGATGAAATGACCCATTGACCCATTGCCCCCAAGTTAACTTTTATTTGTGAATAGATCTAAGCCTATATGGCAAAGTTGCACTTAACTGTTATTGTGAAAGTCCCAGGCTTGAGGTTAAGAGGCAAAGAGAAGGGATTAGTTAGGAGTAAAGGAGACCAGAAGGAGTAAGAATTTTAAAAGAAGCCACAAGAGTAAGTCAATTTAAGATCTAAGACTGAGCTGACAAATATGGCAGTTTTGGTGGTGTTATTGGCAAGGCAATTGGTTATGGCTAGAGGGATATATATGCTACTTTATGTATGACTTAGCCTTTATAATTATAAGGTTGCTTTATCTGGAATAGTTGATTAATCTGGAAGGGTAAAAACTGAGTTGAAAAGACTATTTAAACAGAATTATCACCTCTTTGTAAAGGAATAATTATAGTGGATTATATTTTAAAAATGAATTATTAACCTTAATTTAGTAATTTAGTGAGCGTACTACAAACATAGTCACATTGTGAGACATATAAAAAATGACCCAAATTAAAATATTGGGATTAACAAAGTACATTTGAGCCTAGAACTAGTTCAAATTTTGAAATGAAACTGTACTCCTTTGAAAGAGAAATTGTTTGTATATGTCGTAATAGTCTACAGAGCGTATTCAGTTATTTTCCATATACTGGAAACAAATAATAAGATATTGAACTACACAAGTTATACCATTTTAAAATGATAAAAAAATGAATATGGGACAAAATTTATACAAAAATATTAGGCCATAAACAGAAAAAAAAAAAAAAAAAAAACTGTTGACGGAGAGTGAAGGACTTCAGCAAGACCAGTGGCAAGCTCAAGGTGGTAAAATAGTGATCTCAGCATCTGTCAAAAAATAATGTTTTGCAAATAAAATATATAACAAAATCAGTCTCAAAGACAGTCTTCCATAATTGTGTCTAATAGTAAATTGATTTGTATGAAAGTGCAAATAATTAGAATACACATTCATAAATATGTTTAAAAGTTACAACATTAAAGCACTTATACTACCAGATTTGAAACTCATGTAATACTCACCAAAACATCAAAAAATATGATCTTCACAGAGAAATAGATACAAACTAAACCTTACAGAATAGACCAAAAATGTCATTTAGGAAACTATATAAATATTTGCTATATATTTGCCCTCATAAATAATTAATAAATTTATCATTATCAATCTGTTACAGCAGATTTATATTTTCTGAATATAATATAATACTGAAAAGATGGCAATTCATACAGAGGAGTCTCAAATGGCTGAGAAACACCTAAAGAAATGTTCCAAGTCCTTAGTGATCAGAGACATGCAAATCAAAACAACCCTGAGATTCCACCTTATACCAATCAGAATGGCTAAGATCAAAACCTCAAGTGACAACACATGTTGTCTAGGATATGGAGAAAGAGGAACAATCCCCCATTGCTGGTGAGATTGCAAACTGGTACAACTACTCTGTAAATCATTCTGGAGCTTCCTCAGAAATTTGAAAATGGATCTACCTAAAGACCCAGCATCACCACTCTTGGTCCCATCATGCCCCATCATGCCCCATCATGCCCCATCATGCCCCATCATGCCCACCATCATGCCCCATCATGCCCCATCATGCCCCATCATGCCCCATCATGCCCCATCATGCCATAGGGGCATGTGTTCCACTATGTTCATAGCAGTCTTGTTTGTGATAAACAGAAGCTGGAAACAACCCAGATGTCCCACAACAGAAGAATAGATACAGAAAATGTGGTTCATTTACACAATGGAATACTACTCAGCTATTAAGAATGAGGACATCCTGAGTTTTGTAGGCAAATGGATGGAACTAGAAAATATCATCCTGAGTGAGGTAACTCAGACCCAAAAAGGTATGCATGGTATGTACTCATTATAAGTGGATATTAGCCCCTCCTCCAAAAAAAGTGCTGAATATACAAGATACAGTCTACAGGACTCAAAAGGTCAAAAGCTGAAGGGCTCAATTGAGAATACGTCAGTCCCACTGGGGAGGGAGAAGAAAGCAACCCCAATGGGGGAGGAAGGGACCTGGGAGCGAAAGGGGATGGGAATCAGAGAGGGGAATATGATCTGGTATTGGGTGGAGGAAAAGGACTGAATCTCTGAGGGCCAGCAGAAATAATGGAAACAGGTAACCTCCAGAGATAGGATGTTGAGGGGACCTTCCAAAATGTACCAGAGACTTGAGACGTGAGGGACTCTCAAGACTCAAAGTGAGGGACCTTAGATGAAATACCCTACATTGGGGAGAGAGAACTTCTAGAGCCCACCTCCAGCAGAAAGATGGGACACCAAGGGAGGGAGAAGGTTGCCATCCCACAGTCAAAACTAACCCGTAATTGTTCCTGTCTGAAAGAAGTGCAAGGGTGGAAATGGAGAGGAGTCTGAGGAAAAGAAGATACAAAGTGCGCAGGTACATAGGTACAGGCACAAAGTGGGATCCAGCTCAAGAGGAGGCCCCAAGGCCGACACTATGAGTGATGTTATGGAGCACTCACAAAAATGGACCTATGATGACTATACTCCAGAAGACCCAACAAGCAGCTGAAATAGTCAGATGCAGATATTTGCACCCAACCAATGGACAGAATCTGCTGAACCCTGTGGTTGAATTAGGGGAAAGTTAGAAGAAGCTAAGAGGAGGGCAACCCTGTAGGAGGACCAGCAGTCTCAACTAACCTGAAACCCTGGGATTTCTCAGATACTGGAACACCAACCAGGCAGCATACACCATCTCATATGAGGCCCCAACACATATACAGTAGAGGACTGCCAGGTCTGGGTTTAGTCAGAGAAGATTCACCTAACCCTCAAGAGACAAAGGCCTGGGAGTTTAGAAGAGGGTGGGTTGTGGGGGCATTCTCATGGAGACAGGGGGGCGGGGCAGAGGCAGAAGTATGGGATGTGGAACAGTTGGAGGGTGGACTGGGAGGGGAGTAAAATATGGAGTTTAAAATAAATAAATAAATAAATAATTTTTTAGAAAAAGAAATAATTACATAAAACAAACTTAATTGTTAGTATATAAAAATATTTCAAGATAAATCATACAATAAAATGTGCTAAATTTTTCACAGTTCAGTCATTATCCCTCTTCTAGTCTGCCCTCCCACAGTTCCTTATCCCATTCCTCCTTCCCCTGTCTCCTAGAGGATGTCTCCATCCCACCCTACCTCACCACGCCTCTCTACTCCTTGGAGCCTCAAGTCTCTCTAGGTTTAAGCCCATCTTTTCCCATTAAGGCCAGACCAAGGCATCCTCTGCTGTATATGTGTCTATAGCCAGGCCTAGCTCCTGTATACTTCCTGGTTGGTGGCTCAGTGTTTGATAGATCTCAGGGGTCCTGGTTAGTTCAGGCTGCTGGTCTTCTTTTGGGGTCACTCTTCTCCTCAGCTTCTTTCTGTTTTTTCCTTAATTCAACCACAGGGGGACCCTACTTCAGTCCATTGGTTGGGCATAAATATCTGTTTCTGTCTCAGTCAGCTGCTTGTTGGGCATCTCTGAGGACATCATTTTTTTTTTCTTTATCATAGAGGAAAGCACAAGAGAAATTTTAATGAAACACACTTTTAGAATCAACATTTAATTTTTTTCTCAGAAAAGCTTGCCCTACAAATCTATAAATAAATTTAACTTCATAGAATTAAAACATTGAATTTGTCAAATAATGTTCACTTGAAGATAAAAAGGAGACTCTACAGAACAACAATGATAAAAACAAAAATGATTCACCAATTATAAATTACAAAAGGAAGTGTGTTGTGAAACTTCAGAGAAAATTCCAACTTAATCACACAGCAGATAAACGAATTTAGTATTAATGTATAAAAAAGAAGAGGCACTTCACAAAACACAAAGGCAATGGTACACACAATGAACTTCAATAAGGTTCAGGAAGGCAAATTAAAGCAAAATGACTTTTAAATGCTTCTCCATTTAATTTGATAAAATTCAAAAGACTCACCATCATGATGGTTGGTAAAGATATAGAGTAATTGAGTTTCACATAAAATACTGATTCAATTGTAAACTGATAATACAACTTTAGTAAGCAGTTTTCCAAAACCTTTTAAGTTTGCACTAAAAAACCAAATGACCCAGACATGTAACTTGGAATTATTTGTTTAAAAGTATCAAAGTATGTACTCAAAACATTTATGTGAAATTTCATAGAATCTTTATCCACAGTTAGATGGCAAGCATTTGAGACCTTTATAAGAAAGACCTAACTGCCGTGCATCCAGGGCTTCCTTCTTGCTTGTAATATAGGCAAAATATGACCCTCCATTTCATGATTTACTGAAGAGAAGACAGACATCAATGAATACTACAAAATGTTATATATAACACTTCACCAAAATTGGTAAAAGTCACTTTTATTTCCTGAGATGAAGTGATAAAATGAGAACCATATACAAGCTGTGTGAATACACAGTTTGTCCTGAGGGCAGTCAACTATTCTTCGGTCTAGGCCTGGAAATGTCTAGCCTATTTTCTCCTTGAAAGCTTACTGACTCACACTGGCTTCTCTGTTTCTATTAAATTGCTCTGCTTGGCCTCAAACTAACTCTGGGAACCTTTTCTCATCTTCTCTCTCTCTCTCTCTCTCCTCCTCTCTCTCCTCTCTCTCTCTCTCTCTCTCTTTTCTCTCTCTCTTTTCTCTCTCTGCTCTCTAGTCATCTCTCTTTCTGTTCTGTTTAGGAGAGTGGAATATCCTCTATCTGTAACTGAGGCCATATCTGTATTCAGACAGATCACATGGATCACTGCTGTATTCAATCCTGCTGAATCATATAGATCTAGAAAATCTCCTTGCAAGAAGCTATGTTATTGGATAAAATTCCTCTAAAAATCATCTGTAGAAAACATACTAACTACTGCTGGATGTAATATTATATGAAAGCAGTATATAAGTAAGAATAAATTGGATGAAGAAAATGATTATAACTTTGAATATAATTTATTTTTCTTTTTTTGTTGTTGTTGTTTCTTTTTATATATATATATTTTTAACTGAATAACTGTTTTTTTTTTTTTTTTTTTTTGAAGACCATACTCCATATACAGGCTGCATGTTTTGGGATGGCCCCCACTCCAGATGTTTGAGACCTACATGAAAACCAAGCTGCACATTTACAACATATGTGCAGGGAGGCCTAGGTTCAGCCCATGGAGCTAGATCTGTGTAGACTAGGTATGCTCCATGGTTGGTGATTCAGTCTCTGAGAGCTCCAAGGGTTCAGGTTCGTTTACTCTGTTGATCTTCCTGTGCAGTTCCTATCTCCTTAGGGCCCACAATCCTTCCACCTATTCTTCTATAAGAGTCCTCAAGCTCCATCCACTGTTTGGCTCTGGATGTCTGTATCTGTCTGAGTCAGCTGCTGGTTAGAGCCTCTCAGAGGACAGCTTGCCCCTGTCTGTTCTCAGGCTGGAGGTTTAGATTCTGGGAGCTCTGGTTGAATCTTTTGATACTCATTCTAAAAAGGACAAAAGCACCCTCACTTTGGTCTTCCTCCTTCTTCTTGAGTTTCATGAGGTTTATGCGTTGCATCTTAGGTATTGTGTGTTTTGGGGCTAATATCCGCTTATCAGTGAGTGCATACCATGTGTGTTCTTTTGTGATTGGGTCATCTCACTCAGGATGATATTTTCTAGCTCCATCCATTTGTCTAAGAATTTCATGAGCTCATTATTTTTAATAGCTGATTAGTACTTCTTTGTGTAAATGTACCACATTTTCTGTATCCATTCTTCTGTTGAAGGACATCTGGGTTCGTTCCAGCTTCTGGCTATTATAAATAAGGCAGCTATAAACATAGTGGAGCATGTGGCCCTGTTGTATATATATATATATATATATATATATATATATATATATATATATATTATAGTAATTTCAATATAATCAATAAATATTGATTTCAATGATTATAGTAGATGATAATCATTCAGTACACATACAGATATATCCTTTGATCTATGCTTAAGTATGTTTTAGTTCTTTAATATAAAGCATAGTTTAAATATTAAAAATATGTTAGATAATAAGCCATGTTTCAAGTTCTAAGACATTAGATTATGGCAATAAAATATTGATTAGAATTGTTGAAAATAATTCCACAGCATATTATACTAGAGTGCTGTAAAATTAAAAAGTCTTAAGAAGTCTACTTTTCTCATGTAAATCTCTAAAGCCTTATAAAAACTGTAAGCATTGTGCCATTCTGTCACTTCTTTATCTCTCTTTTATGAACTATATCTACATATCTATCTTTGCCTGTCATTCTCTACATTATCTGTCTACTATCTATCTATCTATCATCTATCTAATCTATTCATCTATGTGTCCATCTATATCTATCTGTCATCTATTATCTATTATAATCGTCTATGTCTGTCTATCATCTATATATTGTCTTTTTATCTATGTGTGTATGTATGAATCTGTCATCTACCTATCTGTATATATGCATATACTTATATATACTTATATTTTATATTTATTCAGCATATATGTGTGAGGAGTCATAATGGTACAAGCTAATAATTAGCAGGTGATCATCCTGAAATGCTTGCCTCAGATTATTATATAATCTGCAAAAAGTGTTCCTCACTCAGCAAGACTGTGTTAGACGTATTTTAGGAAAAATCCCTGCTATTAATATTCTTTCCTATTATTATTATTATTATTAAACATATGTAACAATCACAAGCAATAGCACACCCATTTGAAACAGATCTCTGCAGGCTCACGAAGATGTACTGTCTTGTAGTGATGCCATATAGACAAATAGATGACTTAAATCTTAATGACGATCCTATAAGAATTCCTAAAATTATATGAATGATTATTTAGCTCTTTTATAGTAGGACTGGTATTAAGTCCTTTTCTGATCGTCAATACTGCTATGAGAACTCTGCCAGTCTCCCAAGTGTCATCAGTTAACAGCCCTTAGATAATCACCAGACTTTCTCCTGCTCAGAGCACATTCCAATGTGGTTGAAAAACAATTAACCAAAGGTCACTAAATGGGAACTCACGATTTATTATAGGTGCTAGAACAGAAGAGAAAATATTGCCTGGGTTTATCTACACAAAACTTCACTAATTTCTCAGTTATACTTTTAAACCTTCGGTGAACCTGTGGAGCTAGACAGGTGACGGATGTTTAGTCAGATAATTACTCCTAATAGATATGCATTAAACATTTTCTGTTGTAAACTTCTATTTCAATTTATGATTTGAATTTTGGTATGAACTTGTGATGAACTTTGTACATGTGATCATGTACTCTGAATGATATATAAGACAAAGGGACGTTCGTTAGTGGTGCTCTCTTCTCTCTGCGCTCTCTTCTCTCTGTGCTCTTCTTCTCCCTCCTCTCTCTCTCCTCTCTCCTCTCTCCTCTCTCTCCTCTCTTTCTTTTCTTCCCTGCTTAAAATCTCTCCACTTAGAATTTTTTCCTTTGTTAGAATCTTTTCCTTTTCCTAACTTAGGACCTTTCTACCTTTCCCCTTAGATAGCTTTCATAGGAAACTTTTTACACTTAGCAATAAACTATAACAACTTCTCTTAGTGTTTTCCTTCCTGAGACCTCAAACCAAGGGACCTAAGTTAGAGCCTGGCAGAGCCTGCAGAGAGCTTACTAAGGTAATTTGCCTAATCCTCTGCTGTCCCTGGGTGAGGTGTCAAGTGCCCGAAATGGCAATTTCTGAACAGAGGATACCAGAGGGCAGGCCAGGAACAGTAGCCTAACCCTAGGTCTTATCCCCTGCCTACGCTCTTCCCATCCCCCTGGACTGCCTCAAGAAGAAGACACAAGAGCAACTTCTCCTCCCACAAGCCAGGGCTGGCTCCCGGCATATATGATGGCTATATATAATCATACATATTGATATATTCATAAACAGATACACTAAAATGGTTTTCAAAATGTTTACAATTACAGTACTAATTTATCTTATATGAAAATATTTTATTGGATATTTTATTTATTTACATTTCAGATGTCATCCTCTTTCCCCATTTCTCCTCCCTAGAAATCCCCTATCCCATCCACCTCCTCCTTTTTTGCTTTTATACCATTTTAATTACATTCAAGTATTAAAGTCAGTTCTAGGTTGAGGGACTAGCAATACAGTAGATGCAAATAGTCAAGGAACAAGCATGACAATAAATGCAAATAGTCAAAGAACAAGTAAGGCAATAAACAAAGTTCCCTGAACACTCATTTTTATAAAATTTTTTTTAAAAAAGAAAAAGAAGAAAGAATTTAGTTTGAAAAAATTTATTTAGCTTTTCTGTACTTAAATTATTCAGTCTTTATGAAGTGCTCAATCTGTGCTGAAATGTCAGCCTTGTAAATAGCCTCTGGGAGACATTGAGACTTCCACATATCATATTTCACCAGGAATTTTGTAAATCCTGTGGAACTGTGAAACTACAGATCTCAGATAAGACAGTGTAGATTCTCCTTTGAGCAAAGGAAATAGGCAGAGATAGTCTGTTTTTCAGAGAAATGACACTTAAACTGCTGGACTGCTGTTATTTTTAGGCTATGATTAAAAGGAAATTTTCTCTCTTATTATTCTATATTTTTGCTGACATTAAATAAGCAAGTTTTTTTTCCAGGAGATACCTGTATTTCCTGCTGTAGGACATCATTTCAAAATTATTCTCATTACTATGAAAACATCAAAGACATTTATGCTTAATATAAAATATAGTAAGAAATTGATTCATGCCTCAATAACTTCTTCTAAGTGCTGGTCCAAATATCTTTTTGAACTCTCTAATTTTCAGTTATTAAATGTTACTATGAGTAGGTAGTATTTTACAGTATATTGCAGAATATTTGAACTCAAATGTTTACTTCAAAAATCTGGTTCTCGTTGTGGTATGACACAGATTTAGCACATACCTTTAATACCTCTGGTTATATTACAAACACTCCTTTAGTTCACACCTTTAATTCCAAACAATGAAAGTAAAGTTAGTTTGTAGATGAAAGCATCAATGTTTGAAAGTGATAGCCAACCATTGGACTGGGGTTGGCATCCCCCATGGAAGAATTAGGGGAAGGAATGAAGGAGCTAAAGGGAATGGCAACTCCATAGGAAGACCAACAGTACCGACTAACCTGGAATCCTGGGAGCTCGCGGAGACTAAACCACCAACTGAAGAGATTACATGGGCTGATCTATGGCATCTGGCACAAATGTAGAAGAGGACTGACTTGTCTTTCCTCAGTAGAAAAGGATGCACACAATCCTGTAGAGACTTCATATGCCCAGGGAATGGGAAAGCAGGGAGTGGTGTGAGGTGGAGGTGAGGGTGTGGATGAGGTGGGATAAGTGGTGTGAAGGGTACTGTCTTAGAGGTAAAGAGAAGAGAGGTGAATTAAGAGAGAATAGTGGGGAGGAGAGCGAGAGAGCAAGAGCCAGAGCGAGAGTGAGAGCAATCCAGTGAGAGCAAGCGAGCTAGCGAGAGAGGGGGAGGAGAGACAGAGACAGAGATAACTGCTTTACTGGGGGAGAACGAGCTGGACATAGGTGAAGTCAGAGAAAGAGAAGGAGCCAGAAGATAAGATCAGATTTTCAGAGTTAGTTTGAAGCCCATCATTCATGGCTTGTTTTTCAAAATCCAGACCAGGATTCATAAGAAAATATAATTTCACAGTATCTTCACAGCAAGTCATGTAAACAAAAGAAATATTTTGTTAGAAATAGTCATTATCAAAATGTGATTACAGTTGTTTTCAATTTTTCCTTAACACAGAGGGTCAGTACTGTGCTGAGGCAGAATGTATATATGCACTTTGCTCTTAGAGAAAGCAAGACCATAGTAGATTTCATTCAGATAAATTAATGCACCGAATGTAGTTGTATTTAGAAGAATAATAAATCTAAATGAGGTTGCTTTCCCACGTGTTAATGTCTCTGCACAACATCAATCAGTTTTTCTTTAAAACAAATGTTGATGTATTCACCATTTAGCAAAAATATGAAGGGATCAGTGGTCTTAGTGGATGCTCATTGATTAAAATTATATATAAAATTATACATGTGCTCTGAATAAAATAATCATACTTTAAGGTACTACTCTTTCCTATCAAAATGCAGGTCACAAGAATAAGCTCTTAAGAAACATTTCAGTATATTATAAAAATAAAATGTAAACAAAATCCATTTGTGGGTTTTATAGTTATTATTGAGATACTATCTCATATTGTAAAATTTTTGGTGGGAGAAATTTGTAATTCACTCACTTTAGATTAGAAATACCTTTGATAATTTTGTGTCCATTCTAAAATTATATGACAGTCATTACACAATACAAAGATTTTGACATTTTTTGAACATTTCACACATGTAAAAATGTCTTAGGTATCAAAGAGCAAAATAATCAAGGCTCTTCCTGAAGGTGTCTAGTAGTTTCAATGTTAAGAATAACTGGTTAGCCTAAACAAAGTATGGAAATAGAGATACGCTCAATAGTTTGAGAGTTTAAACAAAAGCTATCAAATGTAAATAGGATAATCCATTAATGGATTATGGCTTGAGGTTTTGGTTTGTTAATTTCATTCTTTTTTTTTTTTTTTTTTTTTTGGTTTTTCGAGACAGGGTTTCTCTGTGTAGCCCAGGCTGTCCTGGAACTCACTCTGTAGACCAGGCTGGCCTCGAACTCAGAAATCCGCCTGCCTCTGCCTCCCAAGTGCTGGGATTAAAGGCGTGCGCCACCATCGCCCGGCGAGGTTTTGGTTTGTTTAGTCTCAAAACAGAGTGTGTTACATATTTTTTCTGAAGACCATTATTTATAACATTATTTAGAAAGTGTATATACAAATAAATATAATATAATAATATAAATAAATAATATAATATAATATATATATAATAATAATATATATATATAAATATAACATAATATAGTTAATATAATAAATATGTGTATCATCAGTATGGAAATTTACCCCTTTGAATTTGAAAATACAGTTTTAGTATATCATCTAATGCTGGGAAAGTCAATCCTTTTTCTCAGTACAATTTTAAACTAAGCAAAATTTTCTTGTTTGTAAATGTGTGTATCAATCATAATTTATGTTTTGAAAACTCATTAAACCTTGGCATTCTGTAGATTACAGAAACCATCCATTTTAATGGTAGTTTACCTACATTAAAAAGTAACCAGATAGAACTTTATAGCATTTTGCTTAAATATGGCTGAATCTATTTGCTATTGATCTTACATGAATTACAGGATTGTATGATTAACTGTAATATTTAAAATAAATATGATTATTTTATAACATATATACAATTTTTTTATATACATATATACATTTTTTTCATGTTTTTTAAATTAAGCCACTGCCAAAGACATGATTTTAATATATGAACTTAAACATGTGAATCACTGAGAGACAAGGGTTCTGTCATAAAACATTCATTCACAATCATTCTAAATTAGAATTGCCTATTAGCCTTTGACAATTAAATGTTTCTCAAAAGCCAAATGATCATAGTATTTACAAAGTTTTCCCTAACTTCAGTTATTTTATTTGCTTTGGAGACTTTGTTCATAATTCACAGGTAGATATTCCAAAGTTATTTTGAGTTAGTGTCCTTGATGTTCAGAAAATAAAGATGGTTAACACAAAGCAAATTTAAATAAATAAATCCATTTAATATTTCATGATGTCTGTGAAAGAAAACTAATATCCTAAAATTGCTAAATTTAGTATTTGTGTGGAATATGGATTGAAGCTAACCAAGGAGGAACAAAAAGAACCTAGCAACTATAAGAAGCAAATAAATCTCTTGCCTAAAATGTTGTGAACAGATTTTATTTTTTCACCTCACTTTAAAGTGAAGCTTAACATGGTACAGTGGGAAGCTAGCCAGCAACACAGAGGGAGCAAAGGTGTCCAGAAGTACAAAAGGAGAAAAAGTAATTCACTAAAACAAATTTACTGCAAACCTTTGGCGAGCAGCCAACTAGAAGGAAGCCAAAGCCGAGAAATACACTTTAACAACATAACTTTAGAATTTGAAAATGGAGGTATGGAAAGGCAATATACTTTTCCAATGGGTTATCAAGAGTCTATTTTAGAATCAAGTGTAGGCAGTCCTCAAATGAAAAACCAAATGTGGTGTTTGAAAACATTTTAGGATTCTATTGAAAACCTGAAACATACTTTTTCATGAATATCATAAAATAAATGAAAATTTAATCATCTTCCCAAAGTAAGATTCAGTTTATCATTTCGTATACACAGTTGATGATTATTGTTAGTACAGTGTTTCCTAAGTATTAGGGTCTATTTGTAGTAAGTTCAGCTCACTGCCATCTTGAGGGAACAAGATAATCTTTCCTAAGGACAAGTGACAAGATGTTATTTCTGTTAATGGGAGAAAAAATTCTGTGAAAGCCGTTTTTTGAAACAAAAGTCAAGAAATGCCTATACCTGCAGAAAGAAACAAGTAATATAATACAAAGACAAGCTTTTTATTCATTAATGTGTTTTCTTGTAATTTAAAATTTTATGTGGAAATAGGCAATTCCAATTCTTGAGAAGCTCGTGTCCACTGCAGCCCATTGGTGTAGTACTTTTCCTTTCATGCAGTTACCCTTTCCCATCTCAACAATGACATCCTGATGTCTAGAGTAAAACTAGTTTTTAGTAGTCTTAAGCATCACTTAATAAAAATAGTGAAAGAATTCTCCACCATATGGATCCTAGACTAGAGAAAGGACCAGAAACTGCTAGTGGTGGTTCTCTTGAGATACAATGGATTCATGCTGAATAAATCAACTTTGATAGCATGTTCAGAGAGTAACCAATCAAAATTTGATTGCACTTGAGCTACATTCCATGAGATAGAACCCATTGCTAACACTGCTCAAGAGGACAAGAATCTGAGACCCCATAGGCCTGGACCCTTGGGGAAAACCAAATAGTACTGCTCTCCTAAAGGAATGTAGCCTTAATTTTTCTAACAACATTCTTGTACAGTCATAGATTAAAGTTTTGATTGGTCTTTGTTACAGATGCTTTCTCCTTCAGTACATAGGAACAAGTAGAGAGAGCCATAACTGAAAGACATAAGAGACTGGGAGACCTTGGAGCACTCTGTTTTAAATGGGATGACTATATGTTCTCTCTCCCCTCAGGACAACGGAAACCCTGTGGAAGAGGTGGCAGAACTATAAGAGTCAGAGCCAAAGACGATGGAAAACACCAAGGAAACAAGGCCGGCTAAACACCGAAAGAATGATATACAATCTGAACTCACAGATAGTATGTCAATGTACACAGGGCTTGCAACAGCCAGAGCTGATGAAATCTCAATCCTGAGAGAAGAAACAGAAACAATCCTTAGAACAGAAGCTATGTCCAAAGGATAACCACTCCCAAATAGTTCTCTGCAATGAGTCTGGAGGTTGAAGCCACTCCAAAGAGCAGCCAGAACCCATGTTCAAAACAAAACAAACTCCATGACATTTTGGAGGTTCTTTGTCTCATAAAGTTTTGTTAGTATTGTGTTGTGTTGTTTACTTATTAACTTACTTATTTTTATTTTATTGGTTCTTTGAGATTATATTATGGCTTCTGGTTATGAATTTTTATGGGGTCCCTGTGTGTGTGCAGATGTATGTGTCTCTGTACCTTGTATGTTTCTTGTTGCTATTGTTCTTTTTCTACAATTTGTTTGTTCATTTTGTTCTATGCTGGTTTGCTTGTTTTGCTTTTTATCTTATTTTACTTTATTTTTATATTATTCTGTAAATGCCTGTTTGTTTTCTACTGAGAAACATAACAGATGTTGATTCATGTGGGAAGGAAGATAGGGAGAGTCTAAGAGGAATTAAGGGTGTGGAAACCATAATCAGAATATATATTTTGTTCTACATCAGACTAATAAATAGATGCCCTTTAGGGGGCCCTACCCTCTCAGAGGAGAAAGGCAGGGGAGAGGGGACTCTGTGATGGAGGGACTAGGAGTGGAAGCAGCACTTGGGATATAAATAAATAAATAAAAATAAATATGCCCTTTATTAGGATTTCTATATAAGCTATACTTTTTTCATTTTTTTTTCTTCAGAATGGTCTTAAAATTGTTTAAGGGATTTACTTTTTCAGGAATGACTTCTGAAATCCAGTGCTTGCAGGATAGAGATGGCAGGAGAGGAATAGCTGGATTTTCCATGGGCTATTTCACAAGCTCTGGGGTATAATTCATTGTGCATGGTTGAGACCAGTTTGGCTTTCCCCCAATCCACTATGTCATGTCTATCCTTGATTTTCTTATTGAGTTCATGTTTAGCTGGTTATGTGGGTGAGACTTAAAGATCTAGGAGGAAAGACTACAGCCAAATTTACTATAACAGTGTAATCCCTAACAACAATGTAAACATTTTTCTTAGTTTAGACAGAGAACTATCATCTTCATTCCTCATCAAAGAAATTCCTCTTTACAATAGACAGACCATTATAGAAAACACCAACCAATCAAATTGCAGAGTTGTGGAGTCCGGGCCTAATAGGTACATCAACAAAATGTTCTAAGTCATAAGGCTCAGCAAACATTGTGAAAGAGGGATCTGTATGACCATTAGTACAGATAATTAGGGAGTGTGCTCTGAGATTGTGTCTCCTATGAATATTAGAAGCTACAACCTTATAGTCTTACAGTACTACTTCTTATTCATCCAATGTCAAAATTCATAAAGATAGCACTACCCACATGGGTCCTGACCTTCACATCAATAATTACTGAAGAAAATGACCCACAGGCATTTACTCAGGCCAGTTTGCCTGAGGCAATTTCTTGGTTAAGGATTCCTATTTCCAGCTAACTCTCTAATTCTAGCTGTGTCAAACTGAAAAAAAAAAAAACATAATCATTACATTATAATTTACTTTTTCTCTTCATATTATGACTAATGTGTTATTTTAAAAACAAAATTTAATTGCTATACATGTTCTTAAAAATAAAAATATGCTATTTTATTTCTCATTTCATTTGGATTAACATTTGAAAGATTTCTGTACCCTAAAGTCATAGCTTCTTAAAATTTGGGGTAATACAGCTAATTATTGGATGAATAATATTTTCAACTAAAAAGGTTTGGGAAATTATCCAATGTTAATGTAAAATCAAATGGGTGGCAAATCCATGGTGTTTCTGGCAATGCTTGGCCACGTTGCACAGTGAGATTTCATGGCAGCTTTGATTCCAGATACGGAGATTTAAGCACATCTTAAATGTGGGTGTGTTGCTTCCATGCTGCACATATCATTGAACCCTGAATAAAATAACACTGCTTAGCGTTAACACTATTAAATGGTATAAACTTCAGTGTTTACACTGAACCTATGATTCTTTTTACAAAGCGTCTCAATTCATAGAAAAGAATATTTTAAAAATATTTTCCCACTGTCATTCTTCTGTAAGTATCAAATTAGTATATCAATGTATTGGATTATATTCAAATATTTTATTAAAATTTGTTATTTGAGCTACTGACATATATCATAAAAAAAATCAATAAATGATTCTTGGCTTTGGATTAGAATCAAAATACCTATTAAGTCTGAAAAACAATGGCTTATTTTCTAAATTCTGCAGTACCACTCAGCCAACATTAAAATCTTTATGTGAGAAATAAATGAGCATACCCAACTCATCAAAATGCAAATTCGTTACCATCTTTAATAAGTGCTAATATTATGTGTGTGCCAAAGAAGTATTTAAAAATAATTTCATTCATGATTTACTAGTACTAAATGTTTGATTTATATATTATTGTCATATGCTTACATGTCCAAAGATGTGTAAAAACTTCTCAGGTAAAAAGCAATAATAAATAGAAAACATTAAAGGAGACGCTTTTGCTAATTAAAATGTTTTAATGCATACCAGGTGTCTCTGCAACCTTTAACATGAAGTTTTCCCTTACTGTTATCACTTTCTCCTACCTGGAAGTATTTATTATTTATCTCTCTGCCTATTTATTGAACAAAGGTAAACAGATAAAATTGTTTTTGAAATATGCGGTTTTTATGTCATTTGTTCTAGAATACAAGCAAACTATTCAACAGAAGTATTTATGCTTGAACAAAGTCCAGATAACTGGTCAAATCTTGTGCCTATGCAGGATTTCGAAGAGCTATAGAATAACAGAGCATTGCCCAACAATAGCATCATGTCCTTTCTTTCTGGTTTCTATTTACAGAGGAGTTCTCAGCTCAGTATCCTCAAAGATTGCCCTTGACATCTGAGCTGTATTTGGCATCTTAATTATGTCTATATCTAAGTCTAAACAAAAATATTACATTTTTTACAATACTAAGTAATAAAAAATGTAGGCTACAGTACAATGTATTCCAAATTGCTAAAATATATTTTAAAAGACAATCAAGTTTAAAATTTTTAAAGTTAGATTTGACATATAAGATGGAATTTAATTTTACTTTTTGTATAAATACAATTCTCAACAGTTTCAACATGCAGTATTTCAAAAGTATATCTTACTTTGCTGTCTGAACAAAGTTAGTGGCTTACATTTAGATCTAATATATAGATATATCTACATAAAGTAGGAACAGTTTACAATTAATTATTTTCACTACTTGATGAGAAATTATTGGTTACATCAACAGCTTTTAAAATGTTTAAGTGATGACAAGCATATTATACTCCAGATTAGAAAGATTTATGATTGATTGTCTTTTATTAGAAATTATCTTGTGCATAAATAATTGCATTCAATTTTTTTCAAACCGTTTCTCCCTTTATTAAGTATACTTTTCAGAAACAATTATGCTATTTCAGGCAATACATGGACAAGCAATCATTAATGGCATTCAAAATTTTTCTAACCAACTTATTTTATAGATTATCAAAATCAGAAAGCCACAAAAAAATTAAGTTTTCTTATGATGTTTTGAAAAGGCTTCCCTTCATAAAAGACTATGAATCTTCAAATTCTGCCGTTTTCATTTCATTTCGTCGAATTCGGAGTTGGCTTGTGAAAAGTTAGTAAATAATATGAAATTTCGGCCCTCACTCTAAGTTTCTCCCTATTCTCAGTTTTTGGATATCAGGTTCCAAAAGATCTCTGGTTTTAAAGAAGTTAAGCCTATGGTGATGGGTAGACGATATGAAAATACATCTAGAATATTCTCACACTACAGTATATTTCGGCCATGTTTGCTACATATGCCATCACTACTAGGACATCTCTTTAAGAAGCCATCAAGAGTGATCCAAAGTTATCAAGAAAAAATGTTTTCTGTCATGAGTTGAGCTTAGTAGACATTTTGTTAGTGATATGTGTTCCTTCTCCATCCCTTGCCCCTAAAATCAGTAATCAAGTATTCTGTGTACTAGCAACACAGCATAACATAAAAAGGGGCAGGGAGGAGAAAAATTACCATTTTTATAAAATTTGATAAAAGAAATATTGTTTTAAATGCACAGTTGCCAGAAGTACACAACTATCATAAATGCACAAGTTGCATTTGGCTTCTGCAGCAGTAGCAGCACCTTACTATGGCAAGTCTGTTTTGAACCTCCGTTTTCTGCAGAATAATTCACATCCTCACCAGCACCAAACTTTCTCTTCCCCTTGGTCAGCTTCTCCCCCTTCTTTTTTTGTAAATTTTTTATTGGTTATTTTATTTATTTACATTTCAAATGTTATCCCCCTTTCCGATTTCAGCTCCAAAAAACCCCTATTCCACTCCCATGTCCCCTGCTTCCATGAGGGTGCTCCCCCACCTACCCCTCCCCACTGCTGCCTGACTACCCTAGAATTTCCCTACTCTGGGGCATGGAGCCTCCATGGGACCAAGGGCCTCCTTTCTCATTCTCTGCAGGGCCTTTGAGGCTTAGCCTCTGCCTTTGGAGCAGCAGGTTTAGCAAACAAACTTATAGACTTGCAGGTCTGTGTGGCTCATCCTTCACTTTGGTTTTGTCTCCTTTCTTTTTGGATGGCAGCAGAGGGGACAGAGTTTCTAAATTCAGAAATGCAGCTGCATGCAGATTTGATTCATTGGGGGGGGTCATTATTGAGGCTTCTTCACACTACTCTATTTGATTTTTTTCTTATACAATTTTTTTTTAAAGATAACATTTTATAACTCTTTCTCTACTTATGTCTTTGTTACTGTGTCCTTCTCAAGGTAGGAAAAGAAACCACTTTTTTCAACATTATAACACCTTTAATGAAAAAAATTTAAATTATGAGGTTTAGGATGCGTGGGCTTCAATTTGATTCCTCTGAATCAAATGGAAATAGCCAGCCGGGCACTTGGTCTGTTGAGCAGAGTGAGAGTTGGAGATTAGCAGAGCCTCTGTGCCAAAGCATCTCCATTGTCCAATGGGATTAACAAATGTTGCAATTCAAGCTTCTTAGGTACTTAAAAGTTATTTATAACTTTTTGATAACTTTAATGCTTCCTTGTAGTATTCCCCTTCAGAACTATCAAATTTTAAACAGAACTGTCTATCTGGAAGTGCACAGTGATGTGGTAACCAAATAATGCCTTGATTTCATGATGAGGCTGTATCTAATCCATTCATTTCCTTGTGTCAGAGTTCTGTAGTTCAATGTGTACTTGATGCTTTGTGGTTTATTTTAATTCATAGAGCAATAACAACAATCCAAACTATTCTAGTGATTGGATATGTCAAATTCTTTTGCTCAATAAAAATAATTTTCAAAATTTACATATAGAAAAATTAATGCATGTAAAAATTAAATTGTGATTTAGGAACGTATTTTATTTTGAGAATACTACATACAAATATTAAATTCTTTGGTACTTTAGAAAAATAGAAGTAAATGTAAAACAATGTGGGAAGTTGCAGAGCTTATATGACTGCAAACATGTATTTATAAATATTTGTTTAAGGCGTAGAAGAGAAGAGGACACCAGGTACTTTTGGTTATTTGCAGAAATGTATGGAATATATTGATTTAAATAAACCTTGCTTGTTGTTAATCTTTTTTAATCATTTTAGCTCAGATCAAAAGTTACTCATTGAAGGTGGATCTGTACTAGGAAAAGGTTCTGTTCTTTGTTGGGGGAGTTGCATTTTTTGCTTATATCTTCAGAAAGTATATTTGCCACTATCCTGAGCAATTTATTTGTTTGAAGCCATGTTCCTTCATTCATCAAAACAATGGCTATCATTACTAACTTATCTTAAAGATTATAATTTCTGTATGTGGGCTGCCCAATGGGAAATAAATATTTTTAATGATTTTCTCCCTGACTTTTTCTTTTCTCTTTTTTATATAGAACTTTTTCCTACAGACAACAACTTTACTCTCCAAATTTTAGTATATGTTATTATGTTGAATACTTAAAAGAAACACAAGATTATATGGTGGGTAAAATTACATTTTTTACATTGTATATTGCTACACTCAATTTTAATTGCATACTTCTATTCATTGACCATTCTTCTATCTACAATTAGTTATTAAAAGTTAATGTTACTTTTTACTCACCTCTAGAAACTTTTCCTAATTAGCCTTAAAGCTTATTTAAAAAATGAGAAATTTAGCTCACATTTTGTATTACATTCATTATAGTTTAGGTTGTATTTTCTTTGTTATATTCTAAAGATGCTTTCATTGCTTTCTATTTTTGATTCTGATTTCTATCAGCTCTCACTAGGTAGGTACATTACCCTAAGGCCTTTTCAATTAGGGCTGAGTACAATTTAACTGCACAGTCCTTTTAGTTAAAACATACCTGAGCCTCTAAAATGCTTAGTTGAAAGTTGTTGGTCTTTTTTTTATGGTTGAGCACTTTTACTAATTTAGGGAAGTACCAATTTTAACTGAAGGAATTGAGAAAGTTTTTTTTAATTTAAAAGTAGGAATATTGTTTAAACTTCAGTCTATCTTTGCAAGGATTTCCATTCTTTTCTCTACAAAAATATAACACTATAAATTCATCAAATTAGAAAAAAATTATGGATTTTCATTTAATTCATGATCCTGTTATATGAATGTCATAAACATGTCATTGAAGAATATTTATTAATTCTTAGTAAATGTTATAGACTAAGATAAGTATGTTTCAAGAATTTTTTTGGTGTGAATGAAAACACCAATAATATTATCAGCATTGCAGTATGTATACTTTCATTGGTATTTTCATTTAAAAAGATGTTTTACAAGCCACACAAGCTTAGATTACTTCTCTAGAAGGATAAGAAAAAAAAATCATAAAACTCTGTTGAGAAAAATTTTCTCTTAGTTGAAATTCACTTAAAGGATAAAGTTTCTTGAAATTAAAATAAAATGATGCATTAATATTGGATCACTATTTTCATATAATAAATCCCCTACACATACCTTTGGAATTAGTCTGAAAAAATGTATAAAAGTTAAAAAAAAAATGTTACAAACTGATGACATTGCAGGTCTTCTTGGTTTAGTTTAAAGGTAGAGTTCAAGTCTTCTATTTCTTCAGATGAAAGGAAACCTTTATTCCCATGGGTTTTATTCATCTCTTTCCCACTTATGTTAGGTTGTTGAATATATGCTCCTGTTAACCTTCTTGCTAACAGGGTTTTCATGTTCAATTTTCTGACTAAAGGGAAAACTGAGTGTTGTAAGGCTTTTTTTTTTCCATAGTAAGTTATCTTTTGAAATTCCAGGATCTAAAGCATCACCTGGCAACTGTTTAACAACCTGAACCTACTTACCTTGTTAAGAACGTTGTAGCTAAAGTTATCAGCATCAGATTGCTGATGCCTGAAACTGAAAGAGGGTAAATGTTAGGTTCATGTTCATGCAGGTATTAACCAAAGACATCACCAGAAAAGTGTCAAAGGGATTAACATGGTCCATCCTGTGACTGTTTGTAAAAGCACAGACTATTTATATAAAGTAAACAGGCAAGGATGTGTGCTTCTGTGTGTGTGTTTTCATTAGGATTCTGAGGAAAGTGAATAAAGAAATTATCTAATAATATTACCAAGGCATAAAACAAAACAAAAAACTTTGAGAATATAAATAGATAATATAAATAGATGTAGTTTCAGTTCTAGTTTGCATATGACACTGCTCGAAAAAATAATAAAATCTGGTGCTTAAAATTATTAAATCCTATTAAATGAATACTCAAATAAGCAAGGAAAAGAATAAAGGGAATATGGCAAATCAGAAATTTTTATGATCACTGAAACTCCTATGGAATTTCACTTTAATATTCAAGGTGTACATTTTTAATATGTAGAAGAGAAAAGCCAGTGAACTACCCAAAATGTGTTGTATGAGGAAAAAAATTAGCCAGAGAACAGGAATATTTGATGAAAACTAGCTGATTAAAAGGTAAATAGAAATTTATGCAGTTATCTTGAAGGAAAAATAAAGCAAAATAAAATAGTTTTTCAAACTAGTTATTAGTGGTCAGGGTATTTTAAAAGTCCATAAAATTTATGAATCGTCTTTGCCTTTCATTTGTTTTTTTCAACTCAAACTCGGAGAACTAAATGTTCTAGTTTCCTATCTATTGCTATGATAAAGCATCATGACCAAAAGCAAGTTAGTAAGAAAGGGCTTATTTCATCATAAAAGTGTAGTTCATCTTCAAAGAAGTTAGGAGGGTTACTTAGTCAGGTCCTGGATGCACCAACTTAAGTAAAGAACACAGAAAATTGCTACTTATTGGCCTGCTCTCCATGACTTGCTAAACTTGGTATCTTATAAAACTCAGGACCATCTGTCTAGAGATAGGTACTGCCACTAGTAGGTTGTACCTCCCCCCCCATACACAATCATATTATTAATCAAGGAAATGACCTGCAAAATTACCTTCAGGCAATCTGATTAAGGCTTTTCCTCAAAGAGTTAGTCCTACTTTACAATTATTCTAGCTTATGTCTATTTGAGGAAGAAGCATACCAGGATAGTAGTTATTACAAAAATAAGTAATGATGTAAGTTTGATGAAATTCTATTTTAGGTAAATCAGTACCCACCAGAGACACTTAGAAATATTCTTTTGAAAGCATATTTATCACCAAGGAAGTGGACAAGAAACAATATATAATGGTATAATCTTTTAAAAGGTGCTGTTAGAAGGATTCGTGATTTAAAATTAAGTAATGAAGGCTTCAAAGATCCATGAAAATTCTGCACTTTTTGGCTAGTATCCACTTATCAGTGAGTTCATATTATTTATGTTCTTTTGGGTCTGGGTTACCTTCCTCAGGATGATATTTTATAGTTCCATTCACTTCCCAGCAAAATTCATAATGTCCTAATTTTTAGTAACTGAATATTTTTCCATTGTGTAAATGAATCACATTTTTTTTCATCCATTCTTTGGTTGAGGGATATCTGGGTTGATTTGGCTGTCCTCTGAGAGGCTCTATGAGCAGATGACTGAGACATATGTAGACACTTACAGCCAATCATTGGATTGAGGTGGTGGACCCCTACCAAGGAGTTAGAGGAAGGATTAACAGAGCTGAAGGAAATGACAACCCCATAGGAAGACTAACATCATCAATTTACCAGGACCCCTGGGAGCTCCCAGAGCCTAAGCCACCAATGAAAGAGCATACATGGATTAGTCCTTGGCCCTAGGCACATATATAGCAGAGGACTGCCTTGTCTGGCCTCAGTGGGAGAGGATGTGCCTAATCATGTAGAGACTTGATTCCCCAGGGAAAGGGTATGGGGGTTGGTTGAGGTGAGGAGGGAGTAGAGGTGGGTGGAGGTAGGTGGGTGAGGGAGGTGAGCAAGTAGGTTGAAGTGCACCTTCTCAGAGGCAAAGAGGTGGCTGGATGTTGTAAAGAACTCTTAGAAGAGGGATCAGGAAGGGGACAACATTTGGAATGTAAATAAATAAAACAATTTTTAAATAAAACTCCCTGAATGGAACAAGATATCAAAAGAGTAAACACACAGAGCTAGCCATCTTTGAAATCTGTAAATAATTGTTTAACATTCTTTGAAATTGTAATCAAGTACATAAAAGTGGTAAATGCCTACTAGATAAAAATAAGATGCTACTATACTAGATAAAAATAAGATACTACTATAGATAAAAATAAGTCAACAGAATGATCAAAAATCAGAGAGAGGGAGGGATCAAACAGGAGCAACTTATTATTAGAGCTACAATAAGCAGAGGTTAACTGGATGCATTTTGTGGTAGGATATTGCTTTTTGATTTCGCTTGCTTTTCAGTATCTACAAAAGTAGATAAAAGCCTGTCAAAGCAGTGTAATACTTGGATTGACCTCTGTAGTACAGTATCCCCTTGCAGTTCCCATATGGTCCTAGAGATAGTTGGTACTTGATCAGAAGCATCAGGAAAAGAAGCATACCCATGGTTCATACTATGCAGCAAGTATATTCATGACCTTCACAGGGACTCTCATTCTGCATTAGTAGAGACCAAATATCTTAATAACATATGGAGAATACAACAGTAGAAGAAGCACACTGTCCAAACCAGAATGTGTTCTTTGGCACCACATCCTGAAAGCTTCCCCATTTATAAGGACATGCTCTAGATGATATAACCAGTAAACTCCCTTTTTATTTTCTCACATAATATTAAAAAAATGACAACAAAGACTCTGACAATAATTTTCCTTTTCAATGTTATCTCAGAGGTAGATATGATATACATGGATGTTGTGTAAGATAATGACTACCTGGAAAAAATGAATACATTTAATACAGACTTGAACTTAATAAAATAATAATATACTAAAAATCACTCACCATGCAAAGAATGAGGCAAATGAAATGAGAAAATTAATTAGCACAAGAAAACAGAATAAATGATTTATTGGGATAGTCTGGTGAGAATTTCTCCCCTAGGCCCCTTTTATTGTAGTACTTGGAGTTGAACTTATTGGGAGGAAAGAAGTCTACTACTGAAGTACATTTCCAGTTCCTCTTTTACTTCATATTTTGACACTGTGTCTCACTAAGCTTGCCCTGATCTCACTCTGTTGCCAATACAGTCTTGAACTTGTCATTCCCTTGACAGCCTTTAACTATGTAGGGTTAAAAGTTTATGCTAGACCCAGCATCTAATTAGGCCTTTAAAAGGAAATTATCATAAAAAATACTGAAACAAAAACTTTTAATATTAAATTACTTTTGGAATGCACTTGTCTTATCTTTCTGTCGTATAAAAATAATTATGTGTGTATGTGTGTGCATGATTTTATATCATAACATAAGAATAGAAATAAAATTTAGAAACTTTAAAGCATATTTCTGTGAAAACAACTTCTATTTCACTTGAAATCCCTTCCATAGCTTTATGCACTTAAAATTCACGTGTCTCTTAATCCTGGACACTAACCACTTTTTCGAGGCCCTGTACACATTCTCTTTATTTTTACTAGTTCTTTGTGATATTTGTGCAACTTGATTTAATCATATTTACCCTCTTCACCAGATTCTGTCAGATCCAACTCCTCTTCCCCTATTAGTCAAACTGAATTTTTTTTTTTTTTTTTTTTTTTTTTGCTGCTGCTCATATAGTGTTGGATTTGTGATCATCCACTAAAGTATATGTTCTTAAAGGGGGATAAAATGTTAACTCCTCACCTGTGATGACTATTCTTGGTTATCAACTTGACTACATCTGGAGTGAACTACAATCTAGAAATGGAAGATACACCTGTGATAAAGACCCTCAGTCCAAGGATTATCTATGAGTATCTGTTATCTATCTCAATCAGATAGAGCCTCTCAGAGGAGAGTCATGCTGAACTTCTGTCTCAGGGTTTGGTGCCCACTCATGGGATGGTTCACAGGTTGGGTGTGTGACTGGTTAGCCATTCCTTCAGTCTCTGCTTCATTTCATCACTGAATTTCTTTTAGACAGGAACAATTTTGGGTCAAGAAGTTTTATAGGTGGGTTAATGTTCTCATCCTTCCACTAGGGGCCCTGTCTATTAGAAATGGTCTCTTCAAGTTCCATACCTCCACTGTTGGTCATTTCAGGTAAAGGAATCCATATTGAGTCGTGAAAGTCTACACCATTCCAGGTGTCTGGGACTTTCTAGAGGTTCCATCCAACCCCTAGACCCCACCCCCATCAGCAGTTTTCACTGAAATGTGGCTTGCACAGTTGTCTGCAGCTATCTGGCTTACAGAGTGAGAAGAACCTCATTTCCTGTTGGAATTAAGGACAAATGCTGTTCTTGGCTTTTTAAAGGTTTTATTATTCTTCTTTCACAGAATACATCCTGACTGCAGACATTCATCCCTCTACACTTTCTACTATCTCTCACCTCTCCTCTGCCCCAGATCTACTGCTCTTCTGTTTCCTTCTGAAAAGAGACTTCCCAGACTGGGTGGGGCAACCTATTAAAGGGGAAAAAATCAAATCAAAGATTAGGCAAAAGACCTCTCTGGATGTTTTAATTTTGTACAGTAAAATTATGAATTTAAAGAATGCTGCTCGTCTGAGCTTTGATGATGCAGATAATGCTGATAAAATTATCCATGGGTTGAGGTTAGACTTTCTATTTGGGTCAAGCATCATGAATGGCATATATAGCTTGATCATGCTAGTCCTTTTTGTCCTGGGAATAGTTTTATTCCTGCCCTTCATGTGAATGCTTGTCTTTAATAACATCAACATGTTGGCAACCAAAGTACCTAGCTTGAACCTGAAAATGGAACCCCAGGCAGAGTTGTTAAATTAACAGGCTGGCAAAACAAAGATGGGTAATATTGATGCACAGAGCCTTACCAACCTAAGACATAAGTGAATTGCTTTGAATAATGCAAATTCCATGATGGGTAAGGAAGGCTTTCTTGTCAGAATGACCTAAGACAGGCTCAGTCTTCTTAATGAAATAAAAAAGGGGAAGAGGCAGAGAGGCTTTGGGGCTGCTTGGCAAGAATCTGACATGGACCAAAGACAAGGAAATGGCCTTCAGTTAGGAATCAGACATTAGGCTAGAACAAATGAGTAATTTCAGGCAGGAATCTAAATATTAGGTTAGAACAAAGAAGTAATTTCAGGCAGGAATCTAAATTTTAGACTAGAACAAGGAAGGAGGCTTCAGAAATGAAAATGACCTTGGGCTAGGACAGGGAAGTAGGCTCAGATACTTTGATCATCTTTATAAGCCCTTAGAAACAGTTATCACGGGAGTATTCAGGTAATTGGGATTAACGCCATGCTTTTTCTTTGACTATTTGTGTATATTGTCTGGCTTGTTCCTTGACTATTTGCATCTATTGTATTGCTAGACCCTCAACCTAGAACTGACCTTAATACAGGCATGTAATTAAAATGGTATAAAAGCATAAAGGAGGAGGGGTGGTATAGGGGGATCTAGGGATGGGAAATGGAGAAAGGGGATGAAATCTGTATTGTAAATAATAAAATATCCAATAAAAAAATTTAAAAAAGAAAAGAAAAAAATAGAAATAATTTCACTTCCGCTGTTTGTTGTTGTTGTTGTCTTGTTTTGTTTTTGTTTTGTTGGGTGCCAACTCTGAGCAGAAAGCAGCTATCATCTTTGCAGGCATCTCAGGCCATATACCCTGACAAGAGACTTGTTTTCAACAGCCTACAATAGTTGAGCACACTCTCATAAATATCATGTTTTTCTCTCATATCCTGTTTTGCTGTTTAGTGCCACCAGTTGCAAGGTGCACATGGTAAAGTGTTTTCAGCTGCATTCCGCCATTTGTGCTTATATATACCCATGGTTTCCTTACAATAAATGAGACTTGAACAGACTCTCTGTCTTGTCTCCATTCTTCGAGTCTCTTGCCTTTCCATACCCACTCTCTCTCTTACTAGACCCTGACTCACAGACTGAAGCAGCAGCTCAGGCCAGGACATAGTGGCCCCCAAACTTGGGGCAGAACGGGCTGTTACAAAGTGGTGCCTGAATGTTGGAGCTCCAGGAAATAGGATACAGTGAAGGACACTGCTGGAACTGGAAGCATGCATCCTCACTCCTGCGCTGGAGACCCTGTTGACTGACCTGAACCGACTGGGGGCTTACAAAATGGCATCAAATGTGGGGCTCCACTTTGTTGAGGTAATTATTTAAAATAGCCTCAGGCTCAGTCTCATGACTATCTAAGCGGCAGCCTCTCTGCCTAGCTCAGCTGCCATGTTTCTTGCCCAGAGGCCACGTGTGCTCAGCAGCTAGAACAGGCCACCAGAAACACCAGCCCTTCCACCCACTAGATGCCAGCATGAGAGATGGCTCTGCAAATCTTCCATGCTGTCTCTGCAAGGCAGGGCATTGCCCAGATCATTCCGCCATCCATGCAGGTCCAGTAAGAGAATGAGACTCTAATTCTTATATATTAATCAAAGCTTATATATTTGGCAATGATTAATAACAAGATACCCATACAATCAGAAGTGTAACCCAATACCCAACCTAGGTATACCACCTACCTTTGATTGCTACAGACACATGAACATCCATCTCCATCTCTTCTACATCTCTGCTCTCTCTCACTCCTCCTCTTCCTTTTCCACTTCCTTTCCTAACTCCTCCCACCTTAGCTCCTCCTACATTGTTTGTTTATTTTTATTTACAATTCAAATGTTATCCTCTTTTCTGGTTTTCCCTCAACAAAGCCCTTCTCTGGTCCTCTCTCCCCTGCTTCCATAAGGGTGCTTCCCCACCCTCCCACCAGCTCCAAACTCCCTGCCCTGACATTCCCCTACACTAGGGCTTCTAGCCTTCACAGGACCAAAGGCCTCCCCTCCTATTGATACCAGATAAGGCAATCCTCTGTTACGTAAGCAACTGGAGCCATAGGTCTCTCCATGTGTACTCTTTGGTTGGTGGTTTAGTCCCTGGGAGCTCTGGGGATCTGGTTGGTTAATATTGTTGTTCTTCCTGTGAGATGGCAAACTCCTTTAGCTCCTTCAGTCCTTCCCCTAAGTGTTCCATTGGGGTCCCCTTACCCTGTCTGATGGTTGGCTGCTAGCATCTGTATCTGTATTGGTCAGGTTCTGGCAGAGCTTCTCAGGGAACAGTCATATCAGGCTCCTGCTGGCAAGCAGTGCTCCTTGGCATTAGCAATAGTGCCTAGGTTTTATTTTTTGTGTTTTGTTTTGTTTTGTTACTTATAGTTTTCTTTTTTTTTTCTTTAAATCACACCATAATTTACTTATTCACACAGGGGTTATAAACACAAAAGGGCAGGATGTGGGGAAGGGAATGACACCACACCGGAGCATAGGTGTTCAGGGGGAGTGCGGATACCATTCAGAACAGGGTATCAGCTGAGTGAAGGTTCAGGGGACAGGTCACTATGACTCTTCCTATGATTCACTTGGCCTTATCTAAGTTGGTACTTTCCACTGAGGCTGCCTATTTATAAGATCTATGACTACTCAGGCTGGTAAGTTTCCACAGAAGCTACCTGTTTACAATAGCTTATAGCCTGCTGTTTCAGTGTTTTTCCACAGAGACCCAAGACTTTGTGTTAGCATGTATGTATGTCAGGCCTATTGCTGATTTTAGACCTATGACTGATTGTAGGCCTTCAGTGTATAAGCAGGCTGCCCCTGACATCTCCTTCCTTCTCTAAGTATAGAGGGGCCTTGGCAATTCTAACCTTGCTAAGGCAGGGATAGAGAGAGGCCTGACCTCCAATAATTGAAGGGGACCTTGTAATGGCTCCAGTCCTCCTGTCATTGTCCAGTGAGGCATGAGGGCCATACCCATCCCAATGTCTTTTTCCTGGAGAGGGGATACTTTTATAGTGTCTAGGTTTTGTGTCTACAGATGGGATGGATCCTTAGGTGGGACATTCTCTGGATGGCCTTTCCTTCTATCTCTGCTCCATTCTTTGTCCCTGTATTTTCTTTAGACAGGAGCAATTTTGGGCCACTTCCATTGTTAGAAGTCCTACAAAAACAGCAAGCTAAAGAAAAACATATATGCAGAGACCTAGTGCTGATATGCTTGGCTTTTTAACATGGGTATGGGAGATTAGATCTATGTTTTTGTTTTTGTTTTGGTTTGGTTTTTTTGGAGGGGGGACACAAGTACTTAATGAACTGAGTCATCTTCTTGCCAAATTCTGAAAAGGCATATTAAATGAAACATGTTTTCTGCTTATAGTCTAGAAAGATAAGAATATAGAATTAGCCAGTGTTATCCTGATTTTATTGATCACTCATATTCTTTTTTTTTTTTTTTTTTTTTTTTTTTTTTTTGGTTTTTTCGAGACAGGGTTTCTCTGTGTAGCCCGGGCTGTCCTGGAACTCACTCTGTAGACCAGGCTGGCCTCGAACTCAGAAATCCGCCTGCCTCTGCCTCCCAAGTGCTGGGATTAAAGGCGTGCGCCACCACCGCCCGGCGATCACTCATATTCTTTATATAATACAATTCATGATTATGTTAAAGAGATGGATACTTGGATACTTGTTTTACGTTCTAGACAATAAACGGTCAAGTTGATAATTTTATCACTATGTAGCATACTTCAACCAAAAGATGCTACAGCATAATGTACAAGTTTTCTTCAGGGTTTGATATTATTTTTCTTTATGATTTTATTTAGTGACTAGAATAAATAAAGTTATTATAGTTACAGATAACTTAAGCAAAATTAAATCAAATATTATAAGTAATTCAAATTTGAATCCCTTTATTGGTTTTGGCTAAAATGCTCCTCCTTGCATGCTAATCTACCAAAAACAACTTTTGCATTATCTGCCACATATTATACTAAGGTTGTTTGCTCTCAGGAAAAATATGTTAAATTCTATTTAATTGATTGTAATTGATATACTTATTTAATTATAATTGATGATCCAAATGATATTTTTAAAACTCATTTTAGTTTTATTTCTGAGCCAAAATCTGAATATTCTGAATGATTATACCAGGACATTATTCATTTTTGGTTAAAATTTGATGGCTTAATACCCTCTTTAGTTTTTAAATTTTAGAGAGGTAAATATACATTACATACAATTAATTAATACATTAATTAATATTAATTAGATATAATTAATATTTAGATTATTTAAACTCAATAAAATTCAGTTGATGATCTCTTTCACATGATCAATAATTTTAGTTTATGGTTGAAATATGTCTGTGTTTTCCCTGTTTGCTGTCACTTTACCCTGATTCTTACAAACTGATGTGGACACTTGAGCACAGACTCACTAGTCTAGTTTAGTCAACTGAATATTTGGTAGAAGACCAGAGAATGAGTCAAGCAAAACTAGCATATTCTTCTCCATGTAGTTTTTAACCACAGTTGGATGTTGACTACCTCAAAACCTCTTGTCAAAGAGTGCCTCTACACCAATGAATTTCTTCTACTTTTATGTTTTCTTTGATGTTCTGTGGATGCCCCTGCAGGATCATGGGTAGTGATAGTAACTCTCTGTTATTAGCATGCTTAACCAGGTGATTAACTCTTCCACTGTGTTAAGACCAGTGTACATGACAACCAGAACCAGTATATAATAGAATAATTATACATTTTGAAACAGTATTATTAGATTCATATTCAAAGTGAACTGTCAACAATCTTTCATCTTGTGTGTTTATAAATATAAAAGAAAACATTTGAAAAGTGTACTAAATGTCAACCCATTCTGACAAGGTTTTAGTTTAACTTGAGATTTCAAACACAGAATTTCTGACCCATATGGGAAGCCAACTTTGCAGTCCTTTCTAGTTACCATGTCCAAAATCATGGAGCCTAAATTGATTGAAATCCACAAATGTCTGCCAAGTTGCAGGAGTGTGAACCAGACAATGGATTACTGTTGTAAGATGGGACATTGTAATGTGCTTTTCTGAGTAATACTACAAAATATCCAAACTTCATTTAGGGTAAGAATTTCTTTGACTTTTCAATACTTTCTTTTGTTTTTCATTAATAAACACCATTCAGTTTTGTTTTGTGATTTTAATTTCTTTTATTTTAATGAATACATAAAAATATCACATGTATACACACACACACACACATACAAACTACTTAGCTGTTTCTTCTTCTCTTTTTCCTAATGTCATCACAAATTCATGATCTTTTTTTCTTTAATTGTTATTGTTACATACAATGGAATCAACACTAAATAGACTGAGCAGTTTTCATCTGAGTCTATTTAGTGCTCCTTGATTCTGTATAGTTTAGTGCAAACCACTCTGAGTTGCATAGCTACTTAGGGGTCTCTTTCCTAAGGAAAACCATTTTTTTTTCTTAAAGAAAAAGAAAAGCAGAGAAAAATAATTAGTTAAAAAATTTTACATGAGAACAATTAATCACTTATGTAAGTGAGAAAGCACATCCCAGAACACCTGGGTGAGATGCTGAGTTTTAATTAGCAGGATATCTACCTCCTACATTATTTATTGGTGCCTTCTGGGTCTGTGCAAAAGTTGGAAGATCCAATCTGGGATTTAGTATTAACCTCTTACCATAGATATTCAATAATAAATAAATAGAAAAATAGATATATAAACAGACAGATAGATAGATGATAGATAGATCAACAGACAGACAGACAAATAATAGTAGAAACCCATTTACATGTAATCCTATACATATTAACACCCATTGTACAAGTGTTAGATCAGATCTCATCAGAACAGACTTTATGTCTGACTTATTCAACACTGTGTCTTGAAGAAAATAATGTATATCTCATTAAGAATTCTTATTTAAAGAAAAACCTTAATTCTCCATACTTTATAGATATCATAGGGTGCTTTAAGAAACCCAAACAACAATCAAAGCTCTTTACTCCTAGGCAATTGATATGTTAAAGGTAATCACTGTTTTCATGTTAAATGTGTAGATATAAATACCCATGTGTCATAGAGAAGTGTAGAAGAAAACAGTATCAAAAATGCAACTCAGTTTCATGGCTTCAGTTAGCTATCAACAATATTTGAATTCTGGATTCACAGTAGTTGAATTTAGACTTCACTTTTTGACAAATTTCCAGTTCAAGTGAAGTTGTAAGATTGTCAATGGGATGTTTGAGTCTCAAACATAAGGGGGATTTTAACTTAGTAATGTAAATTTCTTATGATTTTGTATGTGATGTCCAGTTGAAATTAATTTGTCCACCTGAAGGGGAAAGTATGTATTTAAAAGAAGAAAAATTCTTGAGCAGATACTTTAGAAATTTTTGTAATTTAACATATAGAAATTTTGTCACTAATTATAAAAAACAATGAATCTAAGGTTGAAATAAAAGTTAGGAGAAGCTTACAAAAGCATAGATTATGTATTTGACATCACTTATCATCTGGTAGAGTGGAAATTGCTATTGTCATAGAGGAGAAAAACAGGTCAGAAAGGGTTGGAGACTAGGAAATGTATGGAAGAATGAATGGGCATACATGACTAAGCATTTAAGATCTATGGCTGACTCCTATCATCTTCTGTGGAATGATAGAAAGGATACATCCTGATTGAATGATATGGGTGCAAGGGAAGGGAAAGCTTTGGTGATAGTGATTAACATGGAAGAAAAAACATGTAAAATATAGTTGTCTTAGTTAGGATTTTGTTTGCTGTGAACAGATACCATGATCAATGTGACTCATATAAAGGTCAACAGCTAATTGGGGCTATCATACATGTTCAGAGTTTCACACTATATCACTCAGGCAGGAAGCATGGTGGCATCCAGAAAGGCATGGTGCTGGAGTTGCTGAGGGTTCTATATCTTGTTCCACTGCCAAACAGAAGCCTGGCCCCAAGAAAGCTAGGTGGAAGAACTCTCAAGGCCCACCCCTGAGGTAGCACACTTCCACCAACAATGACACACAACTCCCACCAGGCCACACTTCCTAATAGTGCCACTCCCAGGGCCAAGTATACTGAAACCACCACAATAGTATATGGGAATCTTAGATTGGTAAAAGGAAAAGAAGTTAACTTTTAAGTAAAAAGCGTTATTTTACTTTCTGCAATAGCTTCTTTCCTTCTTGCTCCCTGACTCATGACTGAGAAGTAATAAAATGGACCCAAATTAGATAACAAATATTTTCCCATGTGGAATCTACATGTGCATTGATTTTTTTTTATTGTTTTGTTTTCTCTTTCTTTCAGAGATTTTTCTTCAACATAAGTTTGACATCAAATCATGAAATATATATCTTTATTGTGTAATTATAAGGGCAGTATTTTCTCTTCCTGTTGGTTTTCTGTTGAGTGATTAAATACTATGATCATAAGCAACATGGGAGAAGAAAGGATTTATCTGAAGTACAGGTCATCATCTATCATCACAGAAAATCAAGGCAGAACTCACTGTAGTAACTTGTATCGGAAACAATGGAGGACCATTGTTTGCTGCCTTGCTTTTGACTCACCTGCTATCTCACACTTAGCTAGTCTACTATAAAGCCTAGGACCACCTGCCTAGAGAAGGTGTTGCCTACTGGTCTCAATCCTTTGCCATCAATTAATAACCAATCTCTACAAGACATGCAAATAAGCAAATCTACTTAAATAATTCCTCAACCGAAGTTTGTTGCCCAGATAACTTTATCTCTTTTCTATTTCATGTTCTGTTTTTATGTACTTGCCATTTCATGTATGTCTGTACATATATTCCAAAATACATCAATACATTCTTAGTCTATATGATGTTACTTGTATATATATCACCTCAGGTCTGATTGCTTTGTATTGGATCACTAATTGATGTGCTTTTCCTTGTGGAAAACTATTGCTTATTTTCTTAATACTCAAACATATATAATTGAACAACAACGATGAATGCTTCCAATAGCATATAAATTATTGTAGAATCTCAGAGAAGGGAACTGAATTGATACAGGTTCTAACTCTGAGTTATTAAACATTCACCATTTGACACTGAGTAGTTTATTTACTTTCTTGATATTAAGGAATTTTTTCTCATTTAAATATGAGAAATGCAGAACTTAGGTAAGTTATATATAAACATGTTTTCATCTATATAAACTTCAGAAAAATTGCTTTCTGATTATGTTATCCTGATTTGCACTTTTTAAGCTTCTGTGAGGTTTGCTTTTTTTAAATATAAATTTTCTGTTTAACTATCTTTAAAATGTCAAAATGACTTTTAGTGTGTATGTGTGTGTGTATGTGTGTCCGTGTGTGTGCACACAGACATGTGGGTGTGTGTGGTTGTGTGTATGTGTATGTGTGTGCACATGTGCACATGTAGTATATGCAGGTTCATATATATATATGCATATGCATTTGTGATGGAGGATGTGTTCTTCAGTAGTTCTCCGTTTTTCATTTGGAGATAGTGTCTGTCACTGAGACTACAGTCAGTTGTTTACTGATTTCTAGAGCTCACATGGCTTCTACTTGCCACTAATGTTACAGACAAGCATTCTGGCATGTGGCTTTTATACATAACTGCAGTGAATCTAAACTCAGTTCTCAATTTGAGCAGTAAGCATTTTTCTGACTGGACCATGTCACCACTCCTTCTTAGTGTCTGTGTTAAGGATTATGCTCTTTTGGAAAACATAGAAACAGATTCCCTATTTCCAAGTTTTATCAGAAAATGGGAACTTAACTGAGATTGCTGCCAATTAGCAGCCACATAAGGGCTGTTTATATCACTGGATTTTGGGCTGTTTCTTCACATGTATACCTGTGTGTCGAGAGTAAAATTCATGCAGCCATATGTGACTGTACTCAGTTAACTCATCTCCCCTATTCCATTAATATTAGTGAAAGATTTTTAATCTATAAGTTTCATCTCTGTGAACTTTTGCTTATTCATTAAACATAAATGTGAGGGCTACTGGAGTAAAATTTTGAGTCAGCAAAGTTCCTCTCCTTCAGTAAAAGGTAATTCCACGGTAGACAGGAAAAGTTTTGCATTAGTACTATGCTTGACACTTAGGTACATCACCCCCGACCAGCTGGCGGACCTGTACAAGTCCTTCATCCAGAACTACCCAGTGGTGTCCATTGAAGACCCCTTTGACCAGGATGACTGGGATGCTTGGCAGAAGTTCACAGCTAGTGCAGGCATCCAGGTGGTGGGCGATGACCTCACAGTGACCAACCCTAAGCGGATTGCCAAGGCTGCAGGCGAGAAGTCCTGCAACTGCCTCCTGCTCAAAGTGAACCAGATCGGCTCAGTGACTGAGTCTCTGCAGGCGTGTAAGCTGGCCCAGTCCAATGGCTGGGACGTCATGGTGTCCCACCGATCTGGGGAGACTGAGGACACTTTCATCGCTGATCTGGTGGTGGGGCTGTGCGCTGGGCAGATCAAGACTGGTGCCCCTTGCCGATCTGAGCGCCTGGCCAAGTACAATCAGATCCTTAGAATCGAGGAAGAGCTGGGCAGCAAAGCCAAGTTTGCTGGCAGGTCCTTCAGGAACCCCCTGGCCAAGTAAAGCATGGACTGGAGATCCCTGGAGCCATCAGCTGCTTAGGTCCTCTGTCCCGATGTCATCCAGGCGGCTCAAGGCCGGCCCAGTGCTTGCCCCTCTCATGTCACTGCTTCCTTAGACGTCCACACCTGACCACCAGGAACCCTGCTGGAGACCCCAGCATTGTAATCATGTGATTGGTCTGAATCATTGTTTTTGTCACCTGACTTCCAGCTAGTGTCTGGAGCCCTCGGAGCTCCAGTGTCATCTCAAGGGTGCCCAGCATCAAGACTCCACCAGTGGTTTACATGCAAAAATAAAAGCCGCAGAAGCCCCCCCAAAAAAAATAAAAATAAAATAAAATAAAGCTTTCCTTGTATGTGTGAGTGGCAGCCTTTGCAAGTGGTTTCATTACTAAATGGAGAGTGATCTTTTGTTTCAGGGAGCATTACATGTACCACAAGTGTGTACCTGTATTATTCCTTTTATTTATTTAATTTGACATGAATACATTTATATATATTGGTATATCCATATACATTTTTTATTCTTTAGTTGGGTTGATTTTTTATTGTTGTTTTATATTTACATTTTAGAAATAACAGCTCAGATAGCATTATATTAGGTCTAGCTTTGTTGAATTCTAATGCTGTAGAACAATTTGAAGGGCAATATTTTTCTCCTGTGACTAACATTTTGAAAGATTTAGAAGGGGGGAAAAAAAACAATGTTCAAAAACCTCATTGCCTCAGGCTGTTTCTTTCTGTTTGAATTCCTGTGGCCATTTGAAATGTATTAGCTTTGCTTCTATTAGTTTTATTGTGAAGAGCTTGGCAAAAAGAAAAGCAGTACAATAAAGAATTTAGAATCAACCTTGTGAAAACACCTGCTAAGACAGGCACTGCTGAATCCCTAGTCTGTATTTACTGGTAAATGTGTGGGTATTTGTTAGGCTTAGAAAAAAAGACTCCTTTCAATAAAAAAGTCACATTTATCTAGTAGATACAAAATGTTAGGGGTAGTTTTAGGATCCCCAAAGTAAAACCAGGGAGGGAGAAATGTTCTACGATGACTTTATATCCTGAACTAATGATTTCATCGACATTTTCCAAGAAATTCTACAACATGGATGGGTTCTAAAAACTAAAAGTTATATCTGAAATCTCTGACATCGTCATAGTTCATTAATGAAGCATCAGACTTCTATCATAAACTTGTATATTGCAAGGCTATTTAAATGTGTTCAATCATTGGGACAAGTAGCATAAGTTTTGAGGATGATGGATTAAAAGTACATGACTGTTTTGATTAAAGTCTGTTCCTTTATAATATTTAGGTTAATAAATTATATTTACAAAGACTTATCCTTTCATTGCTATGAATAATGATTATTATTAATGGGTTCTATATCACTTGAACACTATATTAATTAAAATCACTTAGCTAATGATATGTTTTAAAACATGATATTTTTTCATTGATCCCAAAATATATAAGTGATGACATTATTAGTTGTGTGGGTTTTTTTTTTTTTTTTTTTTGAGAGAGAGAGAATAAATTTTGATGATGGTTTTCAATTGAGTTGAAACCCTATAGTCCTTTACTAGGTTATGTTGGATGAAACTTGTGAGAGAAATTGCTCAACGATTTGAGACTAAGGACTCTTTAACAAAAAAGTCCTCTCCACCTCTAGTGTATTTGCTGCAGTATGCAATCCAGGGATTATTATAATTTGAAGTTCTTCTAAAGTCCATGAAGTCTACTATCCATTTCTGTAGCCAAATTGGTTGTTAAATCACAAAATGAGGTTGACATATTGGTCATTGAGGCAATGTCACATCCATAATCAAACCAAGAAAAGTCTGTGTGTTAATGCCATGAGAGAGAACCATGTTCCCATTATAGCTCAGAATTCTTTTAGAGGACATCTTGATCTCTGCTTTACTATATTCTTGATGTTATCATTCTTGGCAGCTCTCTCCAAGCATCAATCTAATCCATGTCATAGACACATTGAGAGGAGGCAGAAAGCCATGCCAACGAGTTTCTTCTTCAGTTCTCTAATGATCTTTCTCACAGCCTCAGAAGGACGAGTTGATGCTGCTTTTATCAATAATGTTTTGTCCCCCCAATAGTTATAATTACAGAATTTTCCAGAAGTTTCATGTATGAGGAAGTAATGGTATGGGCTATGGTCATGTGTCCCTTGATGGTGCTGAGGTTGAAATGCATGACCTTGACTATAGATATTAAGAATTTGACACAGAAGACTTTGGTGAAAAATTTGAAGGAATTATCATACATTTTGTGGTTTATGTTCATCACATTCATGGAGGTATCAGAAGAAGAGACAAAGATGATTGTGTGATCTTTTTGGTCACTAAGTTCACATGAACCCTTGACTTCTTAACAGTAACAAAGACATTTTAGACTTCACAACTCATATTCACAGGGTCAATATCTTTGAGGTTGGAAGAATATAGCCAATCAAAAATGTAATTAACCTTCCTATTAAAAAGAAACTTTCCATTTTTAGGCTTGGCACTGAGAGTCACTTTTCTATGGTTCAAATCATACTGGATCATGCAGACTATGTAATTGTTGTCAATAAAGGTGTCCTTGATGCTAACAACATTCACTTGGTCATAGTTGAGGGCAGACCTGTTTAATATCCAGTCCGAATAGGAAAATGTACTCTGTCTAATATTTTCCTTAAAGACAAAGACACGAGGTTTGTACTAAATGAGAAGATATGACTATCTCTAAAACAACATATAAAAACATAGAACTGATTAGGAAGTTATATTTTTGAAGTTTGTAGACAATTCTATTAGAGTTTCAAGAAAAATCAGTTGCTCACAGGATGAGAAAGGAGGAAAAAATAAACTCCAAAGGGTTTCATAAGCATGGAAATCATGCACATGGTGGATAAACAGCCAACTGGCAGGAAATGGAGTTTTAGAGAAAAAAGAAAGTAAGACCAAATGATGGGACAACAAAAACATTAGGTAAATCAAGCTTAGAAAATAGACAGTAAGGAGAAAGGGAGTTATTGCATCCTGAATACTATAGAAAAACAAGCATATTTACTATGCTACAGGTAGTTGGCTGGTACGCTATTGTCCCTTTATTAATTTGTAGTGAGTGCCTATTGTCATAAATGCTTGTGAAACTTTACATCTATGTTTGTAGTACTCACCATACTATTTTGAGGCATGTTTATTATCATTTCTTTATAAAGAGAAAAATTGAGGTTTAAGAATTTTACTAATATTCTAAGGATGGCCAAGATTCTGTACAGAGTCTTACTAACCTAGAGAGAAATGCATTGCATGAAGACATTCTTATCAAAATGACCTAAAAAAAAGAGGCTCTGTCTTCTTAATGAAAAAAAATAGGGGAGAGGTAGAGAGACTTTTAGGCTGCTTGGCAATAATTTGACATAAGCTAAGGACAAGAAAAATGGGCTGCAAGGCAGGAATATAACATTGACCAAGGACAAGAAAGTAGGCTTCAGGCAGGAATCTAACATTAGGCTATAACAAAGAAGTAATTTCAGGCAGGATTTTAAATTTTAGGCTAGAACAAGGAAGTAGGAGTCAGACATGAAAATGACTTTGGGCTAGGACAGGGAAGTTGGCTCAGATATTTTGGTCATTCTGATAAGTCCTTAGAAACAGTGATCATTGGAGTGTTCATGAAATTTTGTTTACTGCCTTGCTTGTTCTTTGTTTGTGTTTATTGCCTTGCTTGTTCTTGACTATTTGCATCTCTGGTATTGCTAGTCCCTCAACCTAGAACTGACCTTAATACTTGCATGTAATTAAAATGGTATAAAAACAAATAAGAGGAGGGATAGGATAGGGGAGTTCTAGGGAGGGGAAATGGGGAAAGGGATATCTGAAATGTAAATAAATAAAATATCCAATAAAAACATAAATTGTAGTAACAGGTTGAGTAGGAACAAGAAGCAAGACACCCTGAACCTCAGTTTTTTGTTTCTTCTGCTTGAGCATCTTTAGATCTGTCCTCTATGTTGCTCTGCTTTTGGGATTCATTATCCATCTCAGGTTGACCTCAAATTTACAGTAATCATCTTGTCTCCACTCCACATATACTATGATTAGAGTCATATTTCACCATGCCTGGGTTAGATATTCCATTTTGAACAGATTTATAAACTGATTGTTTAGGCTTGCACATTTGAATTTTAACAAATCGTATTATAACACATTTCACTTGGCATATGTTAACTATTGTCAACTGTTCAATTTCATTTTAGAATTAGAATATTTTAATAGTAATATTTTATTGGCACTAGTATATTATAAAATATTACTTCAATTCATTCACATGGTGAGAGGCAAGACCTATAGAATTATTAGAGATGATAATAATATATTCTGCTTGAATGAGGCACACAGGCAAACTCTTGTAGTAGCTTAAGATGGAAACCTCTTTCTTATTAATCTAGTTATCTGAAAATATGTAGTCCAGAGAAGATAACACAATGTAGACAAAAGGCTGAGTCTACTCCACAAATAGCCAATAATTGTGATGTTTTGATCACATTGCTGAATTAGGAGATAATGACATCAATTTTGTTTATCAACTTGTTTGTTCTTTTGTTTCTTCCATCCTTCCTTCTTCCTTCCTTCCTTCCTTCCTTCATTTATATAATTTACTATCTGTCTTTGAACAAAATATCTTCTTTCCTTGCCCACCTGTATTTTGAATCACAGTCATGCACCAATGTAATAACATATACTTTCTAAGGTGTAACAGAAGAAGGAATGAGGAAGCATAAGGTTTCCTAGCATATTGCTTTATAGAGAATAGCCTAAAATCAGGACAATGTTATCCATTGTATGGATGCCTGTAAGTGGTAATAGTATTGGGAAATAAAAGTAGATTTTTTTAGACCATGTACCTAGTAAAATACTCCATTGATAAAACATAAATATATATTAGAACAAACAATAACTCCAAAGTCTGTATGCATTTATGTTTGTCATGATTTTTAAATAATAATACACAAATGGACAAATTTATTTACACTACCTTCAAAGTAGTAATATTACATGAAACATAGGACATCTTTTTTCCGTGGATGGGAGTTTGATAATAGGAATATACACATACTAGTAAAGTGGTTTATCCTGGAATTGCATCTTCTGTTCTTTCACTTTTAATAAATGTATATGCACACATTAATGTGTATCTGAGACACACAGATGTACACATACAGACGCACATGCAGAGAGAGAGAGAGAGAGAGAGAGAAAGAGAGGAGAAAGAGAGTTGAAGAGAGATTGGACATATATACCTTGTAAAATTTTGAATATATCTAAGCATCTATTTATCTAGCAAGTAGATATACAGATACAGATATATAAGTAAAGCTCTTCAAGATCATTAATTATGTTTACAGTGTTTAAAAAGCTGTAGTAACAGAATAACATGATAATAGCCTTAAGAACAGACATGTTGATCTATGAAATCATATTGAAGAACCAGCCATAGACCTACACATGCATGGAAAACTGAATTTTTATAAGGAAATTAGAAACACATACTGGAAAAAAGACATCATCTTCAACAGATGGTGCTTGTAAAAATAGATCTCTTCATGTACATTCATTTAGATCCCTACTTCTCACTGTGCGTTAATTCAAGTTTCAATGGATCAAAGACTTCAATATAAAACTTAAGATCATAAAAGAAAATGTTTTTAATAATTTTGAACCCATAGTCAGATGACAAGACTTGTGACTACAATATCAATATAGCATGTACTAAGAGCAACAATTAATAATTGAGAACTCATGAAATTGAAGTTTCTGTAAGGCAAATGACACTATCAATTAGACAAAGCAGCAGCCTACAGAATGGAAAAAAATATTTTTACCAACTCCCCACTCAGTCATGAACTAATATCTATCAATAATAAAGAACTCAAGAAACTAGATATCAAAGCTAAATAATCCAATTTAAAATGGGTTATAGAGATAAACAAAAAATTACAACAGAGGTATCTCAAATGGCTTAGAAAACACTTAAAGAATTTTTTCACATTCTTACCTATCATGGAGGTGCAAATCAAGATTACTCTGAGATTTCAGTTTATACCTGTCATAATGGTTAATATTAGTAAAACAAGGACAACTCATGCTGGTTAAGATGTGGAGTAAGGGGAACAGTCCTCCGTTGCTGGTGAAAGTGTACACTTTTACAGTCACTACTACAGAAATCAGCAAATCAGCATGGTGTTTAATCAGAGAAGGGAAATGATCTACCTCGAGATCCAGCTATACAACTGCTGGGCATATACTCTAAGGATGCTTTATTCAACCACAAGGACATTTGCTCAAATCCTTGCTATCTTCGTTGCTGTCTATTCACGGTAGTCAAAAAATGAAAACAAAGAATGATAAAAGGAAATAGTATACCTTTACACAATGGAGTATTACTCAGGCTTCTAAGAAATAGCTTGGTTTGGTAGGAGATTTTCATGAAACTCATTTGAGCAACAACTCAACTGAATATAACCCACTCCCAGTACTAGAAGTTTTGTTTGGTTATCAGAAATAGCCAGTGGAGACTCTGACTCCCCAATCATTTGAGAAATAAATTTGTCTTCATGTATTTGAAAAAGATTCCACTGTACTAGGTTTCTGTAACATAGAAACTTCACTTGCAAGTTCTATTGCCTTGATATAGAATCAAAAGAAAAATTTATACACTAACCTACACACAAAATCTTCATGTAAAATACTGTCTTGCCTACAAAATATGCTAGGACAGTGGTGGCACAAAGCAAATGATAGTAACCAATTAATATCTGATGTGACTTAAGGCCTGCTTGCAAGTTGGAACCATACTTGACACTGCTTTGTTGACAAAGAACCAGAGACTTGCTAGCCCAGAGACGTTGGAAAAATTCAAATACTGCTGGTTTTAAAAAATAAAAATGAATCTTAATGAGTTTCTCTTAAAGTAATAGATTAGTGCCTTATTCAGTCATCATTGGAAAAGCTTCTTCCTGCCATGAATGGTAACAAATACAGAGATTCAAGGCCATATATCAAACACACACACACAGACAGACAGAGAGAGAGAGAGAGAGAGAGAGAGAGAGAGAGAGAGAGAGAAGACAGAGAAAGACAGAGACAGACACAGAGAGAGAAAACTGAATACTCAGCTCTAAGAGGGATATCTCCATTAAATCCTCCTCCTCCCCACATAGAGCTTAAGGAACCCCACAGAAGAGGAGGCAAAAGAGTACAAGTACCAGACGGGGATGGAGGACACCAGAAGAATATGGCTCTTTAACCAACTGAGCAAAGTAGCAAATGTGTAGTAGTAGGTGTTCATGTGGGTCCCATAACAAGTGGAGCAGTCTCTGTCTTGGTTTCTGTTTACTACCATTGCATCCCCTTCACCCATACTTGGACTGCCTCCTTGGGTCTCAGTAGGGGAGGATGTGCCTAGTCCTGCTGGAATCTAGATGTGCCAGAGTAGGTTTATAGCAAAGAGGGATTCTTCTTCGCTGAGGAGAAGGTGGCAATGGGGGAGAGATTTTAAGGGTATGATCGGAAAATGTTGAAAGAGGGGGCTGTGATTAGCTTGTAAAGTGAATTTAAAATATCAAAGTATACAAACATTTCTCCTGATTTATTTTCCATATAGTTGAAAGATTTCTTCTATCATGGTAGTATGAATCTTGAAAAAAAAATCTCTACTACACTTAAGTTAGAATTCCATTTAATATTTTGAGTTATTTTCATAGAATATAATGCCATTTAATAATCCTAAAGAGGTTCTTTTTTTAGCTATGTGAACAACTTTGTATAATTAGGCAGAATTATGCAGAAATAACCTTCTCTGTGACCTTATTTCATTAAATTTATTAATTTTATATCTAGGAAAAAGACCGCTGTGATACTCTAAAAATTATCTAGAATACTAAAATATGACCAAATCATTTTCCCTTTGAAAATATTTGTAGAATTCAAATATTCCTTAAGCATAAGAATTGTTTCCTGGCCTGGCAGTGGTGGCGCACACCTTTAATCCCAGCACTTGGGAGGCCAGAGACAAGCGGATTTCTGAGTTCTAGGCCACCCTGATCTACAGAGTGAGTTCCAGGACAGCCAGGACTATACAGAGAAACCTGCCTTGAAAAACAGCAACAAAAAAGAATGGTTTCCTACATCTTATAAAATTCAGTGCATAGAACTTAGAAAAAGATGTTGAGAAATATTGCATAGTTTTAAAAGTGTCCTGAGAAGGAAGAGCAAAATGTGGATGCTTTAGTCCTTCTTAGAAGGGGAAACAAAATACTCACAGGAGGTAGAGGATGGGAGGGTCTTGGGAGGAAGAGAGGAGGGAGAGGGGGAAAAGGGGCAGGATCAGATATGAGAGGAGACTGGAATGATATACAGAGGGTCAGGAATTTGAAGAGAGGCATGTAGCAATGGGAGATGGAGAACTAGTGGTACTCACTAATAAGTCCCAGATGTCAAGAAAGCAAGAGGCTCCCAGGACTCAAGAGGGATGAGATTAGCTGAAATGCCCAACAAAGGGGAGGGAGAACCTCTAGAGACCATATTCAGAGGTTAAGCAAGGTCTCTAGTTGAGGGATGGGGTCACCCACTCATCTATAATTTTTTTACCCAGAAGGACTCCAGTCTAAAGGAAATATGGGGAGAGGGTCTTTCCTCCCATTGTTCCATGTCAAGGCCATCCTCTGCTAAATAGTGTCTCCAATTAGAGAAAGGACTGAAGGAGCTGAAGAAGTTAGCAACCCCATAACAATAATATCAACCAACCAGACCCCCAGAGCTCCCAGGGACTAAACCACCAACCTGCATATGTAGCAGAGGATGGCTTTGTTGGACATCAGTGGGAGGAAAGGCCCTTGATCCTCTGAAGGCTTGATTCCCCAGTGTAGAGGAATGCTAGGGTGGTGAGGTTGGAGTGAGTAGGAGGGAGGGGGAGCACCTTCATAGAAGCAAGTGGAGGGAGGATGGGAGAGGGTGCTTCCAGACAGGAAACCCGGAAAGGGGATAATGTTTGAAATGTGAATACATAAAATATCCAATAAAAAATAAAAAATAAAAAGTAGCCTGGCAGCAAGCCTTTTGCTGTAATAGTGTTAAGAACTGCTTGGTTTTTACTATAAATTATAAATAGAGGAAGTGTTAATAAATTAATTTCTGATAATTATTTCTGATTTTATGTACTTCCTTGATGTAGTGATCACTAAGTATTTTTAAATTGATAAACTGAAGGACAGAAAGATAGCTTACCAGATTAGCTAACAACTGGTATTAAACTTTAGAACCCACAGCTTACAAGGAAGAGAACAAATGCCCATGTCCTCCTCTGGACATCATTCACTGGCTATATTTGTGCTCTGCCCCCTTGCAACACACACACACACACACACACACACACACACACACACACACAGAGAGAGAGAGAGAGAGAGAGAGAGAGAGAGAGAGAGAGAGAGAGAGAGAGAATAATTCAACAAATAAAATTAAAAGAAGCTGCATGAATCTACAGTGATTTAGTATATTTTATATGAATGTATATTAAAACCTCCCTTGTCCAATAGATGAGCTACTTTACTTATCTTTTCCTGTATTTAACATGAGCTTTTACTGATTTAATGAATCTTAGAAGTGACTATAAAATATTAGCTTGTTAATGTTAACAAGTAAATTATATATAATGAATACTTGAGAGGTCAATCTACATAACAAAGATTTAAATCAATGATACTTATACAAATGCATCCAAATATTCATTTCATTCAATTTATGTATTTGTAAAATATAATAATAAATAATACTGTTAATAAATATATGAGATTGTCTTAGGATTAATTACAATTTCATTTCTATTAAGAAAATTTTCAAGATATTATCTTGTGCAAATCACTTCCTACTTTTCGCCTATCTACAAATTCTTGTGCATATCCATCCTGAGGAATTTCTTTGCATTAAGTTTTGTCAATCTATAGGACTAATATATTAATCAGCTTATCTTAACTATAATGAAATATCTGTTGCAAATTTAAAGACTTGGAAAATTTTTACTTAAATCATTTGCTTAGATTTTTAAATCAATACCTAGGCTTAAACTCTGTGTTAGTGAGGGTGGTACCAGGCATAATGGAAACATATACAGGGAAAATAAAACAGACATAGGGAACAAATATTACACCCCAAATCATTAGTAGAATGTACTAAATTTCTTTCTTTGTTATCTTTTTATTTCTAGAACAAATCCCTGAGGTAAGTAACTTAGAGACAAAAGTTTCATTAGTTCATAGTTTTCAAGGTGCAAAGCTATCACATCTTGTAATCTGTTCGTTGAGGTAACCATGAGGAAGGATAAAACTGAATGGCAAAACTGTGAAACAGAACAACATCAAAAGTCCCATATTCTACAAGAATTACAAAGATAGGCTGGGTGTCTCACCATTCCCTTTTATGTCTCCCAGTGACCTTATGAAGAATGAAAAGATTCTTTTTCCTTAAATGTACAACCACCTTCTAATATAATTAGCCCTGGGACTAATACTTGAACAAATGTCCTTTAAGCGTTATTCAATATTTCAACCACAGATACCAGTAAATTTGTTTCCTTATACATGTTATGGCTGATAAGACACCCAGGTATCTTCTGCAGTTTGTTAAAATGATCAAATGAGGTACATTATATGTTACTCCCAGGCAATGAATCTAGAATATTTATGTGACTTCCCACCTTATTGCTACTTCTTTTCAAATCTAACTGAAGCTCAGCATGTGATACCCAAATCTCATTACCATCCTCTAATGCCTCTATTCTGATGACACTGGTCCCACTGATGTTTTGACATAGTGGTTGTGACATTATTGTGGATGCAAAACAAGCAAACAGATTTGAAAACTATCAAGAGAGTATCCTGCTGGAGGATACAAATCCTAAAGAGATACAATATTTATAGAACCCAACGCTCTTAACTTTTTTCTCTAAAGGAAAATGTTGGTGTTTGTGATTCAAATAATAATAATATGTTTTAAAGAAACTGATTGACTTGGATTAAGAAATTCAGAATTAAGCAATCCAAGAAGTCTTTGAGTCATTACATCACATATTAATTAAATTTTTACAAAACAAAATTAGTGAGAAATACAGTTAATGTCATACACTTCTATACAATTGAGAAGTTTCTTTTTCTTAAATAATTCACCTTAAATAGTATTGAGTGAATGTAGCCAATTTCTAGAACTCTAATATAATCTTTGCTAATCATACAGAGCTGTGGCTGCTGTTTTTAATTTCTGTACTGCGATTTAGCTTACACATTAGGCAATATTGTTCTCCTGAAACATTTCAAAGATTGAATTCAATACACTCTTATTTTCTTTTAATTGGATAAACTTAAATTCTATGGTAACATTTTCTCACAGGGCTGATATACAACATTATAACAGCTATTAAATAATGGCTTATTTCTTGTAACAATTGGCATCTATCACATATTAATTAGCCTTAATGGTTTTCAGCCTTCAAGGCTTATTTTAGTATTTTAAAACTTGAATTCAATTGCATTGTTATACCCTTGTGGGTTTCTTATTTGTTTGTTTGATTGGTTGGTACCTTGGTTTTTATTGGGGGGATGATGACTGAGTGGAAGAAAACATTATTTTGGGCACTGTTTTGACATAATGTGGAATAATTTGTAGCTATTGTATTTAATTAAACTAGGGATGGATTTATTAGACAAGTACTTTAGTCAAGCTTCTATAAAAAACTGATTATTTGTGTGTGTGTGTCTGTATGATTGTGAATGTATGTGTGTGTGTATGCATGTGTGTGTGTGTGTGTGTGTGTGTGTGTGTGTGCATACTGTCTCATGATAGAAAAAGAAATTGCCTAGCAGCTGTAGCTGTTCAGTCCATTAGGGTATAAATGCTTCAACAATCCCTTATTGAAAATGAAGTTCTGAAGAATTCCTGGAGAGTTGCTGGTCTTCACTCTATATTGCAATTCAAAAGAAGTTGGTTCTAATACAAGTGACAGAGTCCTAAAGCAAACAGATAGATGGAACTGCCAACGAGGGTGAGGCTAAGGAGGCAAATAATTTCTTCCATGTCTTTATATCAGCGATCACTACTTCTATTTAGAAGCAACAATGGACTTCCATATAATATTGTCATTTTTTTCCTCACCATTAAAGACATTTATAAAATGTCCTGAAAAAATAATATAAATTATGATTAATTATATTATAATTTCAGTTGTGAGTCTTAAATATAATCTAGAACTGTGCTATAGTTCATGTTTCTACTAATGGTGAATACACAAACATTATTTAGATTGTGACAGTAGTTCAATTGAACAGTCTTCTCCTATGTTTCCTATAACTGCATTCACACACACACATACAATCACCTTGAGTTTTCAATCAAAACTACACCTTGAAGTACACCGAAGCATGGGCCTGAAAATATACATACAAATAGTAGTTTTGATTGAACAGAACAGGTTGTATTTAAGGATCTGTGTGTATGTGTGTGTGTGTATGTGTGTGTATATATATATCTCACAACATCGTGCCTGAGTCTTATCTGAATGGTACCTATTTCAGACTTTTTTTTCCAACAATAGCCACATGGGATTACGTTATGGAACATGTCGTCAAAATAACCAAACTTAATCTATGATAATTATTGGTAAAGCATCTGAGATCTGTAGTTCAATGATCATGTGGCAGACATTTTCTCATGTGCACATATGCATGAATGTCATGCTTGTTGCCAACTGGCATTGCAAATGAAGAAAGCAGTCCAAAAGGGACAATTAAATTGAAATTTAATTGAAAGCTTTCAATTAAATTGTAAATAATGGTTAAACGTAAATTTGATTTATATTTAAGTTGCTTTTGTTGCCATTATTTCTCGGACACTAGAAGTCTAAGGAATATCAGTTGTCTGTTGATAGTCGAGTAGTGAATATTAGATGATGTTTATATATTCTTTGCACACATAACATTTGATATTTGTTTGTCAATTTTGATGCTTCTTTTACCTTAGAAATCGAGCACTGACTCATTTAGCTATAGTTAAGCAATATGGCTCATATTTTTACCAATTTTATAAACTTATTCAAGGTCAGTAATAGAAGTGCTGTTGGAATTGAAATTCCCTGTTAGGATCATAGTAGGATGGATTATTATCCTTTCTTCCATGGAAGATTAATAGAGCACGTAAAGAAGTTGACTTTTGACCAGTCAGTGCTACAAAATAAAATATCTCACACTCCAGCATTTGCAGGTGATCTCCAAGGATTCTTCATGGAATTATCTATGTAAACTTATGAAATGCAATATTAAAATAAATATTCAAATAAATATTCACTTGGGGAAACTAAAATGAGATGAAGCAAAATGAAAGATTCTCCCAGACCCAAAATTTTAGTGCCAAAGATAGTAGAGGTTTTATTTTGATTTCTGGACTAGTTAGGTTTACTGATGCTGTGATAAATCACCTTGAAAAAAACAACTTGGGGAGGAAAGGGTTCATGTGGATTACATATTCACATCACTATTCATCATCAAAGGAATTCAAGACAGGAACTCAAACAAGGCAGGAACCTGGAGACAAGAACTTATGCAGAAGACGTGGAGGAATGCTGCTTACTGGACAGTCTTGTGGACAGCCTGATCTTATGGGGCCATGTTATCAGTTAAGGTTTCTTTCTTTCAGTTGATCATACCATGTGTCAAGTTGACATAAAACAAGGCAGCACAATTTTCTTTTTACTTTTGCTGGGTGATATTGCATAATGAGTAACCATTAAACTACAACACGCTGTTCATGCAGACATAGAGGGAAAGAATGCATTTTGCTTGCCAACCAAAGGATAAGAGTGGAATAAAAACCAGAGCCTATTTTTCTTTCTTCCATTTTTAATGCATTTTTTCACTCATTTTTTAATAAAATTTTGTACATTCATCTGCATCAATACTTACCAGACAAATAGCCAATTAAAATACTTTAATGGTCCATTGACCTACATTGTAGCTCTTTTTCATTACAGAACCTAATAGAAAAATAACTTATTATGTATATGCTTTCAAAATAAACTTAAGCTAATGCTCAAATAAGAGGCCTTAACAGCATAATTTGTCTCACAAATTTTCTCATAAATATGTCTGTTAATTGGGGTATTCATATGTCTTGAATAATTGATTCTATATAGAGAAAAATTAGCTTGTCTATTATAAGGATAGAGGTGCTCCTTACTGGACTAATTTTATGAAACACAATGAGTCATTCTACTGTATTTCCATCCTGTATGGTGCTTCCAGTTGAATTAGAAATGTCCCCAAAGGACAGTTTTAGCTCCGTTGTCAAAGATTCAGTGATCATAGGTGTGTGGGTTCATTTCTGGGTCTTCAATTCTATTGCATTGATCTCCTTGCCTGTCTCTGTACCAATAGCATGCAGTTTTTATCACTATTGCTCTGTAGTACAGCTTGAGGTCAGGCTTGGTGATTCCCCCAGAAGTTCTTTTATTAGATCAATAGTTAAGAGATCATACTGCCCTATCGGGATGAGAGTTCAGACCTCATCACCCACATGGAGTGATTCACAAAACAGCTGTTACTCAAAAGTTAATGCATTCCATACTTTCTTCTGGACTTCAATGGTACCCTCCAACACACATGAATATACATGAAACACATGAATTAATGAAAAAGAATTTAAATTTATATTTTAAATGTAAGTGCAAAAATAATTAAAATGATTATAATTATATAATATATAATAATAATAATTTTATTTTCATTAAAATCTAACTTATTTGTACTCATTTATTTTTGAAATACCCAACATCCTATTTTCTATTGCTATGAAGGGACACTATGACCATACCAAACCTTATAAAGGAAATATTTTCCAGGTTCAGAGCTTTAGTCCCTTATTGTCTTGGCAGGAAACATGATGGTACACAGTTAGACATTGTGATGGAGAAGTAGTCAAAATTTCTATATCTGGATTGGGAGTGGGGGAAAGTGAGAGAGAGAGAGAGAGAGAGAGAGAGAGAGAGAGAGAGAGAAAGAGAGAGAGAGAGAGAAAGAATGGACCTGCCTGGCTTGAGCATTTAAAACCTCAAATCTCATCTCTAGTTGAACATTTCCTTCAACAAGGCCTCCTATTCTAAACAAGACAGTACCTCCTAAAGTCCTAAAGGTGCCACCCTCTAGTGACCAAGTATTCAATTCTATGAGCTTATGATGCCCATTCCTATTCAATCATCATACAAGTAAAATTTTCGTATATAATTTCATACACAAATATACAACAGACACACACACACACACACACACACACACACACACACACACACACACACACACAATATATATATATATATATATATATATATATATATATATACACATACTCACACACACACATACACACACATTGTAAGCAGCTAATGTGTTATCTACATAACTATCTTTGTCTTTTCCCTGACGAGAACACTTTTATTCTCTTGGTGTATTTTTAGAATAAAACTTCCATTTCCAAAGGACAAATTAGATCTAGAGATAAGTGATATAACAGTGATAGTGACAATAATAAAAAAAGTATATGTCTTACTATTATTTTAAACAGGTTAATATCAAAACAGGTTCTGGCTCTCAAAAATTGTTTTAATAATATATCAAATATATATTGCTCCTGGTGTTACTGACTCCATTCCAATACAATAACATAAATTTTACCCAGAAATTCTACACATGGACTCTCTTACACATATGTAATCAGTTTGATTACTGAAATTCTTGTTGTTTAACCTTTGTAGAAACTAATAATAGAATATCTTTTTAATGGCAAAAATGATTAAAATTTGAAGTATTAGATTTTGTAATTTAGTCAGAATACAACTATTGGGTAAGTAATCTAGGAAGGAGAATCTTGTTCTACTTAAAGCTACATTGTGTTTATTATTCTTCAGTTTCTTTGAGGTCATATCACATAGGGACTCAAATATAACAATATTTTACTATTCTAAGGTTTTAGGAATTAACAAATATATGTTCAAACCCAAGACATTTATATCCATGTTGCTGCTAAGAGAATGTGTATGTTACACATTTTGTTTGAAACTACTGCTTCCTGATCCTGTTCAGTCTTTGTTGAAACTTTAAACAACAACTCATTCAGCAGACAAGATGAAGAATGAACATCTCAGAGAAACTGTAATTAAGAATTTCTATTCTGGAAATCTTGAAAAGAAAAATTGAATACATATCAGGAAATATAAACTAAAGAAAACTGAAGAATATAATGATCTTTCTTCCAAATACATATCCCCAGTGTGAAGGTACTACACACTCTAGAATATCCACCACCTCAGTACCTAGCTTCTGTTAACCATGGTGATTAAAGGTGGAGCATAGGGATCCAGTTATGTCATTTGCTTTCTTTTGTTTTATTTTTTATTGAATATTTTATTTATTTACATTTCAGATTTCATCCCCTTTCCCCTTCCTAGAACCCCCTTATCCCACCCCTCCTCTTCCTATTTGCTTTTATAACATTTTAATTACATATAAGTATTAAGGTCAGTTCTAGATTGAGGGACTAACAATACCATAGATGCAAATAGTCAAGAACAAGCAAGACAATAAACACAGTCAATGAACAAGCAAGACAATAAACAAAATTTCATGAACACTCCTAATAATAACTATTTCTAAGAGCTTATCAGGATGACCAAAATATCTGAGCCAACTTCACTGTTCTAACCCAAAGTCATTTTCATTTCTGAAGCTTACTTCCTTGTTCTAGCCTAAAATTTAGAGGTCTGCCTGAAATTACGTCTTTGTTCTATCCTAAAGTCAGATTCCTGCCTGAAGCCCACATCCTTGGCCAATGTCATATTCCTGCCAAGCAGCCCATTTCCTTGTCCTTGGCCCTTGCTTTCTTTATGGAATGAACAAAATAAAAAGAAAAGAAGAAGAAGAAGAAGAAGAAGAAGAAGGAGGAGGAGGAGGAGAGGAGGAGGAGGAGGAGGAGGAGGAGGAACAAGAAGAACAAGAAAAACAAGAAGAACAAGACCAAGAAGAAGACCAAGAAGAAGATGAAGAGGAAGAAAAAATGAGATAGAGCAACAAGAAGAGCAAAAACAACAAAAAGAACATGAAGAGGAAGAAAAAGATGGAGGAGGAAGAGAAGGAGGAAGAGGAAGAGAAGCAGGAGGAGGAGGAGGAGGAGGAGGAGGAGGAGGAGGAGGAGAGGAGAGAAGAAGAAGAAGAAGAAGAAGAAGAAGAAGAAGAAGAAGAAGAAAGAAGAAGAAGAAGAAGGTTTGACAAAGTCATCTTAAAATGTAACTTTGAATTTTTTTAGTCTTTTCCAAATCCCTCTTCGAAGTTTTGCCATAGTTACATGATTCACAAGTCCTGATCATATGGTTCCAGTGAATACAAACCAGGGTAAAAAAAAAAGTTTACTCAATTTTAATAGAATGTAGTAAAACCATAAGTGATTATTAATACTAAAGTAGGAAATTAACTATTTTTGTATGAAGCTAGAAGGAAATAAAAACATACAAAATAATTGGGAATTATTATGTCTGTGGCAACACATTCTTAAAACTTTTAAACATTTCTTACCTTTTAAATCTTTTTCTTTCAGAGATTTCTTTCTTATTTATATTTATTACATGAATGTGAGTACATTGCTACTACCTTTGAACAGACCAGAAGAGGGTATTGGATATCATTACAGATGGTTGTGAGCTACCATGTGGTTGCTGGGAATTGAACTCAGAACCTCTGGAAGAGCAATCAGTGCCCTTAACCACTGAACCATCTTCTTACATTTACACATTTATTTACTTTTGTATTTCTGTATGTATTTCTATATGTATTTATTTATGTATGTATGTATATATTTTATTATTTACATCCCACACTGCGTCCCCTCCCAGTTACTCCCTCACAAACTACCTGTTTCCATGTCCCTCACCTTCTCCACCTTGAGGTTGTGTCCTTCTCTGGTTATGCCCCAACCTGGCCCATCGAATTAAATCTCTGCAGGATTAGGCACATCCTCTCCCACTGACAGCAGACAAGACCATTATGGAGATAGTGGGCTGCACTTATGCTACATATGTACTGGGGAACTCCTTCCAGCCCGTGGATGTCCGTGGGTTGGTGTCACAGTCTCAGAGAGTTTCAAGGGTCCAGGTTAGTTGACACTGTTGGTCTTCTTGTGGGGTTCCTATCTTCTTCAGGGACTTTAATCCTTCCCCCAAATATTCCTTAATAGTCTCCGACCTCTGTTCAATGTTTGGTTGTGGACATCTGCATCTGCTTCTGTCACCTGCTAGATAGAACCTCTCAAAGACTAGCTTCCTTTCTGCAAGCCTAACAGCAAGAATCATTAATAATGTCAGGTGTTGGTGCTTGCCAATAGGATGTGTGTCAAGTTAGCCTGTTATTGATTAGGCATTACTTCAGTTCCTGCTCCATCTTTGTCTGTGCATTTCTTTTAGATTGGACAAACTTTGGGTCAAATTTTTTGTTGATGGCTTTATATCCTTATTTTGGTCTACTCAGGTTCCATATCCCCACTTTTGGACATCATTTGAAAAACTATTTCCTTATTATTTTTTTAATTCTTTTCTTTATCTTTTCTTTATCCATTTTTTACACTTCAGATTCTATTCCCCCCATTGGGGGCAACCTCTGACTGTTCCACATCCCACACCTACTCCCCAATCCCTGTCTCCACAAGGATGTCCACACTACCCACCACCCACCCAACCAACCTCTAAACAACCTGAGGCCTCCATTCTCTTGATGGTTAGGTGCATCTTCTCTAAATGAACCCAGACTCGGCAGTCCTCTGCTGTATATGTGTTGAGGGCCTCATATCATCTGTTGTATGCTGCCTGGTTGGTGATCCAGTGTCTGAGAGATCTCAGGGGTCCAGGTTAATTGAGACTGCTAGTCCTCCTACAGAGTTGCCTTCTGCCTTAGCTTCTTCTAGCTTTACTTTAATTTAATCACAGGAGTTAGCAGCTTCTGTCCATTGGTTGGGTACAAATATCTACATCTGACTCTTTCAGCTACTTGTTGGGTCTTTCGGAAGGCAGTCATAATAGGTCCCTTTTTTGAGCATTCCATATCCTGAGAAATAGTTCGAGGCTTTGGGGCCTCCCCTTGAGCTAGATCCCACTTTGGGACTGTCACTGAACCTCTTTTTTTTCTCAGGCCCCTCTCTGTTTCCATCCCTGCTGTTCTTTCAGACAATTATGGGTCAGAGTTTTGACTGTGTGGAAACCCCTCCCTGCTCTATCTTTCTGCTGGAGGTGGGCTCTATCAGTTTCCTCTCCCTACTGTTGGGCATTTATTTCATCTAAGGTCCTTCCCTTTGAGTCCTGAGAGTCTCTCATCTCTCAGGTCTCTGGTACATTCTAGAGGGTCCCCCAACCTCCTACTTCCTGAGGTTGAGTGTTTCCTGGAGGGAATGGGTGGATGGATGTGGGCACACATTCATAAATGTAGGAGCAAGGGGGATGGCATAAGGGACTTCATGGGGCATTGGGAAAGGAGATAATATCTGAAAGATAAGTAAATAAAATATCCAATTTAAAAAAAAAAACAGATACTAGAACTAGCTATTACAGTCAAGCATTTGAGACTTTTTGTCAACAATTTAATATTAACCATATTACTGGAATTCCTTATAATCTTCAAGGACAAGGTATCATGGAAAGGGCTCATGGAACTTAAAAAAAAAATCTTCATAAAATAAAAAATGGGTTGGTATCTCCCCAGACACCACAAGTTTTTAAAATTATGCTCTTTTTATTTTAATTGTTTTTTAAAAAATTTGAATGTCAAGGAACTTTCTGCTAAGTGTCTTTGGCACCCTATTATTAGAGATATTATGTCTAGCGGAAAAGGAAGAATACACGTACTAGCATTTGGCATGATCATGATTAGGTATTTAATATGGGGAAGAGGGCATATTTGTGTTTTTTTCTACAGGATGCTGAAGGAGCATGGTGGCTGTCAGAAAGATTGGTTAGACATGCTAATGCTGGGACAAAGAATGATGTTGACCTGTGAGCTGGCTGAGTCCTCTGACAATGGTGATTGGGAAGCTGTATTGGACATATGTTCCTGACCCACCTTTGTTTCCTATATCCCAGATGGGACAAGCTACCTTGCCTCAAGTTTTTAGACCCTGTAGAACAGAGAATCAAAAAGAGAAGTTACAATGACTCCTGTATTTTTCTTAAATGTGACTAGTTATTTGTACCCAATCATGGACTGGTGTAGAAATGATTCCAATATTGGAAATAACCATCTTCATTTGAAAGGCTGGTTCTGGACATTTTCAGAGACATATTTGGAAGTTAGCTGCACTTCTCTATGATGTTGTATTAGCAAGGAATAAAGTTGGAACAGGATCTGGGTTTCAAACAAGTGTTAGTGCATGTGTTAAGTCTCTTTTAATTGTCAAGTTAAAATTATTTTTGTTTCTTAAAGTATTTAATGTAAGCTGCATTGATTATACACTTTCTAATTATGTTAGTGTGTTGAAACATGACATGTCTGTTACTGGGACCTATCAACTAGCTTTTGTCTTATTGCCCTGAGTATTACAGAACCTTGGTATTCTAAAAATAGCTTGCAAGTACTGGAAGAAGTGAGCCAGGCTTTAAGCAGAAGCAAGAGAGTAGTGGGCTTGATTATTGCTGGTATAACAGCTTTAATTTCATTAATTGCTAGCACCACTGCTTCTGTATTTGCTTTGACACAACAAATTAAGACAGCTACTTTTTAAAAATCATTTAGCAAAAAAAAAAAAAAATGTTACTAATGTGTTGAGTATACAAGAGGATTTAATTAGAACTTAGGAACAACAGATTGATGCTCATTATCCTATTCAAATTATTGGAAGGAAGTTCAGAGTCTAAGAGTAAGGAGCCATCTCAAGTGTCATGCCAAATACCAATGAAATTGTGTTACTTCTAAAATTTACAATGATAGTCATTATAATTAGGAGAAGTTTAAAGACACATACAGGGTATTTGCCATAATTCTAACACCTCTCTCTATGATTTATCTTTCCATTGTGAGATTATGAATTTAAGGAACACTGCTCTTCTGAGCTTTGATGCTGCAGATAATGCTGATAAAATATCCGTGTCTTTAGAGCAGTGTTTCCATTTGGGTCAAGCATGAAGAATGGCATCTATAGCTTGATCATGCTAGCTCTTTTTGTCCTGAGAATACTTTTCTTCCCACTCATCTTATGAAAGCTTGTCTTTAATAACATCAACATGTTGCCAGCCAGAGTACATGACTTGAATATGAAAATGGACCCCTAGACAGGGTTATTAATTTAACAGGCTTGCAAGTCAAGGTCAAGGTCGGGTAAGATTCTGTACAAAGCCTTACCAACCTATGACACAAGTGCATTCCTTTTGATATTGCATATTCCTTGATGGGTAAGGAAGATGTACTTGTCCTAAGACAGGCTCAGTCTTGTTTATGAAATAAAAAAGGAGCAGATGTGGAGAGCTTTTGGGGCTGCTTGGGAAGAATCTGACATTGGCAAAGGATAAGGAAATAGGCTGTTTGGCAGGAATCTAACAATGACCAAGGACAAGGACATAGACAAGGTTTTAGGCAGGAATCTGACATTAGGCTAGAAGAAAGAAGTAATTTCAGGCAGGAATCTGAATCTTAGGCTAGAACAAAGAAATAATTTCAGGTAGGAATATAAATCTTAGGCTAGAACAAAGAAGTAGGCTTCAGGCATGAAAATGACTTTGGGCTAGGACAGGGAAGTAGGCTCAGATATTTTAGCCATCCTAATAAGCCCTTAGAAATAATGATTAAGGGATTGATCACAGGACTTTGTTTATTGCTATGCTTTTTCTTTGATTATTTGTGTTCATTGTCTTGCATGTTCCTTGACTAGTTGCATCTATTGTATTGCTAGTTCCTCAACCTAGAACTGACTTTAATACTTGCATGAAATTAAAATGGTATAATAGCAAAAAGGAGGAGGGATGGGGGCTTAAGGGGTTGGAAATTGTGAAAGGGATTAACATCTGAAATGTAAATAAATAAAATATCCAATAAGAAAAAACAAACAAACAAAAAAGAAAGTTAGAGCTCACAGTTCCTGCTGAAATACTACAAAGGCTATTTACTTGTTCCTTTGCTGTTTGAAGAAGAGGTGCTAAGTGCCAAAAACTACAGTTTCTGTCCAGAGAGGATTACAGAAAGCAGGTCAGCTACAGTAGGATAGGAACTTAGTCTTAGATAAGTAAACTTTTTATTATGCATCAACCCTAAACATATTATAAGACAGAGTCTTATCTACCACAAATCTTGTAGGACCAATTCTTACCCTCTGAGAACACTCTTTCCCCTCTGCTGCCTCAAGCAGACTGGCAAGAAAGAAGAATCCATGCAAAGATTGGCCCCTGGCAATTTTTACTATATTAATTTTGCCAATCCACGAGTATGGGAGATTTCTTCATTTTCTGAGATCTTCAATTTCTTTCTTGAGAAACTTGAAGTTATTGTCACACAGGTCTTTCATTTGTTTGGTAAGAGTTACCCCAAGATATTTTATATTATTTGTGAGAATTGTGAAAGGAATTCTTTCCTGAAATTCTTTATAGTATAAGATAGGATATAAATTAGCAATAGACTAAAACTATAACAAACCATACAAAACTGCAACTAAACAAAAATAAATTCATAAAGCATACCATCTATCAAATTATTTACAGTCTCATAGAGAAAGATATGAATTCTAACTTGACTTTCGACAGAAGTAATAGCCAAATTCCTTGTTCCTAGGATCACAATAGAAGTGACTTTTACTATGTTTAGGTATGGACCTTGAATTCCTGATCTTTCCAAGACTTTTATCATGAGGGGGTGTTGAATTTTGTCAAATGCTTTCTCAGCGTCAAGAGATATGATCATATGGTTTTTTTCTTTGAGTTTATTTATGTAGTGGATTACGTTGATGGATTTCCGTATATTGAACCAACCCTGCATTCCTGGGATAAAGCCTACTTGATCATGGTGGATAAGTGTTTTGATGTGTTCTTGGATTCGGTTCGAGAGAATTTTATTCAGTATTTTTCCATAGATATTCATAAGGGAGATTGGTCTGAAGTTCTCTTTTCTTGTTGGATCTTTGTGTGGTTTAGGTATAAGGGTAATTGTGGCTTCATAGAATGAATTAGGTAGTGTTCCTTCTGTTTCAATTTTGTGGAATAGTTTGAAGAGAATTGGTATTAGATCTTCCTTGAAGGTTTGATAGAATTCTGCACTAAAACCATCTGGACCTGGACTTTTTTTGGTGGGGAGACTTTTAATGACTGCTTCTATTTCTTTCGCAGTTATGGGACTGTTAAGATGGTTTATCTGATCCTGATTTAACATTGGTAACTGATACTTGTCTAGAAAATTGTCCATTTCATCCAGATTTTCCAATTTTGTTGAGTATAGGCTTTTGTAGTAGGATCTGATGATTTGTTGAATTTCCTCGGTTTCTGTTGTTATGTCACCCTTTTCAGTTTGGATTTTATTGATTTGGATACTGTCTCTCTGTCCTCTGATTAGTCTGGCTAAGGGTTTATCTATTTTGTTGATTTTCTCAAAGAACCAGCTCCTGGTTTTATTGATTCTTTGTATAGTTCTCTTTGTTTCTATTTGGTTGATTTCAGCCCTGAGTTTAATTATTTCCTGCCGTCTACTCCACCTAAACATAGTAAAAGCAATATACAGCAAGCCAGTAGCCAACATCAAACTAAATGGAGAGAAACTTGAAGCAATCCCATTAAAATCAGGGACTAGACAAGGCTGCCCACTCTCCCCCTACCTGTTCAATATAGTTCTGGAAGTCCTAGCCAGAACAATGAGGCAACAGAAGGAGATCAAAGGGATACAAATTGGAAAAGAAGAAGTGAAAGTTTTACTATTTGCAGATGACATGTTAGTATACTTAAGTGACCCCAAAACTTCCACCAGAGAGCTCCTAAACCTGATAAACAACTTTAGCAAAGTGGCTGGGTATAAAATTAACTCAAACAAATCAGTAGCATTGCTCTACACAAAGGATAAACTGGCTGAGAAAGAAATTATGGAAATGACACCATTCACAATAGTCACAAATAGTATAAAATATCTTGGTGTGAATCTAACCAAGCAAGTAAAAGACCTGTATGACAAGAACTTCAACCCTCTGAAGAAAGAAATTGAAGGAGATCTCAGAAGATGGAAAGATCTCCCATGCTCATGCATTGGAAGGATTAATATAGTAAAAATGGCTATCTTGCCGAAAGCAATCTACAGATTTAATGCAATCCCTATCAAAATTCCCACTCAATTCTTTACAGAGATAGAAAGAGCAATCTTAAAATTCATTTGGAATAACAAAAAACCCAGGATAGCGAAAGCTACACTCAAAAATAAAAGAAATTCTGGGGGAAACTCCATTCCCGATTTCAAGCTGTACTACAAAGCAATAGTGATAAAAATAGCATGGTATTGGAACAGAGACAGTCAGGAGGATAAATGGAATAGAATAGAAGACCCAGAAATGTACATCCATACCTATGGTCACTTGATCTTCGACAAAGGAGCTCAAACTATCCAGTGGAAAAAAGACAGCATTTTCAACAAATGATGCTGGTCCAACTGGAGGTCAACTTGTAGAAGAATGCAAATTGATCCATACTTATCTCCTTGTACAAAGCTCAATTCCAACTGGATCAAGGACTTCCACATAAAACCAGCTACACTGAAACTAATAGAAGAGAAAATAGGGAAAAGCCTTGATCACATGCACACAGGGGAAAAGTTCCTGAACAGAACACCAATGGCGCATGCTCTAAGATCAAGAATTGACAAATGGGATCTCATAAAACTGCAAAGCTTCTTTAAAGCAAAGGATATGGTCAACAGGACAAAGCGGGAACCAACAGATTGAGAAAAGATCTTCACCAACCTTACATCTGATAGAGGGCTAATATCCAAGGTATACAAAGAACTGAAGAAACTAGATTCCAGACCATCAAATAACCCTATTAAAAAATGGGGTAGAGAGTTGAACGAAGAATTCTCAACTGAGGAAACTCGAATGATTGAGAAACATCTAAAGAAGTGTTCAGCATCCCTAGTCATCAGGGAAATGCAAATGAAAATAACACTGAGATTCCACCTCACACCAGTCAGATTGACTAAGATCCAAAACACAGGTGACAGCAGATGTTGGTGAGGATGTGGAGAAAGAGGAACACTCCTCCATTGTTGGTGGGATTGCAAGCTGGTACAACCACTATGGAAAGCAGTCTGGCGATACCTCAGAAAATTGAACATAGTGTTACCTGAGGACCCAGCTATACCCCTCCTGGGTATATACCCAGAAGATATTTCAACATGCAACAGGGCCACATGCTCCACTATGTTTATAGCAGCCTTATTTATAATAGCCAGAAGCTGGAAAGAACCCAGATGTCCTTCAACAGAAGAATGGATTACGAAAATGTAGTACATTTACACAATGGAGTACTACTCAGCTATTAAAAATAATGAGCTCATGAAATTCTTAGGCAAATGGATGGAGCTAGAAAATATCATCCTGAGTGAGATGACCCAATCACAAAAGAACACACATGGTATGCACTCACTGATAAGCGGATATTAGCCCCAAAACACACAATACCTAAGATGCAACGCATAAACCTCATGAAACTCAAGAAGAAGGAGGAAGACCAAAGTGAGGGTGCTTTTGTCCTTTTTAGAATGAGTATCAAAAGATTCAACCAGAGCTCCCAGGATCTAATCCTCCAGCCTGAGAACAGACAGGGGCAAGCTGTCCTCTGAGAGGCTCTAACCAGCAGCTGACTCAGACAGATACAGACATCCAGAGCCAAACAGTGGATGGAGCTTCAGGACTCTTATAGAAGAATAGGGGAAGGATTGTGGGCCCTAAGGAGATAGGAACTGCACAGGAAGATCAACAGAGTAAACCAACCTGAACCCTTGGAGCTCTCAGAGACTGAATCACCAACCGTGGAGCATACCTAGTCTACACAGATCTACCTCCATGGGCTGGACCTAGGCCTCCCTGCACATATGTTGTAAATGTGCAGCTTGGTTTTCATGTAGGTCTCAAACATCTGGAGTGGGGGCTATCCCAAAACATGCAGCCTGTATATGGAGTATAGTCTTCTAGCTGGGTGCCTCATCTGGCCTCAATGGGAGAGGAAGCACCTAGCCTCTCAGAGACTTAAAGTGGAAGGGTGGGGGATACAGGAGGAGGGGGTACTCAGAAAACAAGAGATGGGGAAGGATTGTGGGAGGGGGTGACTGGGACGGGTTATAAAGTGAATAAGCAAAAAAAATAAAATTAAAAAAGAAAAAAAAAAAAGAAGAAGTGACTTAGCCACTTGTTCAGGGAATCAGAATGAAGGAATTGTTCTTTTTTCAGGAATCAGTGAAAGCAGAAAGAGGTTTAATCCCAGTGAAGCAACAGAAGGAAGAGTGAGCACAGGTCAGACTATGTAAAACTTGACTTTAAGGTGCCACTGCTATTTAGTGTGATACAATGGTTTTCACTGCACTGGTTAAGGTCTCCTGGCTTGATTGTGTTCTTGTTGAAATTATTTTGCTACAATTACTAAGAATCTGTTCATTCTTATTTCACTGTTCCTTGTGATAAAGCTTAAGTTCTTGGTCTTTATATTTTCATCATTCAGGATTGTTTTGCCTGAATCCCAAAGTCAGCATAAAGAGAAACAACTCAGAGCAGCTCATAAAAAAGGCAAGAAAACATTGTTGAATCAGAAGCAAAAGGAGTTATCTAGGTCATTGTCTGGCACCCCTTCTTCTATACTTAGAAATAATGTTATGGTTTAATCAAAACAGAATATAAGATTTTACTTCATGGAGTTTATATAATATAGAGAGATCCACATTACACTTTTTTGTTATGTTTTCATATTTAGTAAAATGTAAAGGGACTTTTCAGGTGAATATAAAGATATGGGTAAATGTAATTTAAAACATTTCACAGGAAATATTTATGTAAGAAATATTTGAAAGAATTCTTACAAGTGATTTAATTAAAAAAGTATATTTTGGATTAAAGTAGATATTTTGAAAGTCCACAGAAGATGTAGAAGTCCCAGAATATGTTAGTTATTCATCTTTTACTGAGTGAACTAAAAGTGTATGTTAAAAGTAAGGACTAATGGAATAATTTAGCAGTTTGAAATCACTGGCAGCTTTTCCAAAGCACTTCAGTCCAGTTTCTACAGCCTAAATAGCAGCTAACAACTGTCTCTAACTTCAGTTCCAAAAGTAACTGAAACTGTATCCTGTCTTCTATGGTATACTACATATATGTGGTACACAGATATAGACAAAGTATAACACTTTTATGCAGAAAATAAGCATATAAATAAATCTCAAAATAATTAATTAAGACTCTACATGTAGTAAAACAAAGGAAAAGAAAAAGTTTCACAGTTTTTATTCAAAATTCCAAAATCATCTTATAATCTCTAATCAACATTAAATAAAATTTTCTAAATTTTAAACCCTAAAAGTAAATAACAATAATGAGATCTTAAGCCTTGTGTTAGATCAGAGAATATGCTGTTACTCAGAAATTTAATTTATCTGATTAATCTGATTAATTGATTAGTTATGTGAAAAATTATTAAGTTTAAGAAGTTCTCTAAAACATACAAATAGTTCACTCCAATGCTGATTTAGCCAATCTATTAATTGCATTGATAAATTAGAAAATATATTTATCACAAACACAAATCTGTTTTTCCTTGTGTACATATGATTTTTAAATGAATATATAGTTTATAAATGTTTGCATTTATTATAAAGGCAAGTGTAGATATTTTACATAGGTGACAGTCCATAAAATTAGAAATACAAATACCTATTTCCATATTACTCATTAGAATATGTTAGTAATGCTATTCAACAATTAAGACATAGTTTGATAGTTTTATGATTATACAATAAAATGTTAAGAGATGCATTTGCTAGTATGAGTCAGAAGGTATTTATTTCAATGCTTTAGACTCCCTAATGGGATATATGTAATCAGAGGATACTTATTCTAATATTTGGGGAAGATTTTCACATTATGACTGTGTTTATTTTCTAAATTGGTTGCCAATTAATATCATTCATATTCAGTAAGATTCTTAATGCAATAAAGGTGACAGAAACATGAAGGAGAAAAATAGGAATAAAGTATCTATTACATATATTTCTGTGAAATAATAGTCAAAGGATGAGTGAAGCAACAGGTACATTGTGCCATATGAGTAAAATAAATTATAACTTGTTCTGTTTACTTCTTTTATTTGTTTTCCCCCTATGGTCAATTATATTAGACAACAGCATTTTAGACAGAACTTTGGTTATAATAATTAAAAGTAAATTTGAGGTCTGCATTATTCTAAAATGTATGCATTGATGACATGTGTTTTCTAATATTTCTTCTGATATTTTTCTTTATATGGGTCCTCTTAAGCTATGTTAATCAATTATATTTGTGAATGATTTGATTACATCAAAGATAATGTTAATAGAAATCCAAGGACAAATGTGTGTCATTTCTCAGTGACATTTTCCATTATCTTATTTGTTCATCATGTTTTTAATGCAATTTTCAGCTGCAGTAACTCACATCAATATTCTTGCAAAAAATAGACTCCAGATAAGCCTAGAAATAATATTGGTTTAAAATTATACCAAGAATGAGTCTACGGTTTCTAGTATTCAGATATGTGGAAATATTCTGACAATATACAAAATAATAAAGATTTTTTAGACTTTAATTTTTGTTTGCCTAGATGAAAATATTGTTAACAAAATACCTCATTCATATGTAGAACTTGAATATCATTAAATCATTTTAAATGATTTTAAAATAAAATTCACTTAAATATACAAATTAATTTACATATTGATTTTAATAAAAATCTTTTATTTAAAAAATTTTATTTCTGAAATTATTATTCTCAACATATATATTTGTTTACTCAAGCATATGGGTTATCATGATGATATGTCCTTTACAAATACAGAAATATTGAGTAATAAAATATATGACATGTTAAAACCTGTACTTAAATATAAAAGCATTATTTGTATTGAAATAATGCTCAATATTATTCCTTTAGAACTAGATTGGATTCTGTTTGAATATTCTTTAAAAGCAATAGTAGAAGTACTTGAATTATCTGTAATAAATTCCTCAAAATCTTTTTGGTAATAAAAGACAAAATAAAAGTAAATGTAAGTGACTAAATGCATCAACAAAGGCATAAAGTAAAATTCCATATGGAATCCATTTTTAATTGTTGTCACTAGAGCAGCTTTTATACCTCCAATGTATTCAGAATGCTAAATATTTATCTATTTACAGTTAGATGTTAAATTGAAAGACTGAACCCAAGCCCATTGGTTACTTACAATCTAAATTTCATGATGATAAGCCTGCCTTTTGTCCCTTAATTTCTATCATGTAAGTATTGTATTTATCTGCACCTTAATTTTCAGATAAAGTGTAACAGACAATAATTCATGCATGTCATCAAAATAGTATAAAAGCATAAAGGAGGAGGGGGGAAGGGATAAGGAGTTTTAGGGAGGGGAAATGGGGAAAGGGGATGACATCTGTATTGTAAATAAATAAAATATCTGATAAAAAATATAAAGCTAAACAATAGCATTCTATTCTCCATACTCCTTTTATAAAGAGGAATGCTCATTTCATTCCTTAAATTCTAAGTTGGCATTTTGTGTAATCTCACACAGGTTATTACAACATTTGATATAATTATTATGAACTATGAAGCAAGAATTCTTCTATCATTGCTTATTGAATTAATGATAATAAAAATAGTGAGATGTGATATAGTCACTACAGATTATAAGAGTATATCCCTTTTGTTTCCCCTGCATTAATGAAACTGTTTCTGGTTTACAATATTTCACCATTTGGGGGCTATTTGTAGGGCTTTCTTTTTCAGTGATTAAAGTGCTACTGTTTAGTGAATCCATTAATGAGAGAGTGACAAATTATGAACATTAACTGTAAAGATCTTGGGAAGGAAAACATATTTCTCTGTGCGTGTAGAAACTGCTATGTTGAAACTTTAATCTGTAATTAATGAATATAACATATAATGGATAACAGAAAAAATATTCACCAGGAAGAAACACGTGCAAACAATAAAGGAATGATATAAGAAGCAGTAAGTGAAGAGTTTCCATCATAGTTTTCAGTCTTGGGATGCTGATAGAGATCAGATACCAGATATTACAGACCTCATTGTTCCCATAGCATCTCCACAGAGCTCAAACCCACTGCTCTGTCTGCTTGATGTCCATTTGCTTATTCATTCATTGGTGGGGGATTCTGAGGACACATTTTGGAAATATATCTTTTTCATAAATTTCCTACTTCATCATCTCCATTCTATCTTTTCTTGAAATGAGGAATACTGTTTCATGGGCCAATGTATTTGTAGAATTTGTTAGGATATGAGCAAGCATGAAATACTGAGCAATCAAAGCATAAACATTAGTAAAAGTTATGACACTTGACTTTAAGGTATGTACATATCATATGTACATATAGAAATCAGATAAAAATACCAGTAGAAAAGCTGAGGGCCTGGGGTATTTTAAGGAAATAATAAAGTATGCTATCCTGAAAATGTGGGCAGTGAGATGCAATAAAGAAAAGGAACATTCCATCAAACACTCCATCTCTCTGAGTCCTGACAGTTACAAACAAACAAACAAAAAAGGAATCATGACATCCAACTCAATAAAGGAAAAAAAATGAATAAATAATTATTAAGAAGAAATTGGGTTTTCTAATATATTTTAAGGAAGATTGATAAAATGACATATGACAAAAATATATTGAAAAGAACACATAGGAGAATGGTTGATTTAACACAGTAGATGTTACCCCCGTATTACATTGAGAAGATGAGCTAGCAGAAGCATGAGAGATATTAGAGCACAGATCTTAAATGTCATTTTAAAACGGGGCTACTAGGAAACCCGAAATAATATACAGTAAGGTGCGAGCCAGATGATTTACCAGTTATTTCAGGCCTCTCTACTTATAAATCAAAATCATAGATTTTTCTAGGAACATAAGTGTTCAAGAATATGAAGTGAGCAGTTTTATAAGAAATGAATGGCCAGTGGTGGTGGAAGCTATGTAGAAGTGTTAGGGACTGTCTTTTAGAATCAGATAATTCATTTTCTTGAGAAAATAGAAGGAGATCATTGCTTGACAGCTGGACAATAATAGAAGTAATGAATATCTGGAAAGAGAAGAGAGTGTGAAAGAATGATTCCACAGAGCAGAGAATGGAGTATACAGATGCAACTCACAAGTGGGCAGCATTCAACAACCACTTATGCTGGGCACTGCTGCGATTAAAGACAGGAAATTCGGCAGTCAGGTATGTCTCCTTTCTCAATGCATCTCATGCAGAGTCAGAATGAAATTTAAATGTAAGTAAAATATGGTGTGTTCCAAGAAGTTAATCCACAGTAAGAATGACAAGAAGTCTAACAGTATTTGAAAGGAAGTATTCCCAACCTTGACCATAATTTACAAAATGTATAGAAAATAATGATTTATCAAAGGCTGGATTTAGAATTAAAAAGTGTAATTATCCATACAGAAAATCTCTTTGTGTCTAAAACTTGTTAATGTTCCATCTACAGAGGGAAAAATCTACAAAGATAAACTGTGGCATCATAGCAGCTCCACTAAGTTAATACAACAGTGAAATAAATTTTTCTTATTTACTTTTTCATTTTTATAATGCTTATTATTCACATGATAATTTTTAAATCAACATTAATTATCTAAATATTAATTATTGTTTATATCTTTGGTCATACCTTATGAAACTATGCCTATGTTTTTAAACATATATAGTAAAGCCAGGGCAGTAAATACAAGGTATCCTCTATCAAGTTTTACATGTTCTTGAGACTTGGTGCTAGATTTGAACATCAATTAGGCAATTGTTTAGTGATCTTTTAAAAAATGTGTTTATTGATTGACATAATAATTATTTTATTTCAAAAAAAGTTCAGTCCCACACAAGACTAGGTAAAGTAAAGGTTTCTCGTCTGTATTCAGTTTGGATAAAGAAGATGAAAAATATCATCTACAGGACAGTATTTCTTTCAAGTTAAAGGTCACAATTTACTCAATAGACAAGGGAATTTCTTCTTCCTCAAAATTCATTTTTTAAGCCTAGAGACCATGAAGAGCTGTGATTCATGTTGCTACGGTAGACTGGGTTGTGATATATCTGAATTTCATCAATATATGGTAGAACTAATCCAGAAAAGTAAGTTACAAACCTTGAAGTCTGACTGAAAACAGCTATCATTTGGCAAAAAAAGAGTAGAAGCCACAGAAAAATAAAAATCATTCATATGGAATAAGTAAATACCAAAAGTCAGCTTTATTACTCTCAAATAAAAGGAGTGCATGGTACTTTTTATAAATTCTAAAAGTATACTAATATTTACCTTGTTTTATATCTATTGTCATGGACTTAAGTTGCTAGTAATCAATTACATTTCTAATAACAAGAGCATTTTTATATCATCCTATTAACTTAATCCAAATGAAGTAAAAGAAAATAATTTCAGTGGACAATTTTAAATGAAGATGGACTAGGGAATGGGGCTTAGGGAGGAGACAAAACACCTATAAATAAACACAAGTGTCACTTAGTGACTAAGTGTCACTTTTATACTATGTACTCACAATAACACATAAACATTTTCTCTAAACAATTACACAGCCATTTGTGTTGATTTAAATGTCAAAGAAACACTGTCACACTAGAAAACTTCAAAAACTTGTCTTAAGCTATAGTTAATTTAATTTCCCAGTGAGGCAACATGTTATAATCACTCTATTCATTTACTTCCTATCCAGGTATTCATTTTGGACATTTTGTAGAATGATGTCAGCACTAATTCTAAGTATTCAATGAAAAAAAAAAACATATGCACCCATTGAGCTCTTTTGGAACTGAAAGAAAAACTTTGCTCTAGAATCCTATCAAATTACTCCTCAATATCACTGCACATATGAGCAAGATTTCATGTCTTAAGAGCAATTGGTTCTTTACTGTTTTGCTTCTGTAGGAACATCTGAGGATGTATAGACAGCTATCATTTTTATAGGGACAGCATTGCTTGCACCCATAGATAGAAGGCAGGGATTCTGGTTAACATCTTACAAAACATAGATCAGTCCCCTCAAAAAACAAACAAACAAACACACACACACAAACAAAAACAAAAAAACCCAACAAACCAAACACAAAAACAAACAAAATCCCTCGTTCTTCTCCAATAACAGAATAACAGTAATGCCAAGAGGAAACTAATTCTAAACGTAGAGAGGACAGAACTGCCCTTGAGATAGGTCTCTAAGAGAGTACATGACTATGTAAGGAAACAAAACATTCAAAATCTATTATCACTATAGAACAGATACAGAAGTAATCAGTAACAGTGACTGTGCATTTGCCCACTCATAATAGCTGAGTTCACCATCTCACACTGACCTGCCAAAAATGATCAGATTGTATCCATCTTGGATCAGATTAAAATTTTCACAATGAGTGACCTCATATTTTCATAAGGTGACTTGATACTTGATGCACAAAAATACTATTTAAAACCATCTGGAAAAACAATGGATTTGTAATATTATTTCTGTCTCTGGAAAAAAATAATGACATTCGTACTAGAAAAAAAATACTGTTTCATTTTGATTTTTAAAACATTTTTATTGACTCTGAATTTCACATTATGCACCCCAAACCCACTCATCTCTCTATTCCTCCATATCTGCTTCCATCCTTGCAAATTCTCCACTAAAAAAACAAAAATAAAAATATGAACAACAGAAAAAGAGAAAAAAACATAAAAAAAAATTCTTGGCACAGAAAGAACCTGAAGTATATCACAAAGTGCATCATTTTTGCCCTAACAGCTTTATTTGCAAATGTTCATTTTAATGAATCATTGCTGTGGTTCAAGGCCCCTGGGTTCTACTATACTACCAATTCTGGATCCTCACTAGAGCTTCTCTCAGCTAACCTGTTGTTGCTCTATGTTATAGAGATTTGTAGGACTGGCCCCTTCATGTAGTTGAGCTGTTTATGGATGGGGGTAGATCTTGGGAAGAGCCAACTCAAGGCCCTGAATCTGATCTAGGTGATGGCTGTGTTGTTCAGTCTGCCACCTCTTCTGTGCTAATGCCTCCACGTCAAGTTTTCCTGCTTTTTCCAGGCAAGGGACAAAGCCAGTTCTCCTGATTGTGGCAAGACGTGAGAATGTCTCACTGGCACTTACCTCATCAGGATCATCTCTCTTGTACCTATACACCAAAGCCAGATCTCCAGAACTACCAAGTTGACGTGTGGGATCACTTTCATGAGTGCTGTAGCCAAAGGGCAATGGGGCCATTTCTCCCATACACATGTCACCAGGACTGGGAGAGCTGGTATTGTCACTCTATAGGTTTTGAGCAGCTCCACCTTGCCTAGTCAGTAGAACTTGTCCTGGTGACACAAGTGCAGGTGAGCAGAACCCAAGGACATGAAGATGAAAGATCTGACCCAGCCCCCTAGTTTGGGGAGTGTGGGAAAGTTGGTCATTTTCAGTTTTAATCTGTAAAAGTACGCTTATATGGATGACCATGTGAACTTTAAGGGATTATTAATCTCTATGAGATTACACACTTCCTGCAATATGACAATAATTTTTATATCACATCGCGTTCCACCGATTATTATAATGTTTATTTAAGATATTAAAAAATCATGTATACAGGATTTTAAACAACATATGCATTCACTTTTAAAAAGTAGGTTAGAAATGACGTAACGCCATTAAAATTAAAGAAGCCTGCTCCATGATTGTACTTACTGTGAGTTACTTACACTGTGTTGCTGAGATCAAATGGCTAAAGGAAGGAAGATTTTGTATTGCCTTCCCATTCTAGAGGGACAGTATATAATCCCTTGGAACCACAGGAGCAAGTATTGAAGTGCGAAGATGAGAAATTACATATTCAAATTCAAACAGGAAGCAGAACTGCAAAATCACATAGGGAATAGCCTGGAGAACAAGTGGCATGTGTCCTACAATCAGGGTCCATCTTCTAAAGGTTCCATAAACCGCGAACAGTATCTCAAAAGGGAACCAAGTGTTCAAATATTGTACTTCATTTTCAATGAAACTTCCATATGTATTCTGTGTAATATCTACTCTATATTAACTATAGTTTTGAACTGAGCATTTAAAAACCCCTTTTATTGCCGGGCAGTGGTGGCACACGCCTTTAATTCCAGCACTTGGCAGGCAGAGGCAGGCAGATTTCTGAGTGCGCGGCCAGCCTGGTCTACAGAGTGAGTTCCAGGACAGCCAGGACTACACAGAGAAACCCTGTCTCGAAAAACCAAAAAAAAAAAAAAAAAAAGATTCTGTTTTTTTTTTCAAGAAAAATTCCTTTTATTATTAGAGATAAATCACACTAACATATTTGAAAGCCAGACATCGATTGTTTATATGTTCATCAAGCAAGGACTTCAGATACCTCTTTAGACCAAGCAGGAAAGTATAACAATCTCAGCATAACCTCTGGTCCCAGTTTGTGTTTCATGGCCTTATGCAACAAGATAGACTGTATGCAAATATTAAGAGGCAAGAATTGTTCCATTATCCCATTTCAGAGTTCTTGAAGATGAATATGCACAGAGCAATGTGCTCAGCCCTTAATGATGCCAACGATGTTAGACTTGCAGAACTAATTAAACAACTATAATAAATTATATGCAATATTTCCCACAGAGTTGACTCACAAATTTAGCAATCATACCTCCCCAGATTACTGTTAAGATATGAAATTATTATTTTTACATGACAGGTAAATAACCATTTTCCTCTAATTAGACCAGATTAAGAGAAGCAGAATGCTTTTCAACTAGAAATGGAATTGAGCGTAGTCTTTCATCAAGAGCAGAATCATGTTAATGTCTTATGCTGTCTAGTTACCATGACAAATAGGCTGTGGTACATGCACACTTTAATTATTAACACAAAAATCCCTGAAATTGAAGTATTGCTCTTAGGGCTATTACTGCTGAAATGACCCACTTAATAGTGACCACGGTATCAAAATATGGATTTAAATTGGTAATTAATAATAGTATATTTCTGAAAATGTTAACACAGAAATTCAATAAAATGCTAACTAGGTATCAAATACCTCAGCCACTCTATTGACATATGAATATTTATGACTTATGCTAAGTGCTTAGTATTTTAACATAATAAAAAGATGGCAAGAATAAAAACATGTCTTAACCAGCCTGTAAAAAACCAATTGGTGATCTCCATGCTTAACTTTTCAATTTTTAAATTTTTCTATTAAAAAACTGTAGAAAAGCATTCTTAGAACTTTAAGAGGGACAATAAATGTAAAGGAGGTATAACTTAAATTATACATACATATTTTGAGGACTACTCATAAGTTGATAGGCTAGAGAGCTCTTCTTCTAAGACACATAGAATAATTACTTTGCTCACAATTTTTATTTTTATATTTTTCCAAATGAAAACCATATAAATTATTATAGGTTACATGCTCAAATAAACTGTGAAACAGAACTATAAATTCCACTCTAGTAGAAGACACAAGCAGACTTTAAAGGTGTCTTCCTCAACGTGTTCCTCTACAGTCACCAATTGAACTTACCATGGACTGTTTGATTTCTTAACTGGTTTACATTTACAGTTTTTCTGTTTTATTTTTATATATTGTATTAGTTATTTAAGATCTTAGCAATGTTTGACAATATTCTCTCCTCCCAGGTTCATTGCAAGTCCTTATTTCTTCACCCATATTTTTGTTCTCTATTTTACATAAATTCTGATTTTTCTGTTCTTTTGAATCTGGATGTTTTGCTGGAATATGATCAATGCACCAAGGTCTACAAATAAATATAACTGAATGACCCTCTTCTAGTAACTTTCATCTTCTATAAGCCCTATGGGTAGGTATGTGATTTCTTTCCCATCGCCACTTTCCATGGTGGGATTTTGTATTTCCTAGATTTGCACAGATCTTGTACATGCTATCACAGCCACTACTAATTCCTAAGTGTAGCTGCCTACCTGTGCACAGAACACATGCTTTCCTTGTATTCATTAACCACCTCTGGCGCTTACATTTTCTGACCCTTTTTTTTTTAAACAATCTCTGAACATTTGTAGGAAGAAATAGGACACATATTTCTCTTCAGTCAGAGCCCCCCCCTCCGCGTTTTCATTTTTTCCTTCTGTTGAAAATATATTCTTTTCTCATATAACATATCCTGATTATAGTTTTCCCTTCCTCTACACCCATTCCCCAAATCCTTGCCCTCTGCCACATTCCCTTTCTATCATTCATTATACAACATACCTGAATTTGAAGTTTTCTGTGTTAATCACCATCTCCTGCAAATAGAAACTTCTCTGTGGAAAGTTGATGCAATTTGCATCAATTCATAGTTATAAAAATAAATCATAGTGTTAAATAATCAACAGTAAATCATTAAACATTTGTGTAATATTATAACCACTTAATACTATGTTCTTCCCTATGATCAATATTTCCTCAGATTCTTGACCCATTCAAAGTTTCAGGTGTGGGATTCATCTTGTGGAGTGGGCCTTAAATGAAACCAGAAAGGGGTTGCTTACCTTGTCACTATTGCACCAGCAGACTTGATCTGCCAAGCTAGTTGTTACTGTAACTTGTAGATTTCACAGCTTGGAAGACTGATCATTATGTTTCTCCTTTGGTAGCATGAAGACCTTGCTCCATTACTGTGACACCTACCAGTAGAGATGGAGATGGCAGATCAGTATATGCAAATATATTCTGAGCATATTTACTTATGGTATCCAAATAAGGTAGAGAATTTGAAAGGAAAATTAAAATATTCAGTTTCCTAAACATAACTTTAAAATTGTACTTCCAAATATCAACAAATGTACTGTTTTGATCATGGTCAGTATAAACGATATTTTATGAAAAGTTTGTGTTACTTTATGCTTAAATTAAAATATGCTGTAGAATGTGGAAGTTGGAAATCAAATTTTCATGAATTATATGGTCTAACTACAGTTAAATTATCATGTAAAAATACAAGATCAAAATAATCCAAACATTTTGCAGATGAGGATCCACATACATGAATGTTTTATCATCTTTTCCAATGTGACTAATCTTTATCCTCCTTTAGATAAGTTGATAATGAACAGTTTCACTTCAAGATTGCTAAATCTTGTTCTTTCAGCAACATGACATATTTCAAAGTTTTATGACCTTAAACACTGTCTGACCTGTAATGATGACACTTAGCCATTGTCCTTATACAGCATTTCAATGTTCTCTTGAATAAAGTCACTACATTTGCCCCTGAGAAGACTCTCAAGATGATTCTGCAGAACCACAATGGCAACAGAAAATGCCTGCCTCCTTGTGACACATTTCAAATGGTAATGTTTTTCCAATTCAATTATGTGGCATGCAATGAAGAAACATTTTGTTTATAAAAATGTTCCACGTCTCTTTATTACATGCAGGTAGAGTTAGAAGACATCAAATTATTAGGTTTCTTTGACTGGTGTGTGTAGAACAACAGTGTATTCTAAGCTGATACATTTATTAAAATATTATATAATTTCATTATGCTTGAAATTGAGAATATTCTAGATTATGAATATGTCTGAGAATAAGTTAATTCTACAGACATGAAAAATCTGAATTCAGTTTTATTTTGAAAGTTGTTCTTGATGTTTCTGTATAAACGTTTTTATTTTTTTTTAATGATGGAGAGATAAATAAAAATACACATACAGATACAAATACAAACTTAGAAAATGAGAAGCTTATTACATTCTTATGTTTATTTGTGTCTGTATTCCTTCCAATATTAATCCATTGGTCCATAACATTTGACATTTAAGATTTTGTAAACTGTTTTATGTGCCTACGGGTATATTGCTTTTATTTAAGGAGCATTTTATAAAATTGTAAGTTTTCTAAATTTGAAAAAGTAAATGTTGTTGCTTTCATACTAAAATAAATTCATTGTAAAATAAATTTCTGAAATGTAGGGAAATTTCATCTATAATTTCATGACTCTAATACTACTTATTACCACTACACACATATTATTATATATATTGACCATATTTTATACATAGGGTCTGTCCTTTTAAATTGTTTCTATAGATAACAATATTTCCTTAAGTATTCTAGTCTGAATCTATAGTAATTTATATCTTTATTATATACATTGGATTTATTTTTTATATAATAAAGTTCATTATATTTTTGTGTCCCACAGCTCCTTGTAAATTGTAAGTATTTTGTGTTTTGATTTTTCTCTCTTAATACAACAATGAGTTACTCACAGTACTTGGCAGTGACTCAAGGAAACTGAAACACACATTTCTTATTTCTCTACCTGAAAATTCTTTGCTGCAGATTCAATGGTAGATTGCAGAAATTAAATTGCAAATGGTGGCTTGTGTATACACTTCTAGTTGTAGGGCCATCACTTCTAATACAGATCTGTAAATGACAAATAGAAACAGTTCTAATATATTATGACATGAATGTCTTAAGCAGAGACATCAATGTGTATTCAACCTGCTCTCAACTAGTAATTCCTTGTTGGATTGAGAATAAATATTCCCAGTAAAAAACACATTAATAATCATATTTGGATTTTGTCTGTCCATTAAAATTTTGTGAAAAAAGGTATGCTTCATTATAAATTCAATTTTATGTTAGTTACTAGAATGTCACTTAATAAATATGTAAAAGCTTGGCAAATATTATGATAATTTTATTAAATTTAATTTATAACATGTTTAAAAGCATTAAGATATTATTTAAATTTAGTATTGAATTTACATATAATCAATTAAATATCATTATGGTATTTTCAAACAAAAGCAACCTAGTCCCCCTAATTCAATTCTCTGTTACATCACTGCATAATAATTTATTTATATAAAAATATGCCTAAGTAAGTTTTACTTATAGAAAAGAGCTAAAATTTACATAGGTCATCCTCTTGAATCATTTTATAAAAATATTTGTCTTTTTCTCTTCAAATACTGTTTTATTCTCATACTTTTCATAACTTTTTGAGAATTAAATCACACAATTAGTAGTCAAGTTTGCATTGTGATCTCCATGCATTTCTGTGTGAGATTTCCTACTTTTTGTATTCTTGATTTTGAATGTTTTATCCTCAAAGTACATTGCTGTTAGCTAATTATCTCAAAATATACAACTAATATGATGTTTATTCAAACTAATGAATGGCTGCAACTGTCAATTTCTGAAAATTTCCTAATTTTCACTTGGTGAAAATTTTAGTAAGATATTTTGGGCTACACAAACATCATGCAAGCCTCATCAGAGACGCTTCAGCTTGCCATAAATGTCAATTAACACAGACATGAGCAACTACTGAAAGTGTAGAAAATAAGGGACTACATACTGACAGGCCTCAAATGGAACATTTGTGTCTTGCTCAACACTTTCAAGGCTCAGACATCATTTAGAAAGAGGACAGGGAAATAATATAAGTACCAGAGCTGGTGGATAACTTTTAAGAAACCGGATTTGGGGGCACAGCAGGGCAGTTGCACATATCAACTCATCTCAGTTGTAATGGAACGCACAAGACCTGTAAAAGCATTAGCCAGATCAAATGATTGTGGGAAAGAAACCCAGTACTTAGTCAAGAAATTATTGGCGATTGTCTAACTTTAGACTTATCCTTCAGGCAGGAAAAGCTTCAAGGGACTCGAAGAACATTCTGCAGCCCTATGTAAACTTTCAGGGACCCCAAAAACTAACCTGTTTGGAATCCTGCCTCACAAATTGCATCCCAGTTGAATCTGCCCGCCATCCAAGTTGGTCCACCTAGAACACAACCAAGCAGAGTCAGATCACCTATCAGCCTACTTGGGTCTGAAAGCAACACAGATGGATCTTCCCAGGACACAGCCTACAGACTGGGATCTGCCTGAGGCACAGCCATCAGAGTCAGAAACCTGACCTTGATTGTCTGACCCACTGCTCCCCCAAGTATCCTGAGAATTCCTGCTGGCATCATGATCATCAAGTAAACACAAGGTAAAACTAGACTTCTAAAAGACAGCAAGAGAAAACAATCATCAAGACCCAGGGCACCACAAGAGCACAGCTATCCTGTTACAACAAATCCTGGATGTCCTAATCAAACTGAAACACAAGAAGAAGTTCTGAAACTCAATCTTATACAGATGATAAAAGCCTTTAAAGAGGACATGATTGAATCCCTAAAGGAAATAAAAAAAATACATTCAAACAGGGAAAGGCATTAAAGAGAGAAAGCTAATAAATATAAATAAATATAGAAAATACAAACAGGTGAAGGATATGAAAACAAAAATTGTCCAAGACCTGAAAAGGGAAATAGAAGCAATAAACAAAACACAAACTGAGGCAATCCTGAAGATGGAAAACATAGGAAAGAGAACAGGAACTACATATGTAAACATTAACAGAATAAAGAAAGTGTAGAAATAAGAGATTATCAGGTGTAGAAAATTTGATAGAAGACGTTAATACATCAGCCAAGGAAAATGCAAAATTTAAAAGTTCATGAAACAAAACTTCCAAAGAATTTAAAATACTATGAAAATACTTACCTAAGAATAATAGAAGTAGAAGATTTCCAACTCAAAAGCACAGAAAACATCTCCAACATATCATAAAAGAAAATTTCACTAACCTAAAGAAAGAGCTGCCTATAAACATAGAAGAATCTTACAGAACACCAGCTTGGACGAGAAAAGAAAATTCTCCCACCACATATTAATCAAAATACTAAATATAAAGAAGAAAGAGTTTTAAAAGCATCAAGGGAAAAAGGCTAATTAAAATATAAAGGCAGATCTATCAGAATTATACCCAATTTCTCATCTCAGATTCTGAAAGCTAGAAGGGCCTGGGTAGAGTTCTTGCAGACCCTAAGAGACCACAGATATTAGCCCAGACTATTATAAATAATTTTCAATAACCATAGATGGAGGAACCAAGACACTCCATGACAAAACCAAATTCAAACAATACTATCCCACTAACCCAGCTCTACAGAGGTTACAAGAAGGAAAACACCAACCTAATGATGCTAACTACATAAAGAATAGTTTCACACCACTAAAACCTTTAGAAGAGAAATACACACACACACACACACACACACACACACACACACAAAACCAACAACACCATCAAAATAACAGGAATTAACATTCATTGGTCATTAATGTCTCTCTACATCTCTGTACTCAATTCATCAGTAAAAAGACACGGGTTAACAGAATGGATGTGTAAGCAGAATCCATTCTTCTGCTGTATACAGAAACTTCTCAGTACCAAATATAGACGTTATCTCAATATAAAGGATTTGGAAATGTTTTTTCAAGCAAACAGATTCAAAAACAATCTGAAGTAGCCATTCTAATAACTAATAAAATACACTTTCAACCAAAAGCAATCAAAAGAGACTGGGAAGGACACTCTTACGCTCATCAAAGGAAAAATTCACCAAGAGGACATCTAAGTTCTGAACATCTAGGTCCCAAATGCAGGGACAACCACATTCTTAAAAGAATATCACTAAAGCTTAGATCACACATCAAATGCTAAACATTAATAATGGGAAACTCCAGTACTACATTCTCACCAATGGACCAGCTATATATGCAAGGGAGCTATATATAAGTGGGAGAAGAGATCCTTGGTCCCATGAAGGCTGGACGTCATGTGGGGGGGGGGGTTATTCGAGGGTGGGGAGGTGAGGTACAGAGGAAGGTGGGTGGGGTACACCAACGTGGAGGCAGGAGGGGGGGAAGGGATAGTGAGTTCCTGGGAGGGAGGGGGGAAATGGGGTAAGGAGAAAACATCTGAAATGTAAATAAAATTTCCAATAAAAAAAAAGTATACCTGAAGATGCAAGAAATAAAAAGGAAGTAAATACCCCCAAAAGAAGACAGCAGGAAATAATCAAACTCAGAGCTGAAGTAAATGAATTAGAAATGAAAGAAGCAATACAAAGAATCAAGGAAACCAGGACTTGATTCTTTAAGAAAATCAAAAAGATAGACAAACCCTTATCCAAATTAACTAAAAGGAAGAGAAACAGTACCCAAATCAGAAATAAAAAGGGAGACATTAAATAGGCAATGAGGAAATTCAAGGAATCATTAGATCTTACTTCAAAACCCTGTACTCTACAAAATTGGGAAACCTAAATAAAATGCATGATTTTCTAGAAATAACACAATTACCAAAGCTAAATTAGGGTCAAGTAAACTATCTGAATAGTTCTATAACCCCTACAGAAATAGAAGCAGTCTTTAAAAGTCTCCCAACCAAAATACTATGTGAGACAGAAGGTTTTATTGCAAAATTCTACCAGACATTCAAAGACCTCTTCAAACTATTCTTCAAAATAGAAACAGAAAGAACATTGCTAAACCATTGTATGCCATCATAGTCACCCTGATACCGAAATGAGACAAAGACTCAACAAAAGCAATGAAAACAAAAGGAATTTCAGACCAGATTCCCTTATAAATATTGATGTAAAATATTCAATAAAATGTTTACTAACTGAATCTAAGAACACATTCAAGACATCACCAACTGTGATCAATAAGCTTTATCACAGGAATACATGGGTGTTTCAAAATATGAAAATCCATCAATATGATCCACTATATCAACAAATTAAAAGAAGAAAAACACATGATCTCATGAGATGCAGAAAAATCGTTTGACAAAATCCAACACTCCTTTATTATAAAAGACTTGGAGCAAGCATGGTTACAAGGTGCATACATAAACATAATAAAATCAATACACAGCAAGTGAAATCCAACATCAAATTAAATGGAGAGAAACTTACAGAATTTCCACTAAAATCTGGGACTGTCCACTCTACCCTCTCCCACCACATCTCTTCATTATAGTACTTGAAGCTCTAGATACAGCAATAACACAACTAAAGGAAGTCAAGGAGATACAAATTGGAAAAGAAGTCAAAGTATCACTCTATGCATATGATATGACAGTGTACATAAGTGACATCAAAACTTCTCCCTGAAAACACTTAAAGCCAACAAATACCTTCAGCAAATTGGCTAGATATAAAATTACCTTTAAAAAAAATCAGTAGCTTTCCTCTACACAAACAATAAATGGGCTGAGAAAAAATTTAAGGAGACAGTGCCCTTCAAAATAGCCACAAATAATATAAAAACACCTTGGTGTAACTCTGACTAAGCATGTAAAAGACCTGCATGACAAGAATTTCAAGTCTGTTTAAAAAGTAATTGAGTAAGATATCTGAAGATGCAAAGGTCTCCCAAGCTCTTGGAACAGTAAGATTAACAGTGAAAATAGCCATCTTAACAAAATCAATCTACTGATTCCAAGCAATCCCATCATAATTTCAGAACACAATTCTTTACAGATCTTGAAAGAACAATTCTCAACTTAATAAGGAAAAACAAAACCCAAGGTAGTTTAAATGATCCTGAACAGTAAAAGACTGTTTTACAGGTACCACTATTCCTGACTTCAATTTATAGTACAGAACATTAATAATAAAAACAGCATGGTGTTGTTATAGAAACAGAGATGAATCAATAATATTGAATCAAATATCCAGAAATAAACTTAAGTACCTATGGAACCTCTGACTTTTGACAAAGAAGGCAATAGCTTCTTCAACAAATGGTGCTGTTCCAACTGGGTTTCTACATGTAGAAGATTGCAAATAGATCCTTTTTTATCCCTGCAGAAAGCTTAAGTCCAAATGAATCAAAAACCTTAATGTAAAACCAGTTACGCTAAATCAAGTAGAACAGAAAATGGAAAATAGCCTTGAACTCTTCATTACAGAAGACAGTTTTCTGAGAAGAACAATGGCTCAGGAAATAAGGTCAAGAATTTACAAGCGGGAACCCACGAAAGTGAAAAGCTTCTGTCATTAGGACAAAATGACAGCCCACATATTGAGAAAATATCTTCACTAACCTAACTAACAGAGGGAGGGCTACTGTCTAAAATATGGAAAGAATTCAAGTAATTAGACACCAAAAATCCAATCAACCTGATTTTTAAAAATGGTGTACAGACTAAACAGATAATTCTCACCAGAGGAATCTCAAATGACTGAGAATCACCTAAAGAAAAGTTCAACATACATTGTCATCTGGAAAATTCAAATCAAATGAACTCTGAGATTCCACCTTACACTCATCAGAATGGCTAAGGAAAAAAATCAAGGAACAGCACATGTAGGCAAGATTGTCAAATAAGGGGGTGCATACTTCCCTACTGCTGGTGGAAGTACAAAGTTGTACAACCACTTTGAAAATCAATTTGGCAGTTTCTCAGAAGATTGGGAATAGTTGTATCATAAGATCCAACTATACCACTACTGGGTAGATACCCCAAACTGTTCCCCATCTCATAAGGACACTTGCATAATTGTGTTCATAACAGCTGTATTCGTAATAGCCAGAAATTGGAAACAATTTAGATCTGCTTCTCCTGAAAATTGGATAAAAAGTAAGTGGTATATCTACACAATGGAATACTACTCAGCCATTAAAAATAAGGACATCATGAAATTGCAAGAAAACAGACAGAACTAGAAATATCATCCTTATTAAGACAACCTGGACCCTATAGACCATGCATGGTATATACACACTTCTAAGTGAATATTATTCATAAATTACAGGATAATCATGGTATAATCCACAGACCTAAAGAAGCCAATAACAAGGAAAGCTCAAAGGAGGATGATTGAACCTTTCTGAAAAGGGGAATCAAATATATATCAGAGGTTGATAAAAGGAGGGAACTATGTGAAAGGATGGCACGGGAAGGGGGAGAGCATATGTAGGGAGAGCAGGAAAGAGATAAGAGAGATAGGTCATGACGGGGATTTCTAGGTTATGCCAGAGACCTGGGATTGGGAAGGCCCCAGAGCATCTTGGTGGCCCCTCTAGTGGAGACTTCTAGCACTGGGAGATATAGATCCTGAAGAGGCCATTGTCTGTAGGCAGGCAGGACTCCAAGTAGAAGGATAAGGACAGCAATCCAACCACAAAACCTTTGTCCCAAATGTGTCTTGCCTACAAGATATACAGGGATAAATATAGAGAAGAAACCAAGTGCATGACCAACCAATGATTGTCCCAAATTAAGATTCAACCTATGGGCATGGACCAATATTTGACACTACTAATGATTCTCTCTTATGTTTGCAGACAGGAACCTAGCATAACTGTTGTCTGAGGAACTCCATCCATCCCCCCAATAGAAAGAGATACAGAAACTCATACTCATATATTAGATGAAGATCAAGGAGTCTTACAGAAGAGGTGAGAGAAGTGTTGGACCTAAAGAGAACAGGGAATGCACAGGACAACAAATACCATCAACTGACCTGGATCCTTTGGACTCCATAGATGGAATCATCAACCTAGACTCCCAAGCATATGTAGCAGATGAGCAGCATGGTCATCATGTGGGTCCCACATCAACTGGAGCAAGGGCTGTTCCTCTATCTGTTGTCTGCCTGCCTGTGATCCCACACATCTAAATGGACTGCCTTGTATGGACTCAGTGGGAGAGAATGTGCCTAATCCCACAGTGACTTGATATGTGGGGTTAGGGGGATTGGAAGTTTGGGTGTGGAGGGGGCATGATATCCAGAGGGGTAGTTCTCTATTTCAAAAGAGAAGGTGAAGGTGAAATGGGGGCAGAGCATGGGTGAGGAAGTACTAGGAGGAGAGGAAGGACTGATATTGGGTTTTAAAGTGAATAACTAAATAATTTTTAAAAAGAAACTATTGGCAAATATTACCTGCTGAGGTACAGAGAGTATATTTCTCTAAAAGTATAGGCCCTCATAAATTGACCATGATCCAGTGGAATGCCACAATACAAGTATATTGGAACAGCAAATGATGAAGAGAATAAAAGATACAAAACACTGGGTAGATGGAAGGGAGGTTTAAATATGAGAAGAGTTGGGATAGTAAAGTGAAAAAAATCAAACATATTGTATAAAGAATTTTTAAAGAAATAAATTGTTTTAAAAATGTTTAATTCAATATCTAGAATTATTAATCTCTTTATCATCATTTTGTGTTGTCTTATATATCTTTTGTTTATGAAAATATATTATCATATCCCAATTTAAATTTTATTAATGTCCATATATTTTATATATGACAATTAAAACATACTAATTAAAGACCTACTTTGATTTTATTTTCCTTGAAATTAGTTACTTGTGAATGACACCTACCCTAGAGTAATATATTCTAAGTAGTTTTTTTCTGTCAAAATGTGAAATAATTCAAGCTTAGTTTCCTTTATTTCATGTTACTCTCTGAGACTTTTATGTTTTGCCTACAGGACAAACATAGGTTTTAATAGAAGAACCAGGCAGTTGTTACCAGAATTCATCAATTTGTCAACACAAAAGCAAAATATTTGAGCTCTGTATATAACAATTGCATATTTTTTAGCACAGTACAAACTCTTTTTTTATTATTATTACTGGATATTTTATTTATTTACATTTCAAATGTTATCCAGTTTCCCAGTTTCCCCTCAGAAACTATCCCATCATCCCTCCCACTTGCATATTACCTCCTTTTTCTAGTAATGATTTTATAAATCAGAAGAGAGGAAAATAATAAAAAATAACAAATTGAAATCAAGTGAATGTTTTTGTTTATACGCTTGTTTTATCTTTTGCAGCCTTTCCTACAAAATCTTTTCCTTTCCTTTATCCTTACAAAACCATTGTTATGGACTTATTACTAAATTTCTCCCATTGTTCTCAATGATAAAGCTGATTTTAGTTACTGTGTTGATCATCCACCATTATTAAATTTTTTGAAGTTAGAAGAAACACAGTCAGCAATCTGATACTATATGAGTACTATAATTGTGCATAGTACTCTAATCATAGTCTATGGGCTGGGCACACTGGTGTAAGCCAACACTCAGAAGGCTGATCTGAGACAATATAAGGAATACTGCTTTCTCCTCTCTCTCTCTCTCTCTCTCTCTCTCTCTCTCTCTCTCTCTCTCTGTGTGTGTGTATGTATGTGTGTGTGTGTGAGAGAGAGAGAGACAGAGAGACCGAGACAGACTGAGACAGAGAGAGACAGAGAGAGAGAGAGAGAGACAGAGAACAGCATAAACACAAATTTTGATAGACAAAGGGCACAACTCTTTCGATAGCTTTTAAAATGATATAATACAGAAATGAATATTTCTTGGTCTAAGTACAATATGAAGTTGAAAATATGTGCTTAATTTCCAGTAATATATTTGATTATTGTCAATAGATTGCCTTAAGTCTTTGGACTTGGGCTTTAACACAAAATGACCTGTTCAACATAAGGAACTTCAAAAAATCAAGCAAATTTCAAATACAAGCGTTTTGGATGAAGAAAAAAATCTGTAGTTTTGGATTTGGTTTTATAAGAATGTTGTACAGTAAGAACAACCAATGAAGTTTTAAACCAAGTAGCCAAATAAGAACCTATAATGTACTAGAGCGTTCATTCCATATATAGTTCAGAGAGCTATCAGTGCATAAGTAATTAAGGTTATGTGGTTCAACCAATAAAAGAAAGTTATAATAAATATTATGAGTAATGAGTTCAGTTGTTTCAAATTCCCAGAAAATGCAGCCAGATTGCTGGAGACTTACAATAATGAATGGTGAGGATAGTAGACATAAAACCCATAAGAGCTATGAGAGATGCTGTGTTGGCTTTCTTTTTTTTTTTTTATAATTTTTATTTCAGCAAATCAAAAAATTTAAAAAGCATTCAAACAGAATAAAATGAAAAGAAACAAACAAGCAAAATACCAAGGGTCATATATACTTATACAAGAATTCTATAGAGCCTTCAAACAAGCAATACTTTTTGAGTTATGTTTAAGAAATTCAGAACCACAATAAGCTCCTTCACAAAGCAAATAATAGTGAAATAGTGAAATCAAGTGTAAACCCAACAAAAATATATAAGTTATAGTCCAGTATCCCTCATGAATATACATACAAAAATGCTGTGTTGGCTTTCTATCTAAATCTAAGTTTAATAGCAGGAACATGATACTTTATGTCAAAGATTGTCAAGTACTGAGTAAAATCCTTACTCAATGATTTGTCCTATTCTGCCATTAAGTCATTTGGATGAAACATATACACATAGGATATCATTAAAGTACCATCCACTTTCCTCAGAATATTATAAACTTTTATGTTTACTTTATCAAAATAAATGGCAGAAGCAGCTGAGTGGGGAAAGTTATGTTTATGCTTAAATTTTAAAGGAATACAGTACATCTTGGCATGAATATCTATCTATCTATCTATCTATCTATCTATCATCTATCTATCATCTATCTATCAATCTATCTATCATCTATCTATCTATCTATCATCTATCTATCCATCCATTTATTTATCTATCTATTTATCCATCCATCCATTTATCTATCTATCTATCTATCTATCTATCTATCTATCTATCTATCTATCTATCTATCTATCTATTAGCTTGGTGTACACAGAGAGGAGCATGTGACTGAAACTTGTCAAATCAAGAAGTATTGGGGAACAAGAGCTACATAGGAATCAGATGTGAATATAGTATTTACAGAGTCATTAAAGTGACTTTTGTCTTCCAGAAAGTTCTCATTTACTTCCATAGCTTTTCAAAATAAGATTACCAGCTAGGGAGTAAACATTCACATGGCCTGATGTCACCATGTTACTCCATCCAGATGACTACATTCAAATGATGTTTTCAAAAATATCCTCACAGATATAACTAGAACGTTTACCACATAATCTATACTAACTATAGATTGTATGCTTAGTTTTTCTCTAAACCACTTTATTTCAGGTTCTTAAATGCTTCAATCTTCATGCCTGCAGGAGCATACTATCACTGTCTATAGGATTCTACTTATATTCTGTCCAAACATCATGCATACTTTCAAATGTCTGCTTCGTCATAATATCCTTTCATGTGTCACAGTACTCAGAACCACCGTATTGAACATCAAAATCCAGAAATGATGAGGGCTTAAAGAGACTTGTTGGCACCTGGCATAATGGTTCCAAGTATGAAGATCGATACAGCTCCAGAACAATACTTGAGTTGCCATGGTGACACTTTCTATAATCAGTATAGAGTAACTTTGATGAGACTATCTCTGTACAAGAGCTTGTAAATCTCAGATTGTAGTAAGATTTCTATTAAACACTTTTTTTCAAAGGAAAAAATCTAACCTATGTGTTCTGAAGTTCTTCACGGAAATGTTGTGGATATTTCCTCTTAATATTCCCAAACCTGTAATCTTGTCAATTTATTCTAGTGCTCATTAATTATCTGAATGCTAGAAGTGTATCAATTTGTAGCCAACTGCCATCATAGAATCTACCAATAAAGCCAATTGTATATCCTTATACCTAGAAAAAATAATTAAAATGAGTAATTACTTATGTTTAGAGAGTAGATAGGTCAGTTAATTCAAGAGAAAATGAAAAGAGTTCTGTATACAATATCAAGTGTCTGAACATAGCAGAAGAAACCAACCTGATGAAAGGATATTCTAAGCCTCATGGAGAAAGGGTTAGAGAACAAAGAACAAAAACTCCATACTCAGGGTACCCCTGAATCTGGCTATGTAAAAAGGACTTTTCAAGTAAATATAATCAAAATGCAATTTTCTTACAGCTTAAATCAGGTTGTTTTTGTGCTTTCGTATGTTTATATGTTCACATTCATGCATAAAGCAATATTTTATAGTTTTAACAGGAAGCTGGTTTTGAATTATCTCGGCTAGCATGCTAACATTGCTATTAATTTCCTCTGCTGGCTTCATTATAATTGTTATAGCCTTCATTATTTTATCCCATTAGTCTTTCTTGGATGTCAATAGATTCAATGTAAGTGTGAACTTTTCAAGTCTGACCTTCTTGATTTATTTCTGGAGGCAATGAAGAGATCTTCCAACCTGCATCCTTCTAAAATATAAAATGATTGAATTGAAAGTGCATCGACGGAAAAACAGTTAACCTTTTGCTTCAGAAAGGGCTGCTGTGTTATTTGAGAAGAGCCTGTTAGACTATTTCTGTGAATTAACTAAAGATGTACCAAAGTACTAATTTCCCTTACCATTTCAAACTACACCAAAGAACACAATAAATACTAGTCTAACAATAGCCAGTTCAAATGTCTCTTGAGTTTATCTGGCAAATGGTTAATATATTAAAACTACTCATTTCACTAAAAACACTCTTGAACAAAAATGGTTTCATGTTTTCACATTAATATTAGTTACTGTTGACAAGACAGTTGAAGCACATGGACAATTCTGTATAGACAGAAACAAACACTGAAAACTACTACTTTATCATCTGTCTTCTAATTCAGCAGATTTAAACAAACTCTGGTAAAATCCTACATCCAGAAGAAAATGGCATAATTACATTTGATAAATTTTCAAACAATTCTATGTCATAGAATTGAAGTTATTTGAAGAAGTAAGCAATTAATGTTGGTAATTCAGGATATTTCTATTATCAGTTCTCTGCACATTAAATTAGTTAAAACTTCGTGAAGAAAATCTCTTTATACAATACGTAATAAGAAATCCTTTACACTTACAACTTGTTGTTTTTAAAAATGTTGCTTGAATGAACTTCCTACTGTTTTAATTTTTTATAGCATCTCACCTCACCTCTTTATGTTACCATTTCTTTACTAACTGGCAGTACTTGCTTTGTCTAAATTTCAAAGATAATCTTTCTTTTGAACCACTAGAGTGAGCGCAGGGTCCCTGAAGGAGGAGTTGGAGAAGGGAATGAAGGAGCTGAGGGGATTTGCAGGCCCAAGTGGGGAGCAACAGTATCAACCGGCCAGATCCCCAGAGCTCCTAGGGCCTGGAACATCAACCAAAGAATACACAGGAAGACCCCATGGCTCTGGCTGCATCTGTGGCAGAGGATAGCTTTGTTGGACATATGTGGGAGGAATGGTCCTTAGCCCTTAGGGGGTTCAATGCCCCAGAGTAGGGAAATACAAGGACAGGAAAGCTGGAGGGGGTGGTTGTGGGAGCACCCTCATAGAGACAGAGTGAGGGGGGATGGGATAGGAGGTTCTTGGAGGGGAGTCCTGGAAAGGGGATAACATTTAAAATGTAAATAAAGAAAATATTCAGTAAAAGAAAAAACAAAGAAACTTAAAATGAATTTAAAATATTATCCCATAGATTATCCATATGTTCAAATTATGAACAATATTTCCAATAAAACTTCATTAGTTCTTTATGAAGTGTGAAATATAGACAAAAGTAGTAAACGTCAATATGTGTATGTTGACAATCATTTTGGGTGCTGGACTGATGGATCAATAGGGAAAGTATTTGCTGTGCAAGCATGAGGGCCTGAAGGCAGATCTCTAGGATCCAAATAAAACTGTTGAAAGAAAAGTAAGTTCTCTGTGAGCTGGGTGTTGGGTGAGGGCTATAGAGACAGGTGGCTCCCAGCTCTTGCTGGCCAGACCTTCTAACTGGATATGTGACTTTCAGATTCTTAGACCCTGTCTCCAAAATATATGGGAAGAGTAATGAGGAAAACTGTTTACATAAACCTCTTGCCTTTGGATGCACACACACACACATACACACAAAAACACACACAGAGATATGAATATATATGCATACATATCACACACACCAGAATGCCCAAATATGTTCAGTTTAAGCAGCCTGGTTTATCCTTCCTGGTTGATCTAAATATAAGGAGAATTAAGTCGAAGTATTCCCCAAGCTACTTGCCAAATCAGTTTTGAGTCTCTTTTGTGTTCAATTACTTTACTTCTAATTTGTGAAGGGATTTTAGCATGAAATTTTTATAACTTTTCAAATGATCTTTTATCTTTCATTGTGTAATTTAGTACTTCAGTCAATGTCTTTAATCATTGTGTTTTTGTTACTTGGAATGTTTTATAATAGAAATTCATAGCTCAACTCAAGTTGGTCTTGCAATTTCTATATAGCCTAGTCTGGCCTATAATGCATAGTCATCCTATGTCAGCATTACCAGATTTCTGAGCTGACAGATTAAACTAGCATACCAAGCTAGACAATTACAATGTAGTTTTATAGAATTTTGTATACATCCAAAATACTACAGAGTAGAAACAAACCAGATTTGGTTTTTTGGGTTTTTTTTTTTTTGCCATTTTTTACATATTAAAATAATAGTACTTATATAATAATATGTTGCAGATGGCACCAATATATTCTAATATATGTTTTGCTGATTTCATTTTTGTATATTTGTTTTGAGACATAGTCTGTTCCTATAGCCCTGGCTGAACATCCAGTGATCCCACATATTTCTGCCTCCGTCTCTCTAATGCTGGGTTAAAGGAATATGCCACCACCTCCAGCTGGTTTTATTGTTTTATAAGTACACATCCTTAAAGAAATTTGTATAAAGATACAGTGTTTTTCTTTTACATAGTCACCATATTTAGGTGGTGGCTATGGTGCATAACCTGCTACCAAGTTCTGAACTTTTCTTTTGCAACAACATTTAAGTGCTGGATCTTCTGCAATTTGAGAACATTTAGTTAAAGTTAGGTGGTAAGGATGATTGTAGACAAATGAAAAAACCTTTTCTTCATGAGACCTCAATAGCCTAAAGAGATTTATAATCTAAGCAGGCTACTTAAAAATATGTAACATCAATACTTGTCAGCATTGTAGAATTTTCCGCTGAAAGCAAACAGTGAAGATTCGAGGGTCTAATAAGATAAAGAGACAGAATAAGCAAATAGAGGGACTAAAGTATCAGAGGAATTGGTGGCCTTGCATATGGGAGCTGTGTGGGATATTAAACGGGCTGATTTGATTTCTCACCATGATGCCTTTATTGAAGCAAATGACACACTTATTAATGACATAGGTTTCCATTATCTGATTAAACGCTTGACTTTACTGACCTCTTAGGTTACCTTGGAGACTTGGTCTCCTACCTGGCTCACACTATTCTCACCACGTGGAAAGGAAGGTCAATGCTAATCAGAACACTTTCACAAGGTTATAGAAGATGCCAGCAAATCCTGAAACTGTTTTTCTTTTCTTTTATAGAAACATGAATATCGCTTGCTTTCAGTTCTTAAAAAAATGAATAATAAAAATTGTTTTAAACTCGGATGCAGGAAGTCAAATTTATATGTGCTTATTTTATTTTAAGTGTGGGTTAGATGAGAAGAACTGATGGGGCATTTGAAATGCCCTTTCCTCACCTCACAATGAATCTGACTCATCGGCAATTTATAGCAACACATGCGGCTTTAAAAGTTGCTGCAGTCATAGTCACCAGTCAAACTCTTATAATTCAAACTGACTAAGATGCCCCTAGAGAACGCATTTTACAGGAAACCTAAAATTTATTGAAAAACAATGTGAGTTGGATTTTTCATTCATTGTATTTCCATTCCTAAGGAAATCGGGTAATAAAGCTTGAAGCTAGCATTCTGCTTGATGTTTGTGCTGTGCAAGTTAAAGGTTCAATCGGAACAAGTGAATACCAACCCAGAATTATGCTCCTTTTCTGTCTACAACGGGAAAATATATTTAATTTTTGGGAACATTTTCAAGTGATGAATATACATGTGCCCTTTCTTGTCCTTCTAGAGCATTTTACAAATATCTAAAGGTAAAACAGTTTTTAATAGATTGTCCATGTCAAAATTAGCTTTCGACATTATGGCACTGTGTTCAGATGTACCTGGTAAAGAGTAAAATGACAATGTGATGTCAAAAAAAAAAAAAGAGAATAAATAGGTATTAAATAACAGGATTCATCTGCTGGGAAGTAGAAGGGAAACATTTTATGACATTCATTAATAATAGCATGTTACATTATAACATGTAACATATAATAATACATTATTATAGTTGTTTTTAATGAGTTATTTATTTACATTTCAAATGTTATCTCCCTTCCCAGTCCCCCCCACACAACCCCCTATTCCCTCTCCTTTCCCCCTGCTTCTTTGAGGGTGCTCTCCACACACCCACTCTTGCCTGAGCGCCCTAACATTATTCTACACTGGGTGATCAAGCCTCCACAGGACCAAGGGGATCCCCTCCCATTGATGCCAGATAAGGCAATCCTCTGCTATATATGCAGCTGGAGCCATGGGTTTCTCCATGTGTACTTTTGGTTGGTTGTTTAGTCCTTGGGAGCTTTTGGGTGGGATCTGGTTGATTGATATTGTTGTTCTTCCGGTGGGGTTGCAAACCCCATTAGCTTCTTCAGTCCTGCCTCTAACTCTTCCACTGGGAACCCTGTGCTCAGTCCGATGGTTGGCTGCGTGCATCCTCATCTGTATTGGTCAGGCTCTGGTCACAGCCTCTCAGGGAACAGCTCTACCAGGCTCCTGTCAGCAAGCATTTCTTGGTGTCCTCAATAGTGTCTAAGTTTGGTGTATGCAGATGGGCTTAGTCCCTAGGTGGGGCAGCCTCTGGATGGTTTTTCCTTCAGTCTCTGCTCCATGCTTTGTCACTGCATTTTCTTTTTACAGGAGCAATTCTGGATTAATATTTTTGAGATGGGTGGGTGGCCCCATCCATTTGTGTGAATATGTGTTCGTACTATGCAAGTATGAATGTGTGTATACTTGTGTGACCCATGTGTATGCATGTGTATGAAACAAGGACGTTGATATACTATCTTTCTTATTTGCTCTTTGTCTTAACTATTGAGGCAGGTTCTCCCAGAACCCAAAGCTCACCAGTTTTAGCTGGTTTGTACCCTGATGGATTTATTTTTTGTGCTTCTTTAGTGCTGGGATTACAGATGGGCTGCACACATACTCGGCATTGATATGGGTTATAGGAATGCAAAAACTAGTTTTCATAGTTAAGCAACAGACACTTTTTCCCCGGTGACATCTCCTTAATCTAATAAGTATTGTTATTTTTGGCAGAGATAGGATGTGTAAAAGAGAAACAAAATATTTAATATAGATTTCTATTTTGATATATCTAACCTAATTTGATTTCATATGAAAGTTAACATTGTAATATGGTGAATCTGAGAGGATCTGAGTTTATATTTATTCTAGCATCCTATGGATATTGTCCATTTCAATCTAATCTGAACTGAAAAATTTTGTAAATTAATAATAATATTTATTACTTTTTGTTGACAAATAATTGATGCAATAACATTAATTATTTTTTGTTTTAGTTATATCAATTATGAATTTTTAATTACTATTAATGGAGCATATCTTAACATTCAGACGCTGTTTTAATTGACTTGACACTTTGTCACTAGTGCCTAGAACACCTAATGCCAACTTTGAGGAAACACACAGATGCTGAAATTGTTCAACAGAAACAACATATATAAGAAACTATTTTTTTCTTACAACCCACATTCAGAATTAAAACAAGAATCACAGCCAAAATCATTGAAAATACTATACAGGTAATAAGGTTTGCACTGAAACTTAAAAAAAAAAAAAACCTTCAGTTTCTCCCTGAATGGTGTTAATTTTGATATTAGCCACTTCCTTCCACCCTCTTTACCATTATTTTAAATTTTAAGTTTATACATAGACATTTAATTATGTTTACATGTAAGAGTCCTATTGTAATGACAATCTTATGTATTGGATACAGTTTTATTTTTATTACCATATACCAGACAAGGAACAAACTCAAAATGAGTGAACTTAAAATCATTTAAAGAGGTCTCTTTGATATTTGGTCACTAATCAACATCAGTATTTTCCCTTATTCTTGAAGAGACTAACCATGCTTCCTTTGTGCCTTCCTTGGTAATAGACATCGTTTTTTTAAAAGCTGGTATACACATTCTTTGTAATTCCCTCCCAAGACCTTCCATGAAGCAGTTCTTTATGGAGTGTCTACAGAGAACACCCACCCATCACAAAAGTACAATGAGACAGGAAGCCTTTACTTTTTGCACATCAAATGTGATAAGTGTCACTTAAGATGATAAAATTTCTAATCAATTCTTACAGAAAAGTATTCTTGAGGCAAGTAGACGAAATGTAATGAAAACTTTCAAATTATGTAGAATCCGGTTATGTGCTAACCAATAGTTGAATTTTAATCTGATTTGAAAAAAAAATGGAAGCCTGTTGATTTTTCTTATATAATGTAGAATGGTTACTAATACAACAAAGAAAGATGTTTATGTGGCCCCAGTGGCCACCAGCTTAAAAAGACCTTACCAATTCCTGGTTATTAATTTTTATTCGGTAGCATATGATATCTAGTTCGTGCGTTATCTCTTCCATTATATTGTAATTCAATTTTAACTCCATATATATGTAAATATATATATATATATAATATGTATATTAGCAACCTTCTTCAGGAATAGGTTTCCATTGTTTTTAAAGGCCTTCACTTCTACCCATATGCCCTCCTCATTAAAAATCCCAAATATTACAGGCGACTGCCAGTGAAATTGGGTATCCTCAACAACTTGATAGTAAGGCACTCTAACTGAAGATGCCACATATATTAATCATAGAACTTGAAAACTCCAGCAGCTACTCAACTAAGTGCTTTATCCCTACTGCCTAGCATCTATATTGTTGAAAAGTGATATATATATATAACCAGAAACAAAATGTAAGGTCAGCCTCAACAAGCTATGAACACTGTGACTTGCAGTAAGGACTTGCCTCCTAATATGTCAACTAGTATATTAATGGCACAAAGGTATTAATCAGTCTCATTTTGTTTAGAATTAAAGCATGTTTCATGAGATGCCTGACACTTTTATTAAGGCCAAGATTTGAGATGGAATAGATTATAGACAATAGAGGAAAATTACTCCTCCTACTCTGCAATGTAATAATACCAATAAAAAATAAAATGAAACACCATAATACTGATATATCCATAGGCCAGAGCATTGTTCAACACTCTTGAGTGAAGTGTCATCTTGAAGTAGATTATAATTAACACAGAAAGCCAGAACTGGCTGATGTTCAGAGAAATAGTTTTGAATGCTTAATTGTCTCTCCCGTGATGTTCTCAGTGTTTTTAGCTTTTATGCTACTTGAATAGCGTATTAAACCTGCAGCACAAGAATGGACAGATGAATATCGAATTTGTATTTGTGTTATCAAACAGATTTTTTTTCTTTTTCCATGTTTTCAAATATTGGTTTGCATGTATTCCCTTAGAAATTCATTCGTTTTGATTCTGTTCTTTCCTCTCCTCCAACTTCCTCACATCTTGCCCTCCTTACTCATCAAACATGTTTTTTTCTCTTTATTTTAAAGACACACACACACAGACACACATAGACACACACACACACACACACACACACACACAAGAAACAAAAACAGAAACAACAAAAACCATGGTGTCCAATTTGTGCTGGCAGACTACTCTTAGGTATGGCACCTGTCCTGGAATATGGTTAATGTACAAAATACCACACAATTGAAGAAAACTGATTTTTTTCTTATCCAGAAGCTGTCACATGTGAATTTTGACTTTATGGCTATATTTTGTCCTCCATGCTAAGAATTCTGTTTCAGATTGAGTTTGTCTAGGTTTTACAAACAGTTTCACAATCACTGTGAATTTATATGATCATTTATCATATTTTGTCTAAAAAATGGTGTTTTTTTAAAATCATCCACCACTGGAGAAACAAAGAGAGAGAATGTATATGTGTCCGTGTGTGTGTGTGTGTGTGTGTGTGTTTGTGTGTGTGTTTATGTGTATGTGTACCTGTACGTGTATGTGTACATGTATGTGTATGTGTATGCACTTGCATATACACAAGGGGAACCCAGAATTTGACCCTAAGGCCAGTGTTTACTCTCTAACTGCTCTGTAACTCTGGTTTTTCAGATAGGGTCTCTTTCTAAACTTTGTACTCAAAATTTCAGTTGTCACACCTGACTACAGAGCTCTATGGATCTTTCTGTTTGTGTGTCCCCAGCACTACAATTACAGACGAAACATTCATTCAGGGTCACTGATCCCTGCTCAGGTCCTGATGCTGACAAGGAGCACACTCTGTCCACTGAACCACCACACTAGCTATACAACATCATGGCTTTAGAAGTGTAAGGCCCAGTTTAGAGGGTAAATATCTGTAAATGTTTATTATTTGTGATTATCAATACTTTCTGTTAAATTCATGGAGATGTCTACATCTTAAAATTTAGCAAAGTTACTCTAGAGTTGTATCAATAATCATCAAACAACACCATGGCTTATATCTCTCTTTTTTTTTTTTGCTGTGAGATATGAGAAAAGAATCTCATGACTGCTCACACAGATCGCTTAAATCAGGTTGTTTTAGCTCTGATATCTACATTACTGTGTTGCTAGATTTTTATAACAGTTTTAAGATGAGCCCTGTTTTCCCTGAATGTATTTGAATGTGTCTTCTGAAAGAAAATTGTCAGCGTAATGCTTTGAATTTTCATTATTTTATTGAAATATCTAAATTCCATTTCACTCCACATGCCAGGCAGGGTGTCTCACAGAAAGTGAGCATTTCGTAAAGCAGAGAATTGGCTGAGGAGGCAATGACAGCTAAGGCAGAAGTAAATAGATTTCCTACACAAGATCTGTGGCTGTCAGTGCTGTCAGATTTTGCTTTCATGATATGCTCTCCATTTTAAATCCTTGGCAAGCCGTTATCTTGCCTTCTTTTGACTTCATTTATTCTCATAGTGATATAAAATAGAAACTGAGATAGAGATAGATATAGATTAGATAGATATTAGATATAGATATAGATATAGATATAGATATAGATATAGATATAGATATAATATAGATATACATATACATATACATATATATACATAGATATACATATAGATATACATATAGATATACATATAGATATACATATAGATAGATAGATATAGATATAGATATAGATATAGATATAGATATAGATATAGATATAGATATAGATATAGATATAGATATAGATATAGATATAGATATAGATAGATAGATATAGATATAATATAGATAGATATACTAATATATATTAGTGTGCCATATGCTTAATAACTTTATATTCTGGAAACTATGTATCCCTAGCTATCATAGAAACTCTAGTGATATCCGTTCCAGGAACCTTACATGAAGAATCCCTCGGGGTCCCACACTTCATTCATTTCTAATGTCAACTACACTTTTTTAAAACGTTGGAGGAATGTGTAGAGTATGTACCCTTCAGTGCTACTAGAATGTGACTGTACTTTTGTTGTTTTAATTCAGCTTTCGGTAGTTAATACAGGTTTTCAGGTATACAACTTTCAATTTAAACTCTCTAACATCTTTGTACTCCCAATTCTAAAGAAAATTCAGTCATCTGATTTGCCGTCATTACACCGGCCCTCATTAGTATAAGGTCTTTGTTATCCTTTCTCACAGGATTAGTTTGTCAAAATTTTAAATACTTTTAGGATATGATGGCATTAAAAACAAACAAACAAACAAACAAGCACAACGTTCTTTGTCTCTATTATATAATGACTTCTTCCAAATATCCTGCCAAAAGTGGGCGTATGATCAAAAGTAAAACAAACCCAAACACACATTGAATGATCACTAAGTTTATAATTCTTGCTCTCCTTTTCCATTTTCGTTTAATATTTAACTCTTAGATTTCCCCTCCTCTTCAAACACAGATTATTTCCTCAAATATTTTTGCAGTTGTTGTTTTTAAGTTTTGATTTCATTGAGAAATAGAAATTAGTTGTTACATCAATGGCTTTTCCATGAATCAGCTTGCAATATTTTTTTTAGCCACCTGAATTCTGAGCCTGCCTGAATTCTGAGGAGGGAGCCTAAACTACTCTTTTTCCATTCCTTTTATATTGGTTCCCAAATCTTCAAATATATATATATATATATATATATATATATATATATTATATATATATTTGAGAACTTTCACCTTTATGATATGGTTCCCTTTCTCTAAGACTTTGATCTACAGCATAGTCTCAAAGTATAAAAGAGAATCAAGAAACAATATTCCCCAAAATAAAGCCAAATTACATCCAACCAATCTCTGATATCCTTACCATCTTGAACTCACTAGAGTATTCTTTGTTCCTTTAAAAAAAATCTTCAATATATTTTCTTGCTCTATTTTCTCTTTTACTTTTGATTCCATCCACTTTTACCTTCACCTCCTCAGTCAACAGCATTCCACAACACATTTACATTATGAAGCCCAATACTTAAAATTTTAAATCCTGAATTTGAGAATGAATATAGCTGGAACTAAGATTCCCACTTATTTCCAAAAGGATATTTGAATTTGTGTGCTAAATAATAAGTCATTATTCTCCTTATAAAAACTAGAGCAAGTCTTTGTCATTTTATTGTTGTATTCTCAACAAATTTAGATCTTCTGAATGGCAATGGAACAGAACTCAGTTCTTAAAATTTCTTGGCACATTTTTTTTTTCTTTTCAGTAGATTAGGACGCCATAATTTACATCTTTCAACAAAATATCACCAATCACATTCTAGCTTTGCATGTCTCCATTTTTTTTTAAAATTTAGCCCATTCTTTGGCATCCCTGTGCTGGGTAAACCAAGACAGGCAGCTGTTGAGGATTAGTCTTTAGAGACGTGACCAGGGTGGATTCAGATACCTACAAGCGCTGCTGCCTAAGGTAGCCAGTGATTAGAGAGGCTGCTCAGTACACTTTTGTTCTGAGGGAACAAAGCTTAATTTACTGGGGTTGGCACTCTGTGTGGCCAGTGGAAAAACTGCACTTTTTAACTCCTTGGGACCAGTGAGAAGGAGAAGACAAGGGAGAAAATAGACACACAAACACACACACACACACACACACACACACACACACACAGACACACACTGAATAGGTGAAACAAAAGGTAGAGTTCAATAACTTTATATCCATAAATATACATGCATATATCATACACACATATATGTATACAGACCTACAGAGTGACATATACATTTTCACACATGGAATTATTAGAACAAAGCTCTAACAAGCAGACTTAAAGTACAACACACACAATTGGTGGATGGAAGGAACAATGTTTCCCTTTTGCACAAACTTTATACATATGCATGTAGCTGATGGATGGGAGAAACAATGTTCCAGCCACACCATACCATACCATACTTTCTTCTTTTCTCATGACTTATATCCCAGCAAAGTCTTTCAAGCAGTATACAATTAAAATGCAATTACGTGCTAGTTTTCTTCTAGTGAATGATTATGAAAAAATAGTGTGTTTTCCAATACCTTTACAAGAACTAACATTATGTAGCACAGGTTAAAAAAAATTATTCTAAAAAACCCATGTACACACATAACCAACCAACTTCTTATAGATTAACAAAGTGTAAGCAAGCAAGATAGCTTGCTCATCCAGTTTCTCTTACTGACAACTGACAGCCAGGAATTTGTAGTTACAAAATTATTTCATTATTTACCTTTAAAAATAATCTTGCAAAAATCTTAAGAGAATCACAAATCTAAACTCTTATATATAAAAATCTGTAATATCTACCTTAAATCCTCAAACTGCATATCTACTCATCAGCAATTCTCAATAAATCATATCCGGAAGCTGCGGGCAAAAATGAGTGTAAGAAGTCAATCCAGCCTCAGTGAGAGTCATGTCAGTCAGTGTTGCCAATGTTCTTGTTCCCTGACCATAAATGGTCAGTAGTTTAATAAAAGTGTGCCTTTCTGAACTATGTATTCATTCCAGTGTGGTGGTCATTGTTGACAATCTACATCTCTAAGTTCTTCTCTAGGATGGTGATACAATTATTATTCTGCTCCAGCAGTATTGACTAAAAGAGATCAAGCATTATTATTGTGAATGCCAGAGTTACCCTCCAGTAAGGAACCTGAAGACCGTTTAAAGTTTTCATATAATTCTTAAATTAAGAGGAATGTGAAGGCAGCAAGCAGAGCAAAACTCCATAACAACATAAACTCCTCAGGATACATAGTCCTTAGGAATATGTCACACTGAAGCGCCACCCCCCATGTGGCTGTGGTAAATTGTGGGCTGCATTGCATGAGTTTAAAGCCATTTTTCCTTCCTACTGCATGGTCCTTGGCACCAAGCCAAGATAAGGAATTATTTGTAAGTTCCCTTTCACATCAATATGAAGTATCATTTAGTATATTTAAAAATATATCACAAGGCTTCAAAATTCTCAGATCAGAAATGATGCATCTGTGTATGTTTTCCAAAGCAGACTTTAAGCATTTTAACCATTGATCCATTTATATACACCTCCCCCTTTTGAAAGAATAGCAAATTTGAATAGTAATAAGAAAAACATTCAACCTGAAACAAGTTATATGAGCTTCATACTCTATTTAGTCTATCCATACTGTTTGTAAAAAAAAGAAAATATCTTGGGAAACTGAGAAAAATTTATATGTTAGCAGTTATGACATTTATAAAGAAAATGGAAAATTCACTACCATTAGTAAAGTTTGTGATGAGGATTTTCCTCCAGACTAATTTCTATGAGGAAGCCTGAGAGAAGGTATGCACTTATTGAAAACATAATGAAGCAGTAGGTAACTAAGTGGGATGAAAGGAGTTTTAGCATCACCATGTATGATGACTTTTTAAAAGAGTATTGATGTCAATGTATGATCATTTTTCCTTTGAAATAAACAATCTGATAGCATTCATAACTTCCATCCTTGCACCAAGCCAGCATCATCAATTTCTGAGTTGATGGACTGTTCTGAAATGCTTTGACTGAAACAGGTTCTAGAATGAATCAAAATAAATAATTGTGGAGCAATCAATAATGCTATACTGGTATTTCATTTTACTGTGAACACTCTCAGAGATTATGGTGTTATCCTCAGAAAAAGAGACTTGGGGAAAATATATATTTGTAAAACTTAAGGAAATTACCTCAGGTTGATATGTGAATAGAAACTTGCTAAGAAAATTTATAAATATGGTGCTAAATAGACATTTTCTTCCCAAAATAATATATATGATTCATGAGTATATGCTAAGTGAAGGATGTACCAAGATACCTTTGGAATACTTGAATTTTCTTACCATGAAAGGCCCAGAAATGGTAAGAGAAAAAGGCATAATTTAATATTATAGATGCAAATAAATCGGTTTTGGTAAGTATATATCAAAATTACTTCAAATAGCCTCATTGTTTGACATAATACAATATTAAATTATTCATATGAGTAATGCTAATAATATAGGGGTTCAGAGTTTGAAGAATAAAGGTGATGGTTTAAAACAGTTTCTAAAGAATACAAAAAATAGAAAATATCAATATATATATATATATATATATATATATATATATATATATTTATTCTTCACAAACAAAATGTTTACTTTATAGCATAATTTTTGTCTGTTTATGAATGTTCTAACTCTCTCACCCCTCTACAATGTAAGCATTGCATGAAGTGTACTATGTCATGATCAGATGCCTGCAATCAAACTGGAATTCATTAAAATTAGTAGATTCATTCAAATACACAATAAATATTATAAGAAATGATGTACTTCCACTTTTAACACATTCTCGTTAAATAAATTGCAAGTAAATAAAATTTTTATGAGGAACTAGTACTGTGGTAAATAAGGGGTAAAAGAGCAAGGAGCCCAGTACTGTCTTTTCACATAAAATTATTAAATATTAAAAATATACTGGTGAATAGCCTTATCTATTTCAGTGAGGTTGATTTTATATGATGACATTTTTTTGACAATGACTGTCAGCCAATGTCTGATTCACCTGAGAATTTAGGCTAGGTGGGTGGGCGGTCTTGTCATTTTGACATTGTATTAAATGATTCTGAATTTTATATGTTTTGTGTATATATATTTAGTAATAAAAAAATAAACTTGTGACAGTGCATAGTTTTCAAAACATTTTGAAAAAGTTAAATTGTTTATGTTATGTAACTTATATAAAGATCATTAAAGTTTAGACCAAGGAAGATATTATTTCCCCTTTTAGTTTTAAAACCAATTTTACAGAGTTTGGGTCTCTTTATGTAGTAGTCCAGTCTTTACTGGAACACATCAACTATGGGGTTTCATTGCCCTTGATTTGGTTGTGCACCTCCATACCTAAATGTTTTCTTACAAACCAAGAGAAATGCAGGGAAAGAAATACATACATGGCTAAAAAGAACCTAAGAAATGCATGTCTGCATACTCAATAGATTGCATATCATTAATTATACTTAATAAACATTCCTTATTTCAATATTTCCAAATATCTTAAAATTATCTTTTTATGCTGATTAGTTTAAATTAGAACATAAACAGTACCACCATATTCTATTTGATCACAATGAATGGGTGTTACTTTTTCAAAAAACTAATTAAGATGACCATATTCTTTAATGGAACTTAGAAATATTGCTTCATTCATAAGAATATAAGCAAACTAACAATTCATAGATATGTCTTATTCCTTTTACTTTCAAATGTATCTATCCAATTTTTATGTATCTAAACAATTCATGCTGTTTTTCTATGGCAATTTTTTTTATCATTTTGAATCCTGCAGGACACAGGAGAAGTACTCAAGCAGTACTTAAGAAATAAATATATTAAATATTTAATATATGTAGCATTGATTGTACACTTTCTAATTTTGTTAGTGTGTTGAAATCCATCTATCAGTTATGGAGGTCTATCAACCAGCTTTTGTTTTATTGCCCTAGTAACATAGAACCTTGGTCTTCTGAAAAAATCTTGCAAGTACTGGAAGAAGTGAGTCAGGCTTTAAGGAGAAGCAAGAGGGAAGTGGGCTGGATTATTGCTTTAAGTACATTCATTGCTACTACCACTGCTTCTACAATTGCTTTGACACAATAAGTTAAGACAGCTACTTTCGTTAATCATTTAGCAAAAAATGTTACTAATGTTTTGAATATACAAGAGGATTTAGATGGGCATTTAAAACAACAGATTGATGTTCTTTATCCTATTCAAATTATTGGAAGGAAGTTTCGAGTTTAAGAGTAAGGAGCCATCTCGAGTGTAATGCCAAATACCATTGGATTCATGTTAGCTCTAAAATTTACAGTGATTGTCATTATAATTAGGAAAAAGCTTAAAGACAATTGGGGATATTTAGCATAATTCTAACACCTCTCCGGATATTTTAACTTTGCATAATGAGATTATGAATTTAAAGAATGCTACTCTGTTGAGCTTTGATGCTGCAGATAATCTGATAAAATTATCCATGACTGGATGTCAGTATTTCCATTTTGGTCAAGCATCAAGAATGGCATATATAGCTTGATCACACTAGCCCTTTTTTTCCTGGAAATAATTTTATTCCTGTCCATTGTGATGGATTGTGTTCCATCAAGATGTTGGAAGCCAAAGTACATGGCTTGAACCTGAAAATGGACCCCGAGACTTAGTTATTAATTTCACAGGCTGGCAAGCCAAGAATAGGTAAGAATCTGCACAGAGACTTACCAACCTAAGACACAAGTGCATTGCTTTTGATAATGAAGATTCCATGACAGATAAGGAAAGAATTCTTGTCTGAATGACCTAAGACAGCTCAGTCTTGTTAATGAAATAAAGAAGGGGGAGAGGCGGAGAGCCTTTGGGTCTGCTTGATAAGAATCTGACTCTCAGGGTGCTGAGATAATCTACAGAATGGATGAAAGCCTAATGTTTCACTGGAATCTAGTCTCCTGTGAATGGGGTCAGAAAATGAAGAGATGCTAAAATAGGTAGTCTGGTACAGAGCTAGGAATGAAAGGAGGGGATGGATTTGGAGGAGAGGAAAAAGAGTGAAGATCTAAATAGCACCTATATGGTTTTATGGCCTACTTTCTTCCCTGGCATGCTTGACTGTTGTCCTTCTGAGTGAACAACTGTTGGTACTTAGGGCTCAGGGAACATGATAAGTGAAGAGATGAAGAAAGTTTTGAAAAGAAAAATCTATATGTGATGTATTGGAGTTGGAGGAAGATAGAATTAGGAGGCAGAAAGGAATTGGAAGCAACAGTGCTGGGTATTAGGATGGGGGTTTAGATTTGGAGGAGTGGAAGAATAGGTGAAAATTAGTAGTTATCTTGCACTTTCCCTGGACAGAGGGTTCCCTGGGAATGCATGCTGGAGTTGTAGACTGGGTTAAGTCAGGGGAAAGAAGATTGGAGGTGATGATCGTGTGAGCTTCTTAAGATTGGAGCATGGAGAAGCTGATGCAGCATGTGGTCTGCTACAGAGCTAGCGGTGACTGTAGGTTTACATTTGGAAAAGATGATGGAGTTATGAGTATCTGCAATTTGTTTACTTTCCTGGCCTTAATGGTCTGCCTGTTTCCAGTTGCCAGGAATTGTATTTTGAAATGTGATGCTAAAGTAAAGCAATGAGTGGTAGAGAGGAAGAGGAGGGGAAGATTTGTGAGATCCACTGTGGGTGGCAAAAGAGAGACAGAGTTTTCATTCAATTAGTTCTCTTAGTACTTTTAGATGCCCACAAATATACTGAACTGTAATTAAATTTATCACTTTCTTAATATATATAATACTTAATATATATAATAATATTTTAATTAATCTAATCTGTTTTACTTAGTGTAGGCTTAGATTTTCAAAGCTTAACTTATTTAGGATTCTTAGACACTTCAACCTCTCTTATAGCCCACAAACAAACAGTAGGGGAATAGTGGTTAATAGGACAAAGGGGTGTGGACCTGCTTAGAATTAATTAGTTCTTTGGAGTGATTCCAATATTTGTTGTGAGGGTATCAGCTGTTCCATCTAATAGCAAACACTAAACAAAGTTTAGCAGTAATCAACACAAGTAAGTGGAGCAGCAAGATTCGGACAGAATACCACTAGAAGGTCTTTGGTATGTTTCTCTATATGAATGAAGACCCGTGAAGACCAGCAAAGCACTGCAAGGCTTAGCAATGCAAAAGCATCCTTTCACTGTCTGGGGGTTCTACCTGTATTCTTTCCAAACATTTTCCAAACACAGGATAGCTTCTAGAGAAACTCCATATGACACAACTGAGTTTCCAAAGAAACCAGAAATTTCCACTTCAACATATTAATCACAAGTTTACATAGCAGTAGTTTGTGTATGTATACTTGTACCTTCAAATTGTTGAGGCACACACACACACACACACACACACACAATACACTCACACACATGCTTGTGAAGTCAATCCACTGAGGTTGATTGTTTACTTCCATCTTTTCCATTTTCCCCCACTTTATTAGTACATTGGAGTAAGACAAGTGTTAGCTTTAAATCTGAGTCTGGTCAATTTGCTACATTACCTGGCTACAAGGCTCCCATATCAGAATTACTGATCCATGCCAATAGACTCAGCTGAACATGGGTACTTAGGGATCCAGCTAGATTCCCCTATTATTTGAATAACAATTGATCAACTTAGTCATCTCTATCCCCCAAAATTATTCTTTACTTTATCAAGTCAAAAATGATTCTGGGATTTGTGTGTAAATATTTATGTGATTACAGATTTAATTTTTCATCAATGACACCATAATTTAATTTTCAATGCATTATCTTGTATACTTCCTTTAATCACAGATTTTATTCTTGCCATTTAAATGAGAACTCAGATGCTTCTATTAGATCTTGTATGTTTTGTTCCCTATTTTTTATCTCCCTTGGCTTGTTTTGATAACCTCATAAGGAAATTGAAATTGTTGTAGATTTTACCTGAACTTTTTTCCACTTTAAATATTTTAAAATACAGTGTGCTCCCACATAACTCTGGCTGATTATGAATGAATTATCAGTTTGTCTCCTCTAGACTGAAAGCTTTCTATAAGATTCGCAATTAATTCAATCAACTTTTCCTCACCAGGCCTACTACTAATCAGCTTCTATTTCTTAATTCTCCATCATAAGTTGGGCTTTGCTTTACAGCAAACACTGGACTGTACCAATATCACAGTGCACGTGTCATATCTAGATCTGGGTAAATACAATCATGCCAAATTTTAACATACTATTGGGCATGACTATTTAAGTATTCACAAATGCAATAAATACTGAATATCAGAATTTCACAAAATCTTTTCTATCCTGCTCTTCATTTTCAATCGACTACCCTCTCTTATTCGGTAGCATTCAATGCTATACTACAGAATATTCCACATCTTCCAATTCTACTTTTTCTGATGAGTAAGGAATCAGAGCTCTTGATGCATACTTTATGGAAGTTATAACTTCTAGGAGATTGTAAGAGACTGAGAGTTGCTTAGAGATGTCTTAGTGTGCTTGATTTTCTATAATCTTATGCTGTTTAATTATTATAGAGTATAAATTTAATTTCCAAGTTTCTGGTGGTTATAATCCTCTAGATTGAGTTATACATGTCTAGAAAAGTCATGTATCTTGTCTCATTCATGCTACTTGTTATTTCTTCTCCTTGTTTAGAGTTCGAATGCTTCATCTTCACATGAATGAGAGGGAAAACTCTCATATCCATTATCTATTTTCTCATCTCCATAAAGGAGTATTACCCTTGTGATTTAAACAGTCATAAGAAGAAATATGATTAATTCTTTGCATGAACTTGGCCAAACATATTTCAACCATAATATTTCATCTCATTGCTAATTTATAAGTAAAACTAAGGCTCAGTCACCTCCTAGATAAAGAAATGACAATTTTTCAAACTTGATGAAAACTAATATATTAGCTAAGATAAAGCAGTTGACAATTAACCAATATTTATTGTTGCTTTTTGTACATTTTAAAAAACATTTGTTCTATATATCAGAAATATTCAGGACAAAATTACATAATTTTAAAGAAATTCAAAGTAATGTTATCTATAATCAATATATGGATCTATCTATCATCTATTTATCATCTATCTATCATTTATTATCTATTATTCTACTGTCATTAATCTAATCTTATCTGCTTGCTTTCACAAATAGAAGATCCTTTACCATGTTAAGAAAATCTGCCACTTGGTCTTGTGGAATGAGAGCAGTGTAAAAAGTTTGTGATTAACCCTTTCACCCCACAAGTTTCATTCTCTTTAAACTCAGGATAAATTTTTTAGTTGATATGCCATTATTGTGAACACATTTATACTTATTTTCTTGGTTCTTTATTCTTGATATGTATGCTATTTTATAAATAATGATCTCTCATAAAAGTTAGTACAAATAACTACATAATGTTTTCAGGCTCTAAATAGAGCTGTCATATATTTCCCATTTCTCCTGTTCATTTATACAAATATGGTCATTTTACTGTTTATAAATTTGTCTCTTCTTGAATACTCTCCTTATCTTTAATGACAAAAAAAAAACCTCACCTAAATATATTCTGGTTTTGAAAATGGCAATATGATTATAAGTAGATATATACAAATGATCAGCATGATACATCAGAATGGAAGAATTTCACAGTACCTTATATACATATTGCACATATAATTTTCTATATACATGGAAAAACTTTGTCTGTATTTGTCATAGTCCCAATGTTCTTAGATTTTAAAATCTGACATAATTGCCTGTGTATCCTTTAAAAGTGATATCTCTGACCACTACTATGAGAGTTTTAATTATGTGTTATACACACAAGATGTCTCAATAATAACAATCTCTATACCATTTCGAAAATTAATGTGGAGGTTACACCAAAATTTAAATATGTTCAGGACCTAAGATCATGGTAACTAACTGACATTGCATTTTAATAATAATATTATGGCTGTGACCTTCCACCAGTAGGTGTCAAGTTTAATAATGTTTTCATTCTTTACATGATATGTGACATTTGAAGGGATTTCTTCTCCTCATAGATTTCAAATTCATGAATGTGGTTAATTAGTTCTACAATTCTAGTTAGAACAGATAGGGATATTTCCATAAATAATATAAGCATCAATTCCTATTGACTTTCTTTTTCCAATGAGTTGTAAATTCCTTTGTTTCTGCTTATATGGGTAATAGACAACTGAGCTTCAGTAGCTCTGAATACACATATGCCAAGGTAGAGTCTCTGACTGATTTGATGCTGTCTACCTCTGTGACACATCAAGCTGAAAACCTTTCTGCTTGTCTATCGATCTACACATTTTAGATGAGTTTGACAAGCATGCTATTTTAGCAAGAAACAATACAAAAAGGGGAGAAAAAAATCCTTCATTGTATTTAAGCCTGAGGCTGTTCGGGGCTGCTGCCTAGGGGGATTGCCTTCTTTATAGGATGCAATTGTTATCTAAGCTGAAATCTCCAATACACCTGAATTAGTTTCAATTACTTTAAGTTAAACATGACCTCAAGGTAGCCTTTTATATTAATTGGATAACCTATTGATGTTATTTTATGAAAATGACCCAAAAGTACTAGAAATTGTAAATAAAAGGAGTTGAATAAAGTAAACTGTTATCTAATGTGCAAAGTAAGAAGATATTCTATATGTTAGTGTTCATTTTTGTTCTATGGCCCTCTGTAATGTGCAGTTTAGAAATTTATTTGAAGTTTGATTGTATAATGTTTTACACTTCATTATATCACTACTTTCAAATATTTAAAACCTCTTTCAAAATTGACCACACATTTTCATTTTATTTATACTTTATGAACAGATTAATAGATTTTTGCTACAGACAAATACTTCAGAAATAATTTTGAAAAAGTTTTGATTGTAAATTCACTTCTTTCATTTTCTTGTTGAAATCCAAATGATTAACACATTTTCTTAAAAATACTATAGATCTAGGCATAGGAGCATATGCTGTTAATCACAGCACACAGGACGCAGAAAACTAGGGCATCTTTGTGAGCTCCAAATCAGCCTGATAGACATAAAGAGACTCTGCTTCAAATAGACCAACAAACAACAAGCCTAAATGCTGTGTTAATTGTTTAATAAGTGGGGCTGTGCAGGCGATCATCTAAGCTGCAGAGGCTCTGCCTAGCCCAGCCGCCATGTTTCTCAGTCAGAAGACAAGTGTGTGCTGCAGCTAGAAATGAATGGCCAACAAGAAACACCAACCCTGCCACCCATGAAATGTCAGCATGGGAGATGGCTCAATCTCCCATGCTGTCTCTGCAAGGCTGGACATTGCCCAAACCATCCCGCCATCCATGCAGGATCAGTAAAAAAGATGAGACTCTAATGCTTAAAGATTAATCAAAGGATTATATATTTGATAAGGATCAGTAACAAGATACCCATACAATCAGAAGTGTAACCAATACCCAACCTAGATATACTACCTACTTTTGACTGCTACAGACATCTGCCTCCATCTCCTCTCTCTCTTGTTCTCCTCTCCTGTCTCCTAGCTCCTGCTCTTCCTTTTCCTCCTCTCCTCCTTAATCTTCTTCTTCCTCTTCCTATCCTAACTCCTCCCACCTTAGTCCTCCTACACCTAAAGGGTTGGTTTATTTATATAAATACCTATTTGATGGAAGATGAATTAAAATGAATAACATTTCAATGCATTATACATAGATTATTTCAAAATGTAATTCTATAGCTTATATTGTTTAAGTATTCTCATATAAGTGCACATATAGGCCCAGTGCATGGCTTATTCCATAAAGGTTTCTTGGTCAGTCATCATTAACTACATTTTATTTTCAGGGCCCATGTCATGGAAGGAGAGAAAGACATACTTTTTTTTTTTGCCCTTTGCTCTCTCCAAATACCTCATAGAAGTGTGTTGACTCTGATACACATAGAATAAAATAAATAAAAATGTTAACATTTTAAGTGCTTCATATTGTACTATGCTTTAAAGTTGAATATCATATAACTATATATGGAATATATATGTGTGTGTATATGTGTGTTTTCTCAAAATCATAATTGATTAAATATGTGCAAAATAAAAAATGATCTTTCATAGTTTACTGATTGTTGCGATTTTTACCAGGTGTGATGTAGATGTAACTTTTGTTCACAACATGAAGTGATGAGGTAAGAACTGCAGACAAGCTGTGTGTATACACAGCTTAGACTGAGGCCAGAGCATTTCTTTCTCTATTCTAACTCTCCATAGGCCTAGACCTGGAAGCGTCTGTACATTCTAATTTTCTAAACTGACTCATTCAATCCAGCTACTCTTGACTTCTGACTGAATTGCTCTGCTTGGCCTCAGACTAACTTGAGCAATATATTTTAATCTTCTTGCTTCTTCTCATTCTCTGGCATATTCTGTGTTTATCTTGTTTTCTCTGCAACCTGTCTCTGTAAAATTCTCCTGATAAATCAATAATACTCACATACAATTCCTTTCTCTATCACACAGAGCACTACTCTTCAGGTGCATGTCTTTCATGTGCTCTTCTTCTGTGAATTAGGATATTGTAACACATGCAAATTTGTGCTGACTCATCTTTCTTTGATTCATCAGTTTGTCTGCACCTCACTTAGACTTCATTGGCGGGAGGGGGTTAGGGAATAAAGTTCTATACTAAGGACATGTCTATATGTCAGCTAGAGGTATTAAAGGTTTGTCAATTCTGCCTGTTCAGGTTGACCTACAAGGAGTTTGCATGTGATCCCTTGCTAGAGCAGTGATATTGCAAGATTAAAATTATTCTACAGTGTGACAATCAAAAATACTCAGATCTAGGCCTGATGCTGTATACCTAGAAGCTCAGCACTCAAAAGACTGAGTCAGGGAATAGTAATGGGACGTTCAGGCACAGGCAACATTGTCATTTTCTTAGTGATAACATACCCATTTAATATAATATTATGAACTACTAGGATATCTAAAATTTTGTTTCTAATTCAAGAAGCATTTGTTATGGAATAAGTTGTATCACATTGTAGTAAAAGACAATGATAAGTAATGTAAATGTAATGCTAAAAACAATAAAATATTAACTTTAAGGGAGGTTAAAAATCTGAAATCATGTATTATGAGTCTCTGACTGGCATAAGTCATCTTAACTTTTACCAAAGGTCAAAACAAGCTCTGTAGACATGCAGGAAATCATATGATGTTATACCAGTGCCACATGAAAAATAATTGTTTGTATACAGTGTTTAATATTTATAAATGAATAAGATTTCTAGGGTTAAGTATTCCTCTATTATGTCAATATCCTTTTTCAATTTAATTTTTTTAGTTTATTCACTTTACATTGTGCTCACTGCCTACTCCTAGTCATCCCCTTCCATAATTCTTCCCTTTTCCCCTACCCCTTTCTTCTGAGTGGGTTAGGGGCTCCCTGTGCATTACTCCCCCACATACTCCCGCCCTTCAAATCATTGAGAGCCTAAGCACTACCTCTCTGAGAGCCCCAAGCATCAAGATTAGTTGACTCTATTGGTCTTCCTATGGCATTCTTATCCCCTTTGGGACCCACAATATTTCCTCCTTTTTTTCTCCAAAATAATCCCAAGCTCCATCCACTGTTTGGCTGTAGGTGTCTGTATCTGTCTGAGTCAGCTGCTAGATGGAACCTCTCAGAGGATAACATGCTCCTGTCTGCACATATAACAGAATATCATTAATGGTGTTAGGGAGCGGTGCTTGGCTGTGGGATGGGTCTCACTTGGACCAGTTATTGGTTGGCTATTCCTCAGTGTCTGCTAACTCCTTGGTGCCTGCATATAACATTTCTATGACTCAGTGCTTCTGATGGTATCACTTCAAAATGTTAATGATAAATTAGTACAATTGACATTAGACAATATGCTTGTATGCTTTATATCTATTTATTAATAATCCTGGCAAAATAATACTATTTTATTTCTTGGTGAATGAAATCATGAATGTGGTTCTTCATCATCTAAGTAGAACTTTTGGAATACTACCTACAGAATAACAAGAAAGCACAAAATAAAATAGTTACATATAACACACTTTAACTTCTTTCCTATGCATTTTCCTTTATCATAGACACAAAATCATATTGTCCTTTCTCCAACCGTCTCATATGGCATATCTATTCCCTGCCTTAAAAATGAGTAGAGGTTGTTATAAAGGTGTTACTTGTATTTTTTTAAGTAACACAGAATGAGATCTTGGGAACTAAATGAGATTTTGCTATATATTTTATCATTTAAAAATGTTATAAGGGATTTTCTACTAATAAAGTTACCACAGTATTTTATTTATAAATTCCAATATTCTAAAACTATCTGTTTTTTAAGTGATAATAACTTTCTTGAGGAATTGCTTCAGATTGTTCAGATCAGCTGTTATTTTAGGAGAATATATATATATATATATATATATATATATATATATATACATATAATGTTACATCAAAGGTGGATACAGATTATTAACATGCTTTAAAATTAATAAGACAAAATAAAGTTGTAATAAACAGGTACAAATAAATTTTAAATGTGATTTCTTTCTATAATTTGCAAATGATTTTCTCATGTATTTCTAAACATGACTGTGGGACTGCTTAAGGGTATCTTGTTCTTGGCTGGGCATGGGCTTGGAACCTCGAGACTCCAAGGGAGATATGGCAGGAGTTCAGCCATATCCCCAGAACCCAGGGTCCTGACAAGCAATCTAATCTCCATGGACCTACATTGTCAGTCAGGTAGGCCATTACAGCCCCTCCCAAAGTGCAAAACTAAAGGGTGTGAGTATAGGCCTCAGGCTCTAGAGAGATTTACATACAATGAAGGCCAGAGGGCGGAGCCAATAAAACCTTCCCCAGAACCTCCCCCTTTCTCCCTCCGTATTTAACTCAGGTCAGCCCTGAGTTTCAGGGGGTACATCCGATCCATCCACCACCTGCCATGAAAATAAACCCTTTTGGAACCAAGGACTTCCTCATATCATTGGGGCTTGCCGTCGCCGAAGCTTCTAGCCTCTGAAACCTTTGACTTTCTCCTTCATGTGGGACCTGCCACTTGGAAGCCTCCAGGACTCGGTGGCTCCAGTTTTCCATATTTGGCGCCCAACTTGGGACCTTGAACAGCCATGCAGCTACAGAAACTAAACAAGCTAGCTGAACAGTCATCTCTCAGCCAAGCAAGTATAACAGGGGAACACTTTCCACAATTGAAGGCGCCAGGGTTCTATCTGTCTCTCTCTTGGTGCACGAGTTGCCAGCTGAGCTCGCACATCCCCATCTCTGTTTTGCTGTGCCCCCCCAACCCAGTGGTGTCTGAGGGCTCCAAATAGAGACAAAGTTCTCCCCATGGGGCCACAAACCCTTTCAACTCCTTCCTTCTTTTATCTAACTCCTCCTTCATTGTCAGCCATGAAAGGGTTGCCATTGACCTGGAACCCTGAAACTACAGGTGTTTGGCCACGTACCCAGTACCCAGGGCCCTAAAATGCGACTCATTTCCATTTAACCTGTACCTTCAGTCATGTAAGACACAGGTAGAGGGATGTGACTAAGAGTTCTCTGCCTTGAGATTTACATATTAATAAGGCCAGTGGACATAGCTAATTAAATTTTCCCCTCCTTAGGCCCTCCTCTTTCCACTCCCAAATATAAGGGAGTTCCTCCTGGCATTTGGGGACGGCGCACATCATCCAGATACAACTATCGTCATGATCAATAAAACTATTATCTTGATTCCACGTGTCTCTTGAAACATTGGACTTTCTCGTACATGGGTAAACTCCTTGGCAGGAAAAGCTCCAGTCCGGGACTCTGCTGCGCGGACCCAGCCATGGAATCTGGCTCCACTGCCGCCAGCAGGACTCCGCCTCTCTCTCACTGCATTGGCCTGTGGGCTGCTGCAGGCCAGGGCCGGGTCACCCCCTACCCTTGCACCCGTGAGTTTTTTTAATCCACACTTCATGGGAACCACATGATCAGTTCAATGGATAGCTGTGAGCATCCACCTCTTTATATGTCAGAATCTGGCAGACCTCTAAGGAGACAACTATATCAGGTTCCTGTCAGCATATACTTCCTGAAATCTATGTCAGCTTCTAACTTTGGTGACTGCACATGGGGTGGATACTCAGGTGGAACAGGCTCCAGATGACCCCTCTTTTACTTTCTTTCCCAAGCTTTGTTTCCATATTTGCTTCCATGAGAATTTTGTTACTCCTTCTAAGAAGGACCTAAGTACTCACACTTTGGTCTTCTTTCTTCATGAACTTCATATGGTCTTTGAGTTGAATCTTGGGTATTTCAATCTTCTGGGCTAATATCCAATAATCAGTGAATGAATATCATGTGTGTTCCTTTATGATTGGGTTACCTCACTCAGAATGATATATTCTAGTTCCATCCATCTGCCTAGGAATTTCTCAAATTCATTGTTTTTAATAGCTGAGTAATACTCCATTATGTAAATGTACCATATTTTCTGTTTCCATTCCTCTGTTGAAGGACATCTTGGTTCTTTCTAGCTTCTGGCTATTATAAATAATGCTGCTATGAACATAGTGGAGCATATGTCCTTGTTATATATTGGAGCATCTTCTGGGTATATGCCCAGGAGTGGGATGGCTGCTTATTCAGGTAATGCTATGTCCAATTTTCTGAGGAACCACCAGAATGATTTCCAGAATGGTTGTACCAGCTTGCAATCCCACCAACAATGGAGGAGTGTTCCTCTTTCTCCACATCCTCGCCAGCATCTACTATCACCTGAGTTTTTTATCTTAGCCATTCTGACTGGTGTAAGGTGGAATCTCAGGGTTGTTTTGATTTGCATTTCCCTGATGACTAAGGATGCTGAACATTTCTTTAGGTGCTTCTCAGCCATTTCCATTTCCTCAGTTGAGAATTCTTTGTTTAGCAATGTACCACTTTTTTAATAGGTTTATTTGGTTATCTGGAGTCAAATTTCTTGAGTTCTTTGTATATATTGGATATTATCCCCTTATAGGATGTAGAATTGGTAAAGATCTTTTCCCAATCTGTTGGTTGCCTTTTTGCCTTATTGACAGTGTCCTTTGCCTTACAGAAGCTTTGCAATTTAATGAGGTCCCATTTGTCAATTCTTGATCTTAGAGCATAAGCCATAGATGTTCTGCTCAGGAATTTTCCCCTGTTCCCTCAGGCTCTTCTCCATTTTCATCCCTTCAGTTCTTTTACAGAGGAGCAATTCTCCTTCAGAGTTTTTGACTGTAGGATGACAGCCCATCCCTCTACTTGATGCCCTGTCTTTCTACTGGAGATGAACTAAACAAGTTCCCTCTTCTGACTATTGCCCATTGAATGTCCCTCCCCTTGAGTCCCAAGAATCTCTCACCTCCCAAGTCTCTAGTACTTTCTAGAGTCACCCAAACCTCCCATTCCCCTGAGGTTGCCTGTTTCAATTTTTCTTCTGGCACTCAGGGCTTCTCTCCTGACCACCAATACCTGATCAGGTATTCTGAATTGAGGCCCCAGGAAATGAGGAGGCCTGGAAGGAGAGGCATCCTCTTGGAGACCCAAGGGAATGAGGAATGGGATAAGGAACTCTGGGAAGGGATACCAGGAGAGGGGCAATGGATGAACTGTAAAATGATAAAAATAATAAAAATGAAATAGAAATTTTTAAGGGAGACTACTAGAATGACAATTATGAGAGAGGTATGACTTTAAGACATGTATTATGTGGTCAAGTGTGTGACTATGAGGGAAAAACTTCAAAAAGTAAATTCTCTATTTCTTCTATGGCATTTCCTTAGTTCAAATTTACATCATTAGACTTGGTGGCCAGCAACTTTGTTACAAATTTGCTGTTGAACCTTCTCAATAGTATTTTAGACACTAAAGAATTATAATGTCTTCAGTGCAATGTTCAGGTTTGATGCAAAACATACATGCAGTATTTATATTGAAATGACTATTATCACCAAGACAACCAATATATTTAATTCACTTAGGGATTTTGTGTGTGTATGTGTGTATATGTGTGTATGAGAGAGAGAAAGAGATAGATAGAGAGAGAGATTTGCAATATATTATTTTATTAATGTACCATAGTCATAATCAAACTGTTGGTTTTTGAGAAATGTTTACAAAATATTTTAGTAAGTATCTAAACTGTATAACTTTGTTAAAGTATTGCTTCAGTTGTTCAGATTGTTAACTTAAAAATGGTTGCCAATATTTGTAAATCTTCATATCGGAAAATAATATTTTATTGTAGTATAATAACTTAGTTATTATATCACTAATTTTAAATGTTTTGATCATCCATATATGTTTTATTATTTTTTACTGCTGGACAAATGGATGTTTCTTACATAATTTATATTGGGGGAATTTATTTTTGTATTTCAAAATTAACCATACTCACTGAAATGATCAAGTTTACTCATATTAAAAGGTAACATGTAGCTGCCTATGGCCACAGATCAACTGGGTTCACCTGAAAGGGGGCTGGGCATGAAAGAGGGACTGAGCGTGAGAAGAGATGGAGCCAAGACAAGGTATTCTGATGAAGACTCAATGCTTTAATGTTCAGCTCTCAATTTAAAGAGGGAGCCCCACCCCCAACACAGAACCCCTTCTTGCCTCAGACTGCATGGGATTAAGGGAACCCATCCTTAGTCACAGCCCGAGTGTCTCAAGGCAAGCTCAGTGGGCAGTCTATTCTTCTTAGTTCCTGTATCAGGCTGTTCATGCAGCCAAGGTGGGTAACACCCCCTGGGTCCTATTATTTTTGGTCTATTGTGATAAACAAGGTCTTTCAGTCATGCTCTAGGCTGGGGGATGGGCACAGTAACAGAAGGAAAGTCCAAAATTAAGATGCAGGTTGGTAACTCAAACCACATGTATTTACTTCGATGAATCTTTTCATGTGAAAAGAGTAAATTAAATCAAACTTCTTCAAAGCATACTTTAATTTGCCATGGTTTGCATTTCATAAGATTTCAATTAATATCCCCAAAGTAAGCATGCAATGTAAATTATGTTTTGTACACTAACAATACACTTATAAATGAAACATCAGATTTCATTAAAAAAAAACTTGTCAACACAATTTATTATACTAAAAATGGAAAAGAAAAACAACAAAAACCTTAAAAATAGGATTTAAAATCAAAGAATCCATTAAAAATGATCTGTCGTTCAGATTGTGATGAACATTGCCTAGAAAGTCATTATGTTGTTCAAGGTAACGAATGTTATCCTCCAGTGTACAAAATTAACTTGGCAGAACTTATGACCTAAACATAAAGAAATTTTATTTTATTTTTCTTTTTTGTTTGGTTGCTTTTCTTTCTTTCTTTTTTTTTTTTTCCTTTTTTTTTTTTTATTGGAAATTTTTTATTGGAAAATTTTTTTTACATTTCAGATGTTCTCTCCTTACCCCATTTCCCCCTCCCTCCCAGGAACTCACTATCCCTTCCCCCCTCCTCCTGCCTCCTCGTTGGTGTACCCCCTTCCACCCTCCCCTGTACCTCACCTCCCCACCCTCGAGTATCCCCATCCCACGACGTCCAGCCTTCATGGGACCAAGGATCTCTTCTCCCACTTATATATAGCTCCCTTGCATATATAGCTGGAGCCATGGGTCCCTCCCTAAGCGCTCCCAGGCTGGTGGTTTAGACCCTGGGGGCTCTGGTTGGTTGGGATTTTTGCTTTCCTCATGGTGTCATGAATGCTCTCAACTCCTTCAGCCTTCACTCTATCTTCTCCATTGGGAACCCCATGATCAGTTTAATGGTTAGCTGTGAGCATCTGCCTCTGAGTATGTCAGACTCTTGCAGGTTGCTTTTCTTTCTATGATGAAACTCTTCCTAGTAATTGGGGTTAGTTACAACTCACATGTTGGGTCACACCTACCTGTCTGTAATTCTGCTCCCAGAAGATCCAATACCTTCTTTTGCTATACTGGACATGAGTTACATATACAGTACACGGGAAAACCATAAAGGCAAAACAGTCATGCACAGAAATATATTTCTTAATTTTTTAAAAAATCACTTTATTTTATTCTATACTTGAATTACTTCATTTCACATATCTTCCTTGAATTTTACCTCCTCCACAACTCCTCACTCTGCCTACCTCTTCTACTGCCCAATCACCAAGCTCCACTGCAAATAAAATGGGCAGGAACATATCCTGCCACAATTTCTGAACAATACACTCTTTTTGGCCATCTTCTTAATGATCACTAGACCTTGAGTAGGGAAGGAAAATATATATCATCCCTTTAGGGCTGTGAATTCTGTGGTCTCTTAATATTTCCACCTAGGTCAGTTGTAGATTCCTGTTTTACTCATTATCTATTGCAAATAGAAGCATCTCTGGGGGGAGATGAAAGATACATGAGGATAAATTATTAAGAATTGAATATTATGTCCACTAACTAGCATAATTGTAGAAGGTTCTTTCATAGGGTCTATGCTCTAGCTATGTTCTTGGCCCAATAATGTTTCAAGTTATAGCTTTAATGTGGTGGTGCAGGACATAAATCCAACCAGAAATACCTGGTTACTTACATAATTTTGGTGACATACATTATAGTGTCTGTGGGTATGTCTTTCTAAGTCAGTCATGTTTGAAGCTTACATATGGTTCACAACTGGGTGACTGCACATGTTCCAATGGTAGACGATTATTATTACTTCCAATAACGTGCAAAATCTTACCAGTACCATGATTGCTAGGAGTACGTGTGATGCTTCTATGTCTTACCACCTTGATTTTGTGACCTTCTATTCAACTGAAGTATGTGATATTTTCAGGAATAATGTCTTACCATCAAACTCTGGAGAATAACTAGAGGTAATAGAAATTGACTCTAATGCTTGGGATCCTGTACAAGCACACAAGCTAACAATCTCCCATAAAATAACTCATTCCATAATAGCATGTCAATGTGTACAAACAAAACAATATAACATATAAACAAAGTATATAATGCATTGTAATATATATATATATATATGTTTGTGTGTGTGAATATATATATATTAATATTATAGGGCTGGAAAACATTTTTAAGACAAAGTACACAGAAAGAAAAATGAAATAAACCAAAGTATCTAGTAATGTAATTCAGTTAATACAATTTTAGATAGAAAACAAAATATTAATCAACTATATTTTTAGTTTTTACTCTATCCATTTTGACAGAGTATTACCATGAATCCCATAGTTGGGTCAAACTCACCATGGTCTGCTTGCTTCAATCCCCCTATGTTCTGGGAATAAGACACAAGCTATAAACTTCTTCTTTGTATCAAAATGTCAACTATGAATGTAGAAGGCATTGTACAATGAATAGAGTCAAGGAAATGACAAAAGTCAAGGGACATGTTTATCATTTATAAACAGAAGATTGTGAACATGTGCTCCATACTGTCTGTAATAAATTTCAAACATTAGTCTTTTCTATCAAATACTATAAAAGTTGTTTTGAGGACAAGAAATAAAAATCTTTTGGTCTCCCTCCCAACTTTGTAAGACTTGCTAATATTTTCATCATCAGTACCAGGTAAACTTTTCTTAACTCAAAAGCCCACTGCTCTATTCTAGAACTCTGATGACTTGGACCAGTAACCCTTTCACCTTCTTCCATTTTCTATGTACCAATTCTTTTCAGATTATCCCATTGAGAAAGATTGGGAGGTTGGAACCCAGGTTACATGGACCCAGTCACCCCTCTTCCTAGAATAAAAGACAAATACATTTCCTTTTTCAGTGTGTGCTTTTTTTTCCCTGAAAATACTTTCTTGATCAAGAATAAAGTTGGCCTTGTCATGGCACTAAAGTGATAATAATAAACTTTTTCTTTGTGACCCCAAACTTATTTTTAACATACCTAGATTTGCAGCCAGAAAATTTTAGTGACTGTGAGACCAGTGCCTCCAGCCAGCCAATCCTGCGATAAGAATGGTGACAGGTTCTCAGTTGAAGCGATCAGAGCACAAGACTTCTCTTTAAAGAGATTCCATTTGATAGTTCTCACCATGAAAAGAACAAAGAATAAATATGTCAAGCTAAGGCCACGAGCTGCATTTTTTATTTAAGTGTCTACAAATATGAAAGTGTTCCACATTTTTTGTTGTTGGCATTGTTGAATGTTCCTAGACATTTATTTGAAGATTGTATAGGATTTGCTTATTATTAGACATAGATCTGGCAGATATCTTACAGGTAGAAGTGGGATGGACAAATGAGTTTCTGGAGATGGTCTACTGTTTTTCACAGGTGTGATAGGTGTACCTCAGAGGACCATCAACCCAGAGGTTTGTCTCTGGATTACATCTTGCGGCTGCTGTTTTTTCTCATGTTTGTCATTGCTATATTCCAACTGTAGCTTTGTATGAATAGGCATGGTGTGACTACTTCTTGGGAGACTGCCCACTGTAATCGACAATTTTTCTGAAGATCAATATTAAGATGAACTTTCATAAAATAATATTGTTTACATAAATTAAGGATTTTTTCAGAATTCTTGATTTGATTTCAATAGTTTTAGGAAGTTAGGGTAGTTTGAAGAATGTTTAAATAGATTGTTTAAGTTTTTAACCAGAAAAATATAAGTAAGTTAGAATTGAGAGTCAAATGTGCCCTCTACTTGAAGAGTATTAAGAGCTACATAGATGGCAAGTGTTTAGTTAGGTATGAGTTTCAAAAGAAGAATATATAATCCTATTGTAATTTCCTTCTATAATGATTTTAATGTGTTTTAATGAATATATTCTTGTGACTGATTTTGCAGAATATTTAACTTATGACTATAAAGGCAGATTTATTATAATCATACCTGTCTTCTTAGTGAACACTCTAAAAGTCAGAAGGGACTGGACATATGTGTTGAAGACTCTAATGTGACCAAAGATACCAATTCAGATTATTATATCCAGCGAAACTTTCAATCACCATAAATGGGAAAAATAAGTTATGCAATTGTCAACATTCATTGTACTCTAGCTCCGTGTCTACAAAATCTGGGATCTAGGAACCTGAAACAATAGGGCAGACTACAATCTATTGCTGTAAACAATTATGTTTCAGTTGCAGTGTATTTTTATATATGAATGAAGCAAAGAAGGCAATGTAGCAATATTTCAAGGAAGATCATTTGAGTTAAGAAAAATATGATCAAAAAACAAAGTAAACACTAGTAAGTATATACTAATACTGTATACTGAGTAACAAAAAAGAGCAGTCCTTTCCCAGAACTTTTTCAAGAAAGACCAACGTAAACACAATTGCCTGGCACATATTGTAAAGAATACCTCAGAATGGAGGAAAGCAAGTCAGAAGGTCATGTCCAGATTCCCAATACAATGACAATATTGGATTCTATAGCTATGTGTTGAGAATCAACAAGAATAAACATATCATATAATTGAAGGTAGATACTTAACACAGGAAGCACAAAAGTACTTCCAAGAATCAATCAGGAAAGAAAATTCCTGTAAGGTAAAATATCCTCGTCAGGGTTTTTTTTTTTTTTTTTTTTTTTTTTTTTCTGAGCTTCTCTAGAAATTCCCGAAAGCATGGTTTACCATGAGTCAGTCTTTTTACTGGGTTCTGATACTCTACAAAGTGAAATTTAAATAACATTCACTAACAAATCCAGTTAGGCAGAAACCTCTAACCTAGGGAAATTAATTAAATCCATGAAAACACTGGAAACAAATACTCTCACAATAGCACAACTGAAAGAAGAGAAACATACACACATACCACCACTAGCAGCAGCAATCTGCCACCACCAACACTACCACCACTGTTTTAGTTAGGGTTTCATAGCTATAAAGATACAATATGTCCAAGTCATTCTTATAAAAGAAAACATTTAATTGGGTGAGACTTACATTTTCAGAGGTTCACTGTCATCATAGTGGGAAACATGGTAGCATTCAAGCAGACATGATACTAGCAGAGCTGAGAGTTCCACACCTTGATCCAAAAGAAGTCAAGGAAAGACTCTTTTTCATACTAGGTAGAGCTTGAAAAACTGGGGACTTCAAAATGCACTTCCACTAACTGAGTCACATCTACTGCAATAAGGTATGAGCAAAGAATATCAAACCACCACAGCCACCAATAACAACAACAACAACAATAACAAAAAAACAATAGAACCAAAAGAAAACAGTAACCAACAATCATTGGACATTGATTCTTCTCAATATCAATGGTGTCAATTCAGCTAAAAAAGACACAGACTGAGAAAATGGATACAAGATACTACTGCTACAACCAAGAAACACAACATAACATCCATGTTACTATAAATATTACCTCTGTATACACTGTTGGATAAAATATATTCCAAGCAAATGATGCTAAGAAGCAAGTTCATGTAGCCATTTTAATATCAGACAAAATAGACTTCAAACCAAAACTAATCAAAGGGATAAGAATATATAGGAAGGACACTGCACATTCATCAAAGAAAACATATACCCAGATTGCATTTCAAATTTTTTCTTTTTTAAAATTTATTCACTTTACATCCTCATCACTACCCTTCCTCCTGGTCACCCCCTCCCCAAATCCCTCACCCCATCCCCATTTCCCCTTTTCCTCTTAGAGAATTGAGGACTCCCAGGTAGCTCCTCAACCCTGGCAAGTCAAGTCTCTGCAAAGCTAGTCACATTCTCTCTACTGAGGCTAGACAAGGCGTCTCAGCTAGAATATATTCCACATACAGACAACAGCTTTTGGGACAACCCCCGCCCAGTTGTTGAGGACTCTCATGAAGACCATGTTGCATCTCTGCTCTGTAGCTTAAATCATATATTGACCCTCACATATAGTCAGTGGGACTTTAGTACTCATCTCTGTCAGGTATGACATGGTTTTCAAGGTAGCTATGTATGTGACACAGTTTCAGCTGCAAGAGAACCATCAACCTGAATAATACATCTCTGACTTTCTAGTATACAGACGGTGTTGCATTTTCTTTTATGCCTGTCTAGTTTTGGCTTTTTCTCTACCGTGTTTTTCCTCAAATGTAACTTTGGTTAAATTTTTTGGGAAAGGATTGAGGAGATTACTAGAGAGGGAAATGGCTCTGATGTCTATGGGAGCAAACTGCTGTGATCCTGGCTATTCAAGTATCCAACCCATGTATAACAGGACAAGGGATTCTGGATGTGGAGGCAAAATGCCTTAATTGTTCTCTGTGAAAATTTTAGCAAACACTTATGATTAAGATTTACGGGAAATATTTGAAGCAGGAAATGTTTTTTGAGAAGCCCGAAGTTTTTATTAGTTAAGAGAATTGAAAATGCCATTGAAAAGGAAGACTGGGCCTGGGTCACTAAGAGGAGGGATGTATTGTTAGTTCCTCAAACTAGAACTGACTTTAACACTTGTATGCAATTAAAATGGTATAAAAGCAAAAAGGAGGAGAGTGTGTGGGATGGGGGGCTCTAGGAGAGGAAATGGGGAAAAGGGATGGCATCTGAAATGTAAATGAATAAAATATCCAACATAAAAATAAAAAAAATAGCCGGGCGGTGGTGGCGCATGCCTTTAATCCCAGCAATTGGGAGGCAGAGGCAGGCGGATTTCTGAGTTTGAGGCCAGCCTGGTCTACAGAGTGAGTTCCAGGACAGTCAGGGCTATACAGAGAAACCCTGTCTAGAAAAACCAAAAATAAAATAAAATAATAATTATAATAAAATAAAATAAATGAAAACTAAATGATAGGAGAGGAAATAGTGAACTGACCTTCCTTGAAAGATGAGAACATAATTATTTGACCACCTGGTATTGCCTACCTATGGAAATTAGGGGACAAGTTTTAAGAGATAGAATTTGGGCTTGTGAAGGAGCCCTGATAGGATGCTGTACAAGAATATAACATTGCATATGGAAAAAAATTTGAACAGTATTATAGAAACAGCTATTTGGGTGAGCTCAATAAAGAGATTTTACAAATTTAAGACAAGTTAAAATTATTTATATTATCCAGACTTGTTTAGCACCTTTCTATTCTCATGCTAATGTTGAAACCACAAGTTTATGCCCAGATGACCAGTGATTTGGAGGTTTTTCTGAGAGATAAAAGTTAATGTATAACTTGCTTTAGCAGATACTGAAGTGTGACTTTGTGTGTTCATTGTGCTTTCTGGTGGCATAGTTACAAGCATTTTTTTTTTAAACTAATGGGTTTGAGAAAAATAATGAAAGGCTTATCATTATGTACTATTGTATAACAAGGAAGTGTGCAACCAAAAAAACACTGAGGTGAAACTTAAAATGAAAAATACATGAGAGAACCTGTGTGTGTGTTTGTTTGTTAGTATGTGTCTGTGCGTGTGTGTGTGTGTGTGTGTGTGTGTGTGAGAGAGAGAGAGAGAGAGACAGAGAGAGAGAGAGAGAGAGAGAGAGAGAGAGAGAGAGAGAACATGCTGTGTTAGATTGCCCTTTCAGAACAGCAATGTGTCACCTGACAGCTTTTAATCTGCATCTTTGTATGAGATTCTGATTTTACTCCAATGCAATCATCCTATTCTCAAGAACACCAAAACAACTAACAGTGGTTTTCAGCACAGCTCTCACTAATATACAGAAAGAAAAAAAACTGAACAGAGAACAACCACAGGCAACAGAGGTTATAAGGCAAATAAACCTAACAAATATTTAGAGACTATTTCACTGAAATCCAAAAGAATATAAACTATTTTCTGTACCTCAAAGATGTTTGACTAAAATTAATAAGGCTCTTGGACACAAAGCAAGTCTCAATATATCCGTGAAAATTTAAAAAATTCCTGCATCATATTCTACCAGCAAGGACTAAAGCTAGATTACAAAAATAGAAACAACATATAGCTTAACAATTTAGGGAAACTAAACAGCTCTCTACTGAATGAAATAAATGTGTCAAAACAGAAATACAGAAAAAAGACTTCCTAGAATTCAATTTAAATGAATACACAGTGTAATGAAACTTATGTGACACAAGAAAAGCAATGATAAGAGAAAAGTTCATAGCAATAAGTGCCTACATAAAGAAATTAGAGAGATCTTCACAGCCCTTAACAGCACAATTTAGCAAAAAGAACTATACACAACTGTAAAAAATAACCTTTATTCACTTGGTGTAACTGTCATCTCAGAGGCTTACAACTGATTAAGCTCACTCTTTCTAGTTCTTTCTGAACTCTGGTGGATGGTTCAACTCAGGTATTCTGACTCAACTATCCCTCTAAGCTGACTGATTCCATCTGGTTTCTCTCAGCTTCTCACTGAATTGCTCTGCTTGGGCTCAAACTAATTCTGGCAATTTGTTCTAATCTCCTGGGTCCTTCTTATTCTTTGGCTTCAGCTGCATCTGATAACCTGCACTGGACTCCATGAACTCAATAAGAAACAGAACTCCACTGTACTGTACTGTTCTCAATGAATGGACTCCAAACAGACTGCACCGAACTCAACTTCACATAACTGATTGAATTGATTCTCTCTCCTCTCTCTCTCTCTCTCTCTCTCTCTCTCTCTCTCTCTCTCCTCTCTCTCTCTCTTTCTTTAAAACAGCTCTTCTCCTGAGAGTTACATATATTCTACATCTAACTCATTCTGTCAAATCTTTCTCTGATTCATGAATTTGTCTGCCCCTCAATTAGACATTACTTTCAAATATGGCTGCTTCCATCTACATTAAAGATGTGTACTCTAGGGCGAGTTTGTATTCCAGTCAGAGGTACTAAAGGTGTGTGGCATGTTTACATTCCAGCCAGAACATATGGACCTAGGTCATTGGATCTGATCCCTTGCAGGTGCACCCATGTTACTGGATTAAAATTATTCTACACACAACCAAAAAGAATAAGTATCGAGAAATAATGGAAATCAGAGTCAAAATCAATGAAGTAGAAATAAAGAGAACAGTAAAAAGAATCAATGAAACAAAGAATTGGTTCTTTGAAAAAAATAGACAAACACTTATTCAAACAAACTAAAAAACAGAAAGAATAACAAAATTAGAAGCAAAAATAGTGATATACCAACAGACAAACAGGAAATCTAGAGAATAAAAGGATATACATTAAAAACCTGTTCTCTATTAAATTGGAAAATCCAAAAGAACTGGAATGTTTTCCGTATATATACCACATACCAATGTTAAATCAAGATCTGTAAACAATTTACATCAATTTGTAACTCCCAAGGAAATAGAAGCAGTCATTAACAATTTCCCACCTAAAAAAAAATCCTTAGCATGTTAGTTTAGAATTATATGAGATTTTCAAAGAAGAGTTACTATTAATATCCCTCAAATTATTCCACAAAGTAGAAACAGAAGGAAATGTTCCTAACTCATTCAATTATTGTGATGCCCAACCTACATAAAAATTCAGCAAATACAGAGAACTACAGGTGAATTTTGATTATGGACATAGATACATAAATAACCAATAAAATATTTGCAAATCTAATTCAAGAACATATAAAAAAGATCATCTACCATTACCGGGTAGGCTTCATCTCAGAGATGAAGCAATGGTTCAACATATGAAAATCATTAAATTTAATCCATCATATAAGCAAACTGAAAGAAAAAATACACATGATTATCTCACTAGATGTTACAGAAAAGGCTTATGACAAAATTCAACAACACTTTATGATAAAACTTCTAGAAAAATTAGGGGTATATCAGATATACTTAAATAGATTAAGGGTGGTTTACAGCAAGCCTATAAACAACATAAAATAAACAGAAGAAAAGTTCAAAGAAATATTCCATTAATGTCAGAAGCAGCACATGGCTGTCCACCTCTCCAGATCTATTCAAAATGGGACTTGAAGTTTTAGTTAGAACAAAATGACAACTGCAGGAGATTCAAATTGTAAAGGAGACTCAAAGAATTGTTATTTACAGATGATATAATAGCATTCTTGTTTTAATATTTTTTTATCTTATGAATGTGAGTGCATTTTCGTTCTCCTCAGACACACCAGAGGAAGGCATTGGATCCCATTACAGATGGTTGTGAGCCAACTCGTGGTTGGTGGGAATTGAACTCAGGACCTCTGGAAGAACAGCCACTGCTCTTAAATGCTGATCCGTCTCTTAAGTAAACCTAAAATTTCCACCAGGAATCACCTATAGATGTCCAACAGTTTCAACAATAGATCCAGATACAAAATTAACTCACAAAACTCAGTAGCCCTTCTATATACAAATGACAAAGGTGCTGGGGAAAAAAAATCAGGGAAACAACTCTTCAGAATATCATCAAAGTATATAAAATATCTTGGACTAACTCTAGTCAAGCAAATGAAAGACTTGTATTACAAAAACTTTGAGGATTTGAAGAAAGTAATTTAATAATGTATACAAAGAAAGAAAGATCTCCTATACTCATGGATTACTAGGATTAATACAATTAAAATGGCCAAAAGGCCATCTTAGCATTACCAAAAGTAATCTATAGATTCAAAGCAATTTCTATTAGAACTCCAACACAATCCTTCACAGAACTTGAAAGGACAATTTTTGATTCATGTAGAACCCTCCCCTCCCCACACATACAATATTTAAAACTCTCCTGCCCTCAATTTCAAATTACACTACTGAGATAGAATAATAAAAATAATAAGGAATTGGCATAAAATAGACAATTTGATCAAGGACAATTTTGATCAATAGAGTTGCAGATCCCAGAATTGCTCCACACACAATAGAAACTTGATTTTTGATAAAGAAGCCAAAATTACACATTAGCAAAACAACAACAGCAGTTACTACTATGACTACTACTACTACTACCACCACCACTACTAGTACAAAATCTGCACCTTCAACAAATGATCCTGGTCAAATTAGATGGCTACATGTAGAAGAATGCAAATAGGTTCATATGTCTCACCCTGCCATAAACTCAATGTCAAATAGATCAAAAATATCAACAAAAAACTTGATACACTGAACCTGATAGCAGAAAAATAGTGAATAGTATTGAACTTATGGGCATATGAACAGATTTTTTTTGACAGAATTCCATTAGCATAAGCAGTAAGGACAAAAATTAATAAATGGTACCCCATCAAACTGATAAACTTTTGCACGGTAAAAGTCATAGTCATTAGAATAATGTGATAGACTACAGAATGGGAAAAGAGTTTTCTGAACTTCATATCTGATAGTGTATTAATATTCAGAATATATAAAGAATTATAAGGCTCAATGCTCCAGTGAGCACCCTCATAGAAGCAGAGGGAGCGGAGATGAAATAGGGAATTTCCAGAAGGGAAACCAGGAAAGGGGATAACATTTGAAATATAAATAAAGAAAATATCTAATAAAAATGATTTAAAAAAGAACTATAAACTGAGACTAACCAAAACATGTAATCCAATTTAAAATGAGGCTGAGATCTAAAGAATGAAGTCTAGAAAAAGGAAAATTAAATGACTTTTAACCCATTAAAGAAATGTTCTGTAGCATTAGTTATCAGATAGATATCAATCAAAATTACTTTGAAATTTTTTTCTTACACCATTCACAATGACCAAGATCAATAGTTCTAAAAGAAAAAAAAAATAAAGAAATACGACAAGAAAATGGCATTGTTCTATTACACTCAGAGATCTGTGCCTTGTTTATCCATTATCAAAGAAGCTTTCTCTTGCTGCAGGTGGTATCAAATATAGAGACCCTCAGCCAGCCAATATACAGATATTGAGAGACATTGGGAAAATAAGTAAAAGAGATGTTTCCATTAAATTCCTCTCCTCAGGGTACAGGGTCCTCTGTAGAAGAGGAGACAGTAATATAAGAAGTAGAAGGAATCGATGACACAAAGGAATCAAATCCTTTTATCCACAGGTCTGGCCCACAATTGAACTCCGGGATTGTGATAGCATTTACAAGTCCTGTAGCAGTGTGCATGAAATAATGATAATAGTACTGAAATGAGAAGTACACAGCCCATACCTATCTCCAGTTGATACATCCTTTTAAGTGTTGGGTCTTACAGGGGAGGCAAAACAATGTTCCATGTGGGCTCCATGACCAGCTGTGATGGCCAACACAAAACTGATGCAACACCATCTTTGAAATTTCATATTCTCATAAGGTGAAGTCAGGGCATTATTTTTTTCTATATTACAAGTCCTCTTCATATTTATTACACCTTCTGTTTTTCTATTTTTACTGGATTTCTATTTATGCAGATTGTGGTGTATGTGTGTGTGTGTGTGTGTGCGTGTGTGTGTATGTATGCATGTGCACATGAACGTGCATGTGTGTACATGGGTATATGTATGTATGTATGTATGTGTGTGACACTGTGTCTGTATGTGTTTTTCATGCTTTTTTTGTTGGCTCTTCTTAGGTTGTTTTATCATTTCTAATCACAAATTCTGCACTATATATGCATTATGAAAATAAATAGCAAAAAGTTCACTTTAAAATTTACATTAAGGCCAAGCAGTGATGGTACACGCCTTTAATCCCAGCACTTGGGAGGCAGAGGCAGGCAGATTTCTGATTTTGAGGCTAGCATGATCTAAAGAGTGAGCTCCAGGACAGCCAGGGCTACACAGAGAAACCCTGTCTCAATAAATAAATAAATAAATAAATAAATAAATAAATAAACAAACAAACAAACAAATAATTAAAATTGACAGTAAAGAGAACATTCAATTTTAAAATGTTGAATTTTAGAAAATAATTTTACAATGGTTATTTGGCAATGCTAAAATGCTGTGGTCTATAACTACTGTTAGAAATAGTGTTCATTAATGTGATAATCAGTTAACACTTAAATCCATTGTAGAACTTGGATAATAACAAGTTCCTATACTTATAGATATGTTAAGGAAGTAATATCCCTCCTCAAGTGATGTATTATGTATAATAGAGATAACAAGCTTCTCGTTGATGTGCAAAACTCCACTGTATTTGAAAGACTAGGCCTTTTATTAAAAACACATAAAATGATGGATTTTTATGAAACTATATTTAAAATTCCATGGAAGCAGAAAAAATTTGAAGATCTCAGCAGCCAAGAATTGAATCAGATGAGCAAAAACCTGAGCACAGTAGTTTGCAGAATATCAAAAGGCACTGAGACATTGATTAGGGACTGGAGGTTTTAATTACAACATGGTGACTGAAGATAGTGCCTAGATCCTGCCAGAAGAGAAAGCAGAAATGGAGCTTAAAAAGGAGATTCACAAAGCCCATCTGAAAACCTCTGTGACACTGGAGGATCAGGAATTATAAATATCCATGCCCCTGCACTTAGAAAGATGTAAATGAACTTCTTGCAGATTAGATGTCTTATAAGAAATTTGCACAAAATATATGACAGTGTACAAAACTTGAAAAATGCAACTGCTAAATTATAGGACTCTGAGTCACCCTCTGCTCTTCTGCTGCTGCTCCAGGCGATACTCAGGGTGTATACTAAGAATCTGGAAGCCTATAGTCTCTGTTTCCTTGCTGATTATCTATCTACAGAACTCAAATTTGAGAATTTTTTTTTTTACTTGCAAGTGTTCTATGAGGAGCCAGAGAAAACTATAATGAACCCAGATAGAAAATTTCTCTTTTTCTGAATGAAAATTGAAGTTATTGATTTTTACAGTGAAAAAAAAAAAACGAAAGTAAATAGTTATAACTGCATGTGACTTTTTATATGTACAAGTATTCATATTTCACACTAAATCTACATCACAACTTTGAGCTTTATCATTCTCTTGAATTGCCAAGGTTAATTATAAAGATTTCTTATGGGGGTTTGTAGGTGTTTGGGGAACATTTGTACTTTTGCATTTGTTTTTCTCAGACCATAATGAAGAACTGAAACTGGAGCATTCTTAGGAGAGCTGAGATAAGAGATTTGTTTTGTCTCCAAGAGTAACAATAATAAATGCTACTGACATTTGTTGATCACTTAGCATATGTCAGGAGCAGAGGTAAATGCCACAAACACATCGCAAGGGAGACACAGGTTAATAATCAGCAAGCAAAGAAAAGGAAAAGGACAGTTGGTGTCTAAATGTGGGAAATTGACTCCAGGGCTTTGGTTCTACAAAAGACACCAAGATTATAATAAATTAAGAAGTAGCAAGTGCCAATGAAAAGGCTAGGTTTGACTGTTTATTTCACTAGTTTTAAAATTTATAACTTACTGGTGATACCTATACACTTCAGTAAAATTTAAGCAAAATTAAACATTAGAAAAATAAGACTGAGTAGGTGAAAATATGATAATTTTATTAATATATATACTGGAAATTTTCTTACCATATCAAAATAATCCAATAAGTAGATTGAAATATTTACAGATTCAGACCACTGTAAAACTTTTAAAATGCCTGTCAAGGATTTATATTAGTTTGCAGTTATTGAGCAGTCAGATATAATGCTGTGTAATATATAAACATATATGAAGAAGAGTCTTGCAGAAGAAAATGATATTTTAATGTGAGTTATTGTCATTAATAACATTCAGTTATCACCCAAATAGCAGTGCAACCATTATTATGTTTTCCTACTTGCATCATCACACTATACAGATAGTCATTCCGCCATTGCCTTCTTGGACACCTGCTTTTCACCCAGTCAAATAGTCACCTTTCCGCTTTCAAGTTGTACAGATAGACAGATGAGCACAGAGACATTCTAGAATTTGTATGTGACAGGAAAAGTTGTATTGTTCTGATAAAATTTTACTAAACATAAATAGGAATTTCTAAAACTATCTTTTTAACTTCAGCCTTAAATGATAAAAATATTAAAAAGCAACAATTTATTTTGCTTTTATTGAGTGCTTTTATTTTTGAGATTATAGTATAAATGCATTATTTCTATTTCTTTCTACCTAGCTAACACACCCATGTGATCTCTTTGCTTCTTAGTCTCCATCAAATTCAGGGATGTACATCTGAAATGCCTTGGAACTAACTGCTTTTCTAAACTGGACCTTTAGAAACCATGTACAATTGCCTTCTGGAAGGTTTTTCCTACTGAACTGCAAGAGCTTTAATGACAAGAAAACATAATTGCCAGTAATCAATACAGCTGTTCTGTATTTGAATGCTAGTGTAAATTTAACATTTTTTTTTTTATTTTAGTCTTGAGGAATGACATGCATTTAAAAAGCTTGGTGGTGAATACATTAACAATTTTAACATTAGACTAGTTATGGCATTGCAATAGAATAGTTTTAAGAGAAACAATCATTTTCTAGATTGACAATTAATATGTCACATTAATAGAAGAGACATGCTTTGCAGTAATATTTCTGATTTTAGTAATCTATAATTTTAGACAGATATACACCAACGGGCACTGGTTCATTCACATTTATTTTTATGAGAGTAAGTTTTAATTATGAAAACAGACATATAAAGTAAATCAGAGAAGAAAGCTGAGCAAAAACAAATAAGAATCATTAAATATAATAGTAAATGTTATACATAGAATTCCTGATAATCATAAGAAACTACTAAATCACAATAAAATTTTAGTAAAAATTATAGTTATTAAGTTACTAATACAAATGAAAAGTTTGAAATAATTTTTAAAAATAAGAGCATTTACATTCTATGAAATATATTTTTTATTTTCTCTAAATATAAATTAGGGCATATCATGTTTAGTGCATACTAATTTATCATTGCTGTGAATAAAGACACCAATTTTTCCCACAGTATGTTTGAAATTTTACATTTATATTGGTTAATCATATACTAATTTCTTTCATTGGTTAGCATAAATCTCTATTGATTTCTTGATATGATTCAAGAAAACAAATCAATTAAAAATAGGGTATAGATATAAAGATAATTCTCAGTAGAGGAATGTCAAGTAGGCAAAAAACATTTAAAGCAATGTTCAACATCTAGTCATCAGGGAAATGCAAATTATAAATATTTTAAGATTTTTATCTTATGCCTCTCTGAATAGCTAAGAGCAAATAATAATAATGATAATAAAAATGACAGCTCATGCTAAAGAGAATATGAGTAAAGGGAATTCTCATCCACTGCTGGTGGGAATGAAAACTTGTACAGCTACTACAGAAATCTGTCTTGTGGGTTCTCACTAATATAGAAGAGTAATACCCCAAGATCCAGCTCTAAATCTTAGCTATACACTCAGAGGATGATTAATCTTACCACAAGAGTTCTTCCTCTATCATGTTCATTACTACTGTATTTATAATTGGCAGAAATTAGAAACAACCTAGATTTTCCCTCATCAGATAAATGGAAAAAGAAAGTGTGTTACTGATAGAGTAGAATGTTACTCAGTTGTTTAAAAAATGCAACCATGAAATTTGGAGGTAAATCCATGTAACTAGAAAAAATCATCCTGAGTGAGGGTACGAGAAAGCCAGAAAGACAAATATGATGTGTATCAGTTTATAAAAGGATATTAACTGTTTACTCAATTATAACTAAGGTATAAGAACAACAGAGGTTAGGTATAGAGTAATAGGCTGGGAGAATGGAGAGTTCTCCCAGGAAAGGCAAATAAGTCAGTTATGACTCTTTGGGGGTGGAATGGTACATGGAGATCGAGTGAGGAAGGGGAGTTAAGAGAGGGACACAGAAGAAAGTACAGGGAGAGGGAGCTAAAATTAAGTGTAATTTGAGAAGTAGTATGCAAGCCTAATGAACTAGAGCCTTCTTAAAATACATATACATATAGAGAAAATCTAAATGATGTTGCCAAATAATGGGGGAGACAGAGACACAACTGTCACCAAATGATGCTTCTAGTATCAGAATTGGGATACATATAATTGAGTTATTTGTAATAGTGATCCAATGGGAATCTCCAAACACTCAAGGTTGTTAAGGCCATATTTCTGAAGATAACATCTACACATATCACTGAACACAGAGAAGTTGAAGTGGTGCCTAATTCAAGCCTTCATACTTACATGATATCATCTTTGTATAGGAAGGTACTTTGTAAGATACCAAAGAAGAACTGTAAGCACCAACCTAGCTACAAACACTTTTATTTACAGTTGTGTTCTACCTACAAGATACTAGTTCAATGTCGTCACAAAGATTGAGGGAGTAACCAATATATGTTTGATTAAACTGAGTACATGAATTCATAATATAAAATGCTACATTCAGTGTTTAGCAAAGTTTTTCTTAAGGATATATTAATCAACTAAATGATCGTTTCTAATTTAAGATAACATCCCCATCAAAATCAAAGGCCATCATTGATAACTAACAAGTAACAAATTATAATAAAATTCAGATTTTTGAAAATGAATTATTTTTGACTCTTAAACCAAGGAAATGAGTCTTCACTATAGGGTTTCTAAGGTATGTCCTTTTCAACAAATAAAAGTCTTTCTTAGCAGTTGAGATTTCTTTACACTTTATAGAAGACCATTTATGAATTCCATCTATTTTTTTCCACAACACTGTGTTTTATGTTACAAATCATGAAATAACTCATCCTTGCTTTTTCAGGCTCACTTTCTTAAGTTCATTCTCCTTTGATGTAATTCAGTCAGTTTTTTTCTATTAACACAAAATTTGAAATGTAGTTGGATAAATGGATAGTAGAGAAAAGCTAACTTCCTAAAAGAAAAATAGATCAGATATGTAGACTCATAGCTAAGATACAGGAAACCCTGGAGTTTTGACAAAAGAAAACAAACAACACACACAGGTTAGAGGCTTCACAGATCACAGAACACTAATGCTTTTAAGCCTCCATTATTTTATGATTCACAAAAGTTTAAGTAAAAGTTATTTGGAAAATAACTGGTGTTTAAAGACTTGTTCGACTTAAAAACGTATTATTTTTAAAATCAGTTTTCTTTCCTTTAAATAATGTAAAGACTTGATATCTGTTGTGCGAATCTAGTAAATTACAGTACTCCCCAAATAGATAAGCTTTGTACTATAAACTCTGAAAAACACACTCTCTTTAGTAAAAATGAATAGTTTTAGGATTGCTGTTATAAATAAGATACACTAGATTTATATCCCAGGTTCATATGTAATAAATTTTGAATCAATTGATTGTATTATCTACAATCAATATATATTGTAAAAATAACTTTTATTCTTCAGAAATAATTATATGACAAGATTTAATCGTCATCCTGGAGGCCTACTCATCATTTGGAGTTCTTTCTGAACTCTGAACTATTCAGGCTCAAAACTCCTCTCCAAGAAGACTGATTCAAACTTGCTTCTCTCCTCTTGGCTTCTTACTCAATTTGTCTGCCTGTCCTCACAGTAATTTTCTGACTCCTCATTCTCTGCCTTGTTCTGTCTTGATCTCCAACTTGTTTTTGTAAAACTGTTCCAGTAAAATTGCATATCTCTGTTTCCCCCTCCCCCTCCCCCTCCCCCTCCCCCTCTCCCTCTCCCTCCTTCCCTTCCCCATTCTCTCTCCTGAATTAGTCTTTCCTGTGCTCCTCTTATGTGACTTAGTGAGTTAGGTGTATCTTATCTCAGACTCATTTTGGCAAATCTTTCTCTGAATCTTCACCTTGTCTGTTCTCAATTAGATAAGACTTTCAAATTTAGCTGCTCCTTTCTTCAAAGTAAATTTACATTGTTTGGGATTAAAATGTGTACTAAGATTATGTCTGTATTCTATCCAGATTACACTTTAATCCAGAACATGTTTGCATTCCAGCTACATCACATAGACATAAAAGGTCTTTGGATGTGATCCTTTGCCAGAGCAGCCAAGTTGCTGCATTAATATTCTTCTATAATATATTTGAAAAACATCCTTTCAGAATATGTAAAACCCAAACTTTTCTTGCTCCAAAACTTGAGTTCATCCAACCGTTTGGAGTAACTGATTAAAAATTCAGGTGTTCAATGTTGTTTTTAACATCTCCTGTAAACATTAAAAATTTAGAAGTATTCTATACCCTAAAATGAAATCCCATTTTCTTTTTTCTGAAATCTCTTTAGTTAAATCTTAGTTTTACAGAGGAGAAAGTAATTAACTATGAATTCCAAATTTTTTAAAACAGCAATTATGGTATTTAGAATTTAAAGGCACATTGAAAATTGAGTTTGGGTGTGAAATGGTATCTTAAGTAAACCTATTAAATTAAGTTTTCTAAGTCCATTTTGCTCTAAAGTGTTGCTTGGTCTCTATATCTGTGTCATTCTGATCACCAGAAGTCCTAATTTGGGTCCTCTGAATTTTTTGGATCAATTTTTAGTGGTATTGGAATGTTGTTTTGAATCATTGTCCCATTACTATAGAGAAAAAATTGAATAAACAAGAATAAACTAAAATAGCAAACATCAAAATATTAAAATTCAGTCCTGAAAAATGTTGAGAAAAATGGCGAACTGTGAATCTAAATCACTACTATTTAAATAATCAATATTATGATTTCACATAAAAGTATTAAGTTGTTTTTTAAAAAGGGTATGTCTTTATTTCCAGCATCTCCCTTAAGACAGAGTAATTAAATTATGCTGTGGTGATTAGGAAAAATGAAGCCAAATCTCTATGGCTGAGTTTTGTTACATGAGTTTGGCTGTGGCTCTACTCGGCTTGACTGGGGACTTGTCAGCCACATTTGGTTGGACCTGAGTCATCCCTACATGTATCATCAAAACAGACAGCTACATTCAGTAATGGATTTGGGTAGCACTAACAAATCAAACCATGTGATGACATTTAAAATGACAGATTCAACTTGTCATGCATTACTTCCATTTTGAGGCCATTAGCTGAGGCAAATCATAGAAGTGAGCCCAGAATCAGTGGGGTGGCACAATATATTCCTCATGCAGATCATCATGGCAGTAACAACTAGGAAACAAATGCAAACAAACTATGAAAATACAAACAAGACTTTCATTTGTTCCAAGTGAGACAAATCTTGTCTGTATTCATCATTTGCTGTTATACTATCCAACATATTTTTCTCTCATGTTGTTATATTCTATGTAAAAATAATGCTTTGCTGACTGATATTGTCTGTTGCTTTTCTCTTTAATCTAAACAGCAGATATTTTGCTCCCTGATTAAAGGTCTATTTTCTTTTGTGATACAGAAGTGTCTTAATTCTGTCCTCCTATATTCAAGTGTATATGTGGAATCTTCACAAACTGATACGTGCATATACACAATTCAGAAACATAAGATTGTTTCTTTTTTTTTGTTTTCAAAAATGTATAAAAACTTTTTTCTGAATCATTGGGTAGGTTTTCATATTCTATTACAGCACTACTGTACTGAGATTCTCTGAACTTGTGTCTACCGCATTGAAAAGAGTTGTATCAATTGTTCTATTTTTCCAGGATAGAAAGAAGCTTTCTGCTGTGAATATAACAATAAAAATATCTGTTCTTAATTTTATCATGCTACTAATAGTATAAGATCAAATATGACTTTTAGTTTACCTTTTCCTGCTTACCTATTTAATGTTCATTTTACTTCTACAAAAAAAAAAAAAAAAAAAAAAAAAAAGCAACATATTCTAGCCAGATAGTTCGATGTACAATCAGAGGGCTGGTTTGTTGCTTAAATAAGTGTCATGGAAGATTAGTAGGCTGCAAAGAACATCTGCTGTAGAGGCCCATGACACTTGTGCTAGATGAATTGTTAAAAGCCAGAACTGGGTGCAGTCAGGTGGAAAGGGGCTTAACCTATTGTAACATGCACATTAAGGTTAATGTGACCTCATTAAGCTGAAGTGATTGTGTATCTTAAGTATGTCAGGGACTGCTGTGTTTCAGTTACAGCAGATATCAAGGTAAAGGCCAATGTTCTGGTATTAAAAGCCATATGAATTTTTATTAATTTTTTTAAGTGATAATTACAGATATGTCAAGATATAAGAAAATTTAGTAGGCTGTTATATGTTTCAAGTTCCTGGGAACACATATCAATGTTATCATAGTTATATTCATTCTTACCTAAGTTATTATAATGAAATGGAGCGACTATGTGTGGAAAACTGAAACTAAAACTGCTCTGTACACCAAATTTATAGTATTTGATGCTTTCTAAAAGTTTAGCTTTCTAGCTTTCACTTAGAACTGCTCTTTTATATTTCTTACATATTTATTTTAGTATTTATTTATAAAATACTTATGTATATGGACATGTATATATGAATTGCTGATTTATATTTAAGTCATGGTACTATAATATGATGCCAATTGGATGATGTTGCATGTCAGTATAGGCAGAGATTTTTCACGTAAATCATTTTATAATGAGTAAATTAGTGGTTGAAGGGCAGTGGGTTATAAAATTTCACAGATGAACTAGTTTGCATTGTATCAGATAAGCACAAACATTCTCCTCAGTTGATACGTGCCTCCTGCTGTTTGTGTATTATATATAGCAGTCTGATGAGCTTCCCATTTTCATGTTTCTTAATGGAAGGGTTTTTATAAGCTGTTGATTATGTGACCATTGAACAAATATAGATGCCTCGTGTTTCATTAACATAAAATAATTTATTCAAATAATAATGGAGACAGAAATGTTGCTATAGCATTACTATTTACATCTTAAAGCAACCTTTGAGTAGAATTAATTTACAATAAATTCCATTCATGTATATTCTATTATTTTATTGTTGTTCAATACACTACATCATTATTAAATTATTAAAATTTAAAACAAAAATCAGTCTTCAACATTAAGGGTTGATTTTGTTTTGTTTTGTCTTGTTTTGTTTCTCTGTGTGCTTTAAAGTAGACCCTTTCTGATGGGTATGATGAGACTAGACAGTTGTCACAATGCTCATGAATCTGAAACAAGAGGAACAGTCAAAGTGTGTGGCCAGCCTCAAGGACAGGGAGTTTAAGAAGGGCAAGACATATATGAGACCCTAAATCAATGACAAAAGAGAAAAGGAAATAAAGGAAAACAAATAAATGAAATGTAATAAAATACAATAAAGTTATATAAAATAATAATATAAAATTAAAATATATGTTCTTAGTACTCCAGTACTTCATTGTCATCAAAATCTCTAAGTCCCCTTTAAGTTTTTCTGGAATAACAGCTAGTTTAGGACATTATATTTATATGGTGGGATAATTTAATCTACCAGCAATTGTTTTAGCGTTATTTTGTGATACTGCCTAGTAGACGTGAAGAAATGTCTACTTATCCCAGGTAAGAATAAGAGAAATGTCAGAAGGATTAACACTACTGAAGTCTAACTTGTTAAACTAATGAGAGTAGTGGACATATACTAGGAGCAAGTATGACTTAAAGGTCATTATATCCTGAAAGTTCATCACAACATGAGTGAAGACTCACGAAGGACCCTGGAGCCCTCTGCATGACCTGAAGACAGCTCAGTATCTCTGACTCTTCTAGGTTGTTTAGTACTTCCTGACTGCATTACCTTAGAGAAGAAGGGCTTTAGTATCTAGTAACTCTCCACAACTTAAGACTTCTGTGTTATTTCTTCTGTCTTGTTGAGCCTAAGTTTAGAAATTCCTGAGTCAAATCATCATCCATCCAGAGTAAAATATTCTACCTCAGAGAAAATCGCCATTTAGTAACTAAAAATAGTGAGGTATTTATCTATTAGGTTATTATTATTACTGCCTATATTCATTTTTATTTTTTAATTCTACTCTACTAAATGATTATATAGTCATATTTTTTGGAGATATTTGCATTGATTCTATATTTTGTTTGCCACAGATGAAAGCTGGGAGGCTTGAATAAGAAATGGTTCCCATAGACTCATAGGTGAACACTTTGTTCATGGTTGGTGATGTTGTTTTGGAAGGCTGTGGAATCTATGGGAAGCATACAGTTGCTATTTGAAGTATGTCAACAAGAGTGTGCTTAGATAACTCATAACTCCACACAACGAAACTTCCAGTGTGCATGCCCTACCCCCATGATTTATATTTGATTCTTGAAAGTCTGACTGCACCACTTCAGTTCAAGTGAATCTGCTGCCCTGGTTCACTCATTATTAAAGACTCCAATATTAAAGAATTACAGTTCATATTATGGGAAAAAAATGCCAAAACTACAACAACAATAACAGCAACAAAACGAAACAAAAACCTGTCTTCCATAGGTTGTACTGGTCAGGTTTTATTACAGAGACAGAAAAATTGGTAGCAAAGAATGTGTTGTTGTGCAGGACACTGTTTGGGGGGAGTGAGTTAAGCAATCATTTAAGGTTTATTATCTTGATTACTTTTTGAATAAAGTTTTAATTTGGAAAAAAGTAAAATACTTTGTAGTTTTGGACTAAAAAAATGTTTAAATGCTGTTAATAACATAAAGGGTCATTCTAGGAGAAGTCTGAAAGGAAGTATTAATGCAAATATTGTGTGATGTTGAGACTAAACTCATGAAATTTCAGAGAGAAAAAGAAGTTTAACATCACTTGGTGTTTAAGGAATCTGTGTGATATTTTGACCAAAAAATCTGCTTGCCTTCTACCAACATAACAATGACTTGCAAAAGTCTAAGTTGAATAGGTATAAAGCAGTTTCTTTGGTGGTAAGAGATATCAAGATAATATAACATTGAGTTTGCAGAATGATCTTTATTGAAAACTCCTATTCTGTTCTACAATACAAAAAATGGGTGACAACTTAGAAGAAATATGAAATGTACCGGTTTAGGGAGAAAAGGAGCACGAGGGAGCTTAGTATTACAACCAAAGCTTATGCCGAGCATCTCAGCAATCACGAAGACTACAATCATTAAGGAAAGACTTTCTGCTCTGCACTAGAAAAATAAAAAAATATACAACTCTAGAGCAATGTCATATCCAGCTAATCATCCAGCTTATGAAAAAAAAGCCTGAGGAGTTTTCTCCTATAAAGCTTCATCATACGAATCTTTTTAACTTTTAATTTTAATTAATTAATAATTTAAAAGAATTTAAGGGCCATCCCCAGTTCACAAACAAATTTAACAGGTAAGAGTTGTGATTTCCAAGATTCAGCAAGTAACTGAGGCCAGGAAATACATTGGAGTGATTCCCCACGAATATATATATATTTGTGTGTGTGTGTGTGTGTGTGTGTGTGTGTGTGTGTGTGTGTGTGTGGTACATATGTCTGGATGCCTGTCAGGATGCCTACTTACCTCACAAGATAATGTTTTATTTTTTGAGAACACTGAAGTGCAATCCGGCATTTGAGGATTTTTATTTGTATCTTTGTTGTACAGTAGTTATATTGTTTTTGGTAGTGTTCTTTGTTTAAATGATTGTAAAGACCTTTGGCTGAACGTAAGAATTCTAATTTCTTTTTATGTACTTGTATATGCTTCTTTGTTTGTTTGTTTGAGGGTACAACGAACGTTATTGATGGTATTTAAGAGAGTATGGAGGGCTCCCTAGGCCCCTCCTGTTATTATGGGGGTCTGGGATGGAAATTATGAGGGCAAAGCTCAGTGTTGGGGGCCAAGTTGTGAGAGGGACTCCTCAGCAACCAAGAGCCTCTTTCTTGCTCTCAGGGTCCTTGCTGGGGTTGGTGGTTCATGGTTTCTTAGTCATTGGAGATTATGTTGGCCCTAAGGTCCACCACCCTATTTCTGTAGCCATATTAATTGTAATACCAGGAAATGAGCTTTACAAAGTTGTCATTGAGAGCAATGCCAGCCCCAGCATCAAAGGTGGAAGAGTGAGAGTTGCTGTTGAAGTCACAGGAGACAACCTGGTCCTCAGTGTAGACCAGGATGCCCTTTTGTGGACCCTCAGATGCCTGCTTCACCACCTTCTTGATGCCATAATACTTGGCAGATTTCTCCAGCCTTTATGTCAGATCCATAAGGATCACAGAAGACCATTCCAGTGAGCTTCCTGTTAAGCTCTGGGATAACCTTGACCACAACCTTGGCAGCACAAGTGGATACAGAGATAATGTTCTGGGTAGCCCCATGCTATCACGCCACAGATTTCAGAGGGACCATCCACAGTCTTCTGAGTGGCAGTGATGGTATGTGGTCATGAGCCCTTCTACTATGTCAAAGTTGTCATCGATGACCTTGGCCAGGAGTGCTAAGCAGTTGGTGGTGCAGGATACATTGCTGACAATCTTGAGTGAGTTGTCATATTTCTTGTAGTTCACACAACATGGGGTATCGAGAAGGGGCAGAGATAATGATACTTTTGGCCCCACTCTTCAAGTGGGCCCCTGCCTTCTCCATGATGGTGAAGATGACAGTAGACTCCACGACAAACTCAGAGCCAGCATCACCCCATTTGATGTTAGCAGGATATTCGCTGCCTGGAGCATGGTGATGGGCTTCCCCTGATTTTGATGACCAGGTTTCCATTCTCAGCCTTGAATCTGCCACGGGTAGAGCCATACTGAAATATGTAGACCATGTAGTTGAAGCCAATGAAGGGGTCGTTGATGGCAACAATCTCCATTTTGCCAAGTGCAGAGCAGAAGGCAGCCCTGGTAACCAGGCGCCCAATAAGGCCAAATCTATTAACACCAACCTTCACCATCTTGTCTACAGGCCGAGGTTGGCACTTCAGGAGAAGATGTGGCTGTCACCAGAATAGTGAGGAGCTTGTTTCTTAATGTTTCCTCTATGACCTATCCAAACCAGTCAATTATCTGATTTCTAAATCTGTCATTCAATTTGACAGGACAATAATATCTCTTTAATGCCCACATTGACTCCATGACTAAACCATTATTTCCAAGTAAACCAAAAGATGAAATAAGTTTAAGTAAATATTTCAAAACAATTTGGTGTAGTCAAATTATAAAATCATTTAAAATAATGTTACAAAATATTTATTTTTAAATAAATTTTACTGTTTTAATTTTGGATGTGTATGAGTGTGTCTGTGTGGTTACATACATATAGGTGCAAATGCCTGTGGTAGCCAGAGGTGTTAGATGTCTGAAGCAAAAGTTAGTGGCAGCTGTAATCTGGCTAATTTGGATGCAAAGAACCAAAATCAGGTCCTCTAGAATAGTAGTGAGAGCTTTAACTGCAGAAGCATATCTCTAACCACAGAATATATTGTTTTTTTTTTTTACATCTCTCGCTTACATTAAATTATTTTAAAAATTATATATGTTTTAAGATATTTTTAAATGGGTAAAACAAGAGAATGTTTAAAATGTGATTTCTAATGTTCATTTTTTTTTATCATATTTGAAAATTCAGTCCTGTTTATATATACCACAAGACTGAATTGGGTTAATCATGATGAACTAGATGCATTTACAATCAATCATATCCTTAAAGTACTTTTAAGTTTCTGAAAAAAAAAAAGAAAAAATAAAGTAAGAATATGGCACATGAAATTAGAACAGATTTTAAATAGCTACTTTTCTTTTAACTGTGAAATGTATTTGCAGATATGAAGAAAATTGATCATATAAAACATGAAGTCTTTTTTGCCTTACTTTAATTAATATTCTGTTCTTCTGATAATAGTCATAAATATGCTAATTCTTTTAAATTAAATATTATACCTACACAAATGAAATTGTTGTTTTATGTTGATTTGATATACTCAGGATTTAAGAGCATTCCTTGAATCAATTCACAGAGTAAGACTTAAATTATCTCTAATAAATCAACATATTTAACAATTGATTGTTCTGGCCATGATGACTCACATTCACTTTATATATGTATATATATTATATACATATATATATATATTAATTTTATGATTGTTCTGTCTTTAGATCACTAAAATATCAGATCTTAGTTATTCTCTTTGATATTTCCATGATAACTAAGATATCAAGCTAGGTTAGATACCCTAACCTAACTAATGAAGGACTATGTTATATGTTGTTGTGGCCTCAAATTTAGCTATATTTTTTATTTTCTTACCAATAAGAAGTAATCTTGAATATTAATCATGTTATCTTCTATATTTTCAGAGGAATTTTAATCCAGTAACATGTTTGCTCTGATCACATCCAAAGACCTTCTGTGTAATCCTGATGGAATGCAGAGATGTCACACCTTAAATCCTTTCTGAATGAAAAGTAGAAATGTCCTAAGTACACCTTTAATCACCAACAATGACATCTGACTGAGGAACAGACAAAATGATAAATTAGACAAAAGATTTGACATAATGTGTCAAAGACAGGATATGTTTAACTCTTAGGAGAACAGAAGTAAAGGGAGGATTTTTAAGAGCAATTCAGGAAGAGATATTCAGTCAGATGGCAGTCAATGTGGTCAGTGTACTGAAAAGATGGTGATGCAGTTGAAGCCAGAGAATGAGACCAAAGATTAGAACAGACTGCCAGACTTAGTTTGAGGCCAAGCAGAACAATTCAGTCAAAAGCTGAGAGAAGTCAGTTTGAATCAGTCAGCTTCTGAAGAGTTTGAGACTGAACATCTGAGTTGAATCAGCCATCCAGAATATAGAATATAATGATGAACTCATTCAGGAGTTTCTTCTGAGACATAATTACATCTGGCAAATAAAAGATACTTTTATAGTACTGCATTTTTTAAAATATCATTGGTCTGTAGTTTAAACCTGATATATATACCCTAATAACTATTATTTATTTGAAATGTTCATGCTTTACAAAGTACTCTAAAATGAGGTTTGTACATTTTTATTCACTTCAGTCTTAGAGTTTACCCTTAAGAAATTTGAATATCATAAGTCAGTGACTTATTACTGTTTTCAATGAGTATTTGGAGGAAATTTCTTTTAAATTAATTTAGATAGTAGGTATTTTTCTAGAGGGTAACTAAGGCAATGCACTATTCCTTTTACATTCAATTGGTGCTGTATGATTATCTGCTGCTTGATTGCTTCATGACAGTAATATTCATCTAACTTAATTGTAGAATTGCCCTCCTTCAGCATTTAATTAAAGTGATTTTCCAGAACATAATTTTGAAACTGCAAACTTTAATTTGATTCTGCAACTTTAGATTTATTCATTCAACAGTTACTTGCTTGTAGTTTTTTCCATTGATATTAAGCATTTGGGCCATTACCAAATATTACTCATTTTATCTTTGGCTATAGTTCTCTTATTTTTCTTCTGTTAATGGCCTGATTATATACATGCATACTCAAACTGAACTTGAATTGGCTTGAGAGACTACTCGTCCACTGGATATTTATTTGAGCATGCAGTCAAGACTTGGAGAAACTCTTTCTTTTGTGTAAAACAACAATATATTTCTTATTCATCAAATTCTTTAGTGTTAAAAATATAGCACCTACACTAAAGAAACAGATTTTAATATTTTGATAAAGGGAAAGGGATATTTACTAACTGAGCATTATGATACATTTATTAAACTCTTCTTGTAGTACATATGACACAGAAAATATTTGTATTTGGAGTCATCTGAATTATTACAATTAATTCAAGTTAAATGAAATATTCACAGTCATTTCATTTTTGTTATTCTATTTATAGTTGGTTTTCTGACTGTGAGAAACTTGACTTCATAATTCTTTATAAAATTTAAGTATTTGACCACAATCATGCCTTAGTATTAAAAGTATACCATTTAAATATATCCTACACTAAGCAACTTAAATAAAATAAATATGTTCCCAGTTAAGATTCCATAAAAAATGAAATCAGACAGATTATTTCCTTATAACTTATATTAATAGAATCCATATGACTCCAATGTTTGTTTTTCTCTATGTCATATGCACTACTAAGAGGAGTGTAATAGCTGAGTAGTATCCATTGTGTAAATGAACCACAGTTTTTGTATCCATTCTTCTGTTGTGGAACATCTAGGTTGTTTCCAGCTTCTGGCTATCACAAATAAGGTCACTATGAACATAGTGGAACATGCAACCTGTGGCATGTGGGGCACCTTTTTGGTTATATTCCCAAGAGTGGTATTGCTGGTTCTTCAGATAGATGTATTTTCAATTTTCTGAGGAACATTCAGATTGATATTCAGAGTGGTTGTACCTGTTGGCAATCCCACCAGCAATGGAAGAATGTTCCTTTTTCTCCATGTCCTTTCCAACATGTGCTGTGACCTGAGGTTTTGATCTTAGTCATTCTGATTGGTGTAAGGTGGAATCTCAGGGTCGTTTTTAATTTGCATTTCTCTAATCACTGAGGACTTTTGAACATTTCTTTAAGTGCTTCTTAGATTCTTCTTTTGTGAATTCTCTGTTTAGTTCTATATCCTATTTTTTAATTGTGATGTCCCAGGCTAACAGCTGGAGTGCAGGTGGATCCAACTAGAATGGGTGGTTGGGGAGGATTCCAACTGGAAGGTTTCCATGAGGAGGCTGGATGTTCTTGGAGTCCTGAAAGGCCCCTCCAGACCAGCAAGACAGGCCACAGATAGACAATGTGACTCCAGGTATCAGGAGTGCCACTCACCTCTGGGACAGGCAAACCAGCTTGGGTGGCAGGCAGATACAACTAGAATGAATGGTCGACAGGGTTCCAAGCTCTCTTGGTATGTAGTCCTGGTTGTCTTGAAACTAGGAATACAGGTCAGACTGGCATTGAATTTCTGGTTTAGCTTCTTTTCTGATATATTTTCAACTGCAGAACCCATTGCTAGCCATTAGAATTGTGGTTCTCATCTAGCGTAAGAATATTTTTTTACTAACACTTTAAAATTTGAATTTATTTATAAATTATTCATATATTATTCTTGGGTTATAAAATTTTTATGTGAATACATACAACTGGAGCCTTGGGCTATCCCAAAAGCTGTTGCCTGAACATGAGATATGCTCTTCTAGCTGGGCTGCCTTGTTTGGCCTCAATGAGAGAGGAAGCACCTAGTCTTACAGAGACTTGAAGTGCCAAGGTGCAAGAATACAGGTTGGGGTGGGGGTGGGAGCTACCTTCTCAGACAAGAATGAGAAGAAGGAATAGAGGGAGGATTGTGGGATGGGGTGACCTGAAAGGGGGCAGTGAACAGAATGTAAAGTGAATAAGTAAAAAAAAATGAAATAAAAAAGATATTTGCTATCAATTTTGTATTTTTCTTTTACAGAGTCTGAATTCAAGTTATGTAAAATTGATATTCCATATATATGCATGTGTTGCTACTGTTTTCTCCCTATTCTTTGAATTTATTTATTTATTTATTTTTAGATTTTGTTTACTCAGAAGTTAGTAGAGTTAACTAACTTGAAAACTCTCTGTAATACTGACAGCGGTCACATTTTAAATACTTTTCTTCTCATTTCTATGACTGAAATACACACGTGTTTGATATTTTATATTCTGTCACAGTTCCTGGACCATCTATTGAAATATTTCTTTTTTAAAATCCACCACAACATTCAATCAGAAGGAAATAGCTCTGTATTCCTTAGCACCCACACAAAATCTGAGCACAGAAACACATGTCGTTAGTAGTGACTGTGGGGATATTTCAAAAAAAAAGAGAGCTGGAGCTCTCTGGGAGGCCTGATTATACAGATTGTGAATTCTGGGTACAGTGTTGAATTCTTTAAATCTATGTGCAGATTGATAGAACTTGACGTTCAGTGTTAAACTCTGGCCACTTTTCATACAAACACAGTAAACATTCACCTTCGTGCACATGTGCACATAAAATTGACACATGAATGTCTCCAGGTAACACACCATACAGGTAAAAAAAACCACACAACTCTTTTAATACATAATTAATATGCAACTGAATACATATAAAATATATAATTTAGCAAACATGCATATTTATAGATTTATGCATATATATGGAGATAGAAATACCAAAACCCATCACTAATATCAAGATAACAAATTTACTAATTATTCCTAAAGATTTTTATAATTCAAATCACTTACATGAATCCCTGAACAGCTTTTACTAATCTTCTTATGTTTACTAAATTTCATAGAAAAAAAGCCATGCACTTTTATTGCAATGCCATTATTTTATTTAATTATTTTGGCAGCCATCCATTTTATTCTGTCCATCTATGGATTATTATTTTTAAAAGTATTTATTTCAATATTGTATGTGTATATGAATAATTTTAGGTATATAACTCAAAACTGATATAGAAATTTTAGTGCAAGTCACTGGATGGTAATAAGTATTAATTATCTTATATTACATGAAGTAGTTGAATAATAGAAAAGTATGTTTCCTCTTTGCTTTTATTGTTCATAAACTAACCTGTTTTTCCTGTGTTTGTATAGTTTTACCCAGATTCCAGTGTATAGTATTCAGACAATTTTTTCTCTGAAAAGTCTTTTGAAGTTTACCATTTCACTAATTATATAGTATTATGTCATTTTGGGTATTTTATTTCTAATGATAAATAAGTTGAGAACCTACTCATGTTTTTATTTGCCTGTCACATATCTAAATGAGTCCACATTTTTTCCTTGATGTTTTATGGATTTTTCAAGTAGAGAAAATAGTATAACTGTATTTTAGTAAGATTTTAAATTTCTTTCTAAATATACATATTTCAATATCTTTTCATTTTAATAATATGGTATTCCATGAGAATATCCGCTTTGATATCCATTCCAGTCATTATGAAAATATTTGTATTATGGTCATGTTTCTATTCCTGGGATATAATACCATGACAAAGGAAACCTAGAGAAGAAACCATTTATTTTGGGCTTAAAATTTCAGATGATTAAAGCTTATAACCATTCGTATCAGAAACCATGGCAGCAGACAGGCAGCCATGCACTAGAGCAGTAGCTGAGAGCTTACATATTGGTTTACAAAAACAAACCAAACAGCTAACTGTGAAGGACATGTGCTTTGGAAATCTACAAGCCTGCTCCTGGCAAGTACTTTACCAAACAAAGCCATTACTTCTAATCTTTTCAAATATTTCTACCAATTAGGGATGAAGGTTTTGAGTATATGACCCTGGAGGCCATTCTCATTCAACTAATCAAACTGTGATTGATAATTTATACTCAGAAGTTTTTGCTTTTTGTGTCAGGAATTCTCATAGCTGAACAGAGTAAAAACTACTTCCAATTTCTGAACACAGAGCAATGAAACAGGATGACCATTGAAAATCTGAGTTAGACTAGTCTACATTGCCAGTTCTAGGCTAGCTAAAGAAATGTGAAGAGTTATAATCAAACTAAAACTATAAAAAGTACTAGAAAAAAGTGCTAATAATAGAAAAGTCATTTTATAGCTATAAAATGAATTTCTATTGTGGAAGTATTATTAGTCTATAATATATTTGGCCGATAATGTCTGAAAGTAGAGAATTTTTTGGTTTCTGCACAAATGAATTCAACTTATGGTGTGAACTACCAGACTGAAACTTAAGTTGTTTAAGGAAATTGTTATGTTTTTATATTAAATTTTTGAGTGGAGATTAGGCTGAGATTAATTTTATCACATATCATATTAAAGCAGAATAGCAGGGAATGTTCTTTGAGATGCAGAAACTGATCGGAGTCAATACTCTATCCTGGATGCTGCTAGAACCATGTAAAGCTAGAGCTAGTTAGTTTAATTAGGACCTGGAGGGATGGAAAGGTCAGTAGATCTCATAGAAGCATCAATCACAGAAAATAATGTGTAACCATACAAGATAAAAATTTAGTCAAGTATAATCCACTTGCCATTCAATAGAGGGGCTATTTTTTCTAGGAGGTACTGATGTGTCTCATGAGTTGATGAGGACAAATTTAAGATTTTTCAACAACTAATTTTTAATGTGGGATTGTATTAGATGAAAGTCCTATAGCTTCTACTAAACCCAGAAAGGAAAGGATCTCTGCGTCGATACAATTATCATGGACTAATCTCCTCACGGAAAGAGTGAAGAGGAAGAGATTTGATGGGAGATTTGATGTTTATTATCAGCCTGATTACTGAAGATGTCTCAGGTACACTGATATCAATATGACAAACGAGTATCTGAGACACTGCTTTTTACTCTTTAACTAAACTTCTTCCCTGGCTATACAATGTTCAAAAGAATCTCAGAATTTTTTGCGGTGATCAACCATCAACAGTTGGCTTTTGCTTAGGATTCTGTAAAATAATTAAAACCTGAATATTCTGCCTTATTTATGATTGACAGAACTGTGATTGCCATCTTTGTGCATAGAATACTAGTAAGCAATTGGGATATAATTGACTTCAGTCAACTCCTGCATATGTACTGCATATAATATTGGACTGACTTGAGTAAAGTATACTGATCCCATGTTTTCACCTAGTTTCAGTAGGATTAATATTAGAAAAAACATCATGTTCTTTAATATAAAAATTAATTTGGTGCAAAATTTAGATATTCCCTAAAGTATATCAACAAGATTTCAACAAGAGGGTTCTCTTATCATCCTGAACTTCTATAGCCATGACTGTTTGCTTCATGAGATATTGGTGCAAAAGAATACAGGGAATTTGGATGATTATTTTTTTTAATATTTAGTTTCTTGAGGTCTACATATATTATTGATGTCATCCTTCTGTACTGATGCATAGTTTGTTAAAATGTTTTTCCATTGTCTAGGCTGCCATTTTGTCCTTTCAATAGTGTCCTTTGCCTCCCAGAAGTGTTTCTGTTTCATAAGGTCCATTTATTAATTGTTGATATTATGTGACTGAGCTGTTGGTGTTCTAGTCAGGAAGTTGTCTCCTATGCCAATATATTCAAGATATCAACAACTGATTCTTCTATCAAATTCAGCATGTCCAGTTTTATGTTGATATCTTTGATCCACTTGATCTTGACTTTTGTGCAGGTGATTGATATGCATCTATTTGCATTCCTTCACTTCTAGGCATCCAATTAAACCAGCTCCATTTGTTAAAGATGCTTTCTTCTTTCTGTTGTATATGTTGCCTTCTTTTCAAAGATCAAGTATCCATAGGTGTGTGGATTTACTTCTGGTTCTTGATTCAATTCCAGTGATCAGCCTGTCTGCTTTTATAACAGTACCATGTGATTTTTTAAAATTTATTTATTTATTTAATTATTTAAATCACATCATAATTTACTTATTCACACAGGGGTTATAAACACAAACAGGCAGGATGTGGGAAGGGAACGGCACCGAGCAAGATGTTCAGGGGAATTACGATATTATATCAGAACAGGTATCAGCTGGGTGAAGGTTCGGGTGACAGGTCATTATGACTCTGCCTATGATTTACTTGTCCTTATCTAAGTTGGTACTGTCCACTAAGGCTGCCTATTTATAAGGTCTATGACTACTCAGGCTGGTAAGTTTCCACAGAAGCTGCCTGTTTACAAAGCTTATTGCATGCTGTTTCAATGTTTATTACTACAACTGTGTAGTTCAGCTTGTAATCAGGGATGGAAAAACCTCCAGAAGTTCTTTTATTGCTCACAATTGTTTTAGCTATACTGTTTTTTTTTTTTTCCCACATGAAGTTGAGTATTGTTGTTTCAAGATTTATAAATAATTGTGCTGAATTGTGATGGAAATTGCATAGAATCTTCAGATTTCTTTTGTTTGGATGGCTATTTTTAATATGTTAATATTTCTGAAACTTAGGACAATGGAAACTTCTAAGAATCTATGATGGTGACCCTAGTAAGACTCTTAGCAACAAGGCATATAGAGCCTGAACTGGCCTTCTCATTTAACCAGGCAAGAATATGAATGTAGGGATTGGAATACCAACCTAACCACAAATCCTAAGAACCACAAATTGTCCTGTCTATAAATGTACACTGGTAAAAGATGGAGCAGAATTTGATGAAAGGTACAAACATTGACTGTCCCAGCTTGAGATCCATGCCATGAGAGGAAACACACCCTGACACTTTTAATGATATTCTGGGACACTAGAAAGGAGCCTAGAATAACTGTCATTAGAGAGATTTCACACTGCAATGTTGGAAACTGATGCAGAGACTCACAGCCAAACTTACATGAAGCAATTGGAAATTCTGTGGAAGAGGGGAAGGGAGATTGAAGGAGCCAGAACACATCAAGTACACTGCAAGAAAACCTAAGGGATTAACTAATCTGCATTTAGGGGTTCATTGAACTGTACACCAGAAAGCATGCACGGAATGGGCCTAGGTCCTTGTGCATATGTAAAAATTGTGCAGCTGAGTCTTCAAGTGGAACTTCTAAAGCAGGAGCAGGGTGTCTCTAACTACATTGCTGCCTTTGATCCTTTCCTCTAACTGGGTGCCTTGTCTAGCCTCAATAGAAGATGTGCCTAGTCATACGGCAAGTTCATATGTCAAAGCTAGTTGATATCATAGAGGCCTAGACTTTTTAGAAGAGAAAGGGAGGAGCAGTGTATGAGTGTAGGGAGGGGAGAGGAGAAAAGGAATGAGAAGCTAAATCTGGATATAGAGTAAAAAAATAATTTGTAAAAAAAAAAAGAATGTAAGAAAACACACTGGGATCATAAAATGACTTAATTTTAAAGAATATGAATATTGTGACTATATCATATTACATTAGACAGCTTTTGATATTTTCTATAAAAATCCCATGGGAAGCTATTTGTCATATCACTATGGCTTTAGTCTCATTGAGTCATATTCTGTAATGAGCATGGCCACCACTCAAAATTGTATCCACCTAAAAAGTGATTTGCAGCACATCCAACTGGATAAACTTTAGGACTTATGATTGTGAGGAATATACTAATAAGACATCCATAACACAGATAGTAAGAATTTTGTTTGCCCTAAAACCCAGGGAAATGGCTGGTATAATCAAGAGCACAAAGCAAGTATGGCTATGTGCAAAAGAGAAAAACAGTGATTATAATTCAGAGAAATAGAAATAAATCTAGTCGAGAACTTTGTCTTTATGAATGAGAGTGGGCATATGAAAGATTCCTAAGTGATGAGTATGGTTATAGTATACCATATATGAAATCACCGAATATAAGGAATGAAACGAAGGAAATATTTATAAGGAATGAAAAGAAGGAAATATTTATTATTAACAGTCATGCATTTGGAATACTGGCAGAATAGATCATAAAAACATCTTTCTTTTCTCTTTTGTTCCTTGTTTGTTAATTTTTAATTTATAATTTTTTAAAACTGGAAATATGTTTAATGTATGTGCAGCCAAGAATTCCAGAACATTGTATACATTTAGACAGTGCTGTAATAAAAGGGAAGATTTGAGATGATGAAGAGCTGATAGCTGCATGTCATTTGAGTATACTAACCACCACTTAATTGTATGGTTAAAATCATTAAATGTACTTACATGAGTTGAATTAAATTTTTTTTAAACTTACTTTGTGATATTCCACTGTCATCCATTCCTTTATCCTTCAATGCTATTTCTTCTTTTAATTCCTTTTGGTAGTACAATTTTAAGCTTACAGTTTTACATTGATATTTAAATAGATACTTAATCTAGTCTCTGGGGATAGTCATCTTCCCATCTTACCCAGTTTGATTGTGCTTTCTCTGTTCTCCCAGAAATATTCTCTTAATTATGTCATTGAAAATATCATTGAAAGATATCAAAAACTTTGTATTTCTCAGTAATAATGTTCATTTTATTTAATTCTAATATAAATTCAATTCATAATTTTCAATGTACATCTCCCAGTTCTTCATGATATTTACTGTTAACAAAGGAAGAATGACAGCTAGCTTTAACGGTGCCAGAAGGTGTTATGAAGCCATTTGTGTTAGAAATGTCATGGATATGACAATCCCTCTATGAGCCTTACAAATAAGATACCCCTCTGCTAAGCAAGAGTGCTTGATTCCTTGCTTGTTTACTTGCATGCTTACTTGTGAAACAGTGACATGATACTTATAAAGAATGAGTACAATCAGATTTAATGCCTGATCCATGGAAGAAAACTGATTTATGGTCCCATGGAAAGAAGGGACAAACAGCCTTCAAAATATTTATGACTATAGATTAATACTTTTATTTTGGTTATGAGCCTAGCCTTTAATGGCTGAGACATCATCTCCAGCCCAGATTAATACTTTTCTCAATTATTATCAGGAGAATCTCAGTTTCCATTGAATGATGTAGAATGTAAAATTTAGGCTTGCACAAGGTGCTAAAAATAGGAAAGTGCTGAGTGCAGGTTCTAATGAAGACATTTATTCCAGCCACTGTAATTCTAGAAAACATTTCACAAAGGGGCAAAGAAACATGTAAGGCTAGTGGGTAGAGAGAAGTGTTTGAAACACTTTCTGGGCAGAAATAGTATTTGTAACCATGAATTCATGAACAAGTTAAGACACCTATACAGGCTCTTTATTGAAGCAGGCTTAAAAAAAGCCATGCTCAGATGATGGGTACTTCAGAGTATCTACCATTGAGTGGTGAAATATTGTCATTATAGAGTTAAGAATGCATACTGATTATATATATTCTCTTGTGACATCCCAAGACTAAAATGGATAGTTCTAGTACATTTATCCACATATGCTATTGTTAAAAAGACACAAAAAATTAAAGTCATAAATTAAGGAATAGTTAATAAGGGTAAAGGAATTCTGATAGGTGGTTTTCAGGGAGGAAAACTTAGAATGTCATCATATACATGTATGGAATTGTCAACATACTATGGTAATTTAAATATTGAGAAATAATGGATATTTTCACTGATATAAAAGATTCAGATGTAGTATTTTATTACCTTAAGTTTGTAAATACATTGACCTATAGAGTACTCACTGATTTTCTAATATCTCTATACATCTTCTCCAGTATCCCTGTATCTTTTTTGCATAGCTATTTTTAAATGTGTTTTATATGCACAAATCCTTTGTGCATACATTAGAGCAACCATCATAGCTGATGGATCTCTGTTTGCTCACATCCTTCAACTTAATTCCTCAAACCTTGCTGGTTTACAAAAACAATTTATTGGATAAAAATATCAGTTATCTCTATTGCTAGGTAATAATTCATCTCACACTTGGCTGCTTAAAATAACTTCATTTATAATTTCACAGTTCTCTAGGTGAGAAATCATACATTTATCTGATACTCTGTTATGGGTTCACAAGGCTGAGATCAGATTACCGGCATGGCTATCTAACTGTACCTTCTCCTAATTACTCTATTGACACTACAGTACTTGGCATAATTCATGCCTGGAAGTTTTATTTTAGAGGATCATGCTTTGTTCTCCCAAGCCATGAGTTACACTTGCTTATAGATAAAAACCTCACAATCTCTCACATATGCTAACTTTCTTTATGCAAATATATCAGATATTTATTGTATTTTGAATAAATTCTTCATGTTATTGACCCATTAAGAAAAAGCTGTGTTTTAAGATCATCTTGAACAGTCGAGACAACGTAGACATGGACTTTAACAAGTTTAGCAAATGTTAAAGGCCCTTAACTTAAATTAATTTCAGACTTTACATGTAACATCCATTAAATGCAATGCCGAGGTCAGGATATCCTTGACAGATAAAACTTGTATAGTAGCAAAGATTTTTCATACAAGTGTGTCCAGTTCAATAAGTCAATTTACATTGAAAATGTCAGTTTCTATAGAAATTCTTTACTGAAAAGATGCAAAATACTGAAATATTTTAATGGCATATGACGAGACAGTCAATATTCAAAGATTTTGTTTTTATTTGTGTCATAATATGATAGAGATTCCAATATTTCTATTCACTGAGACATTTGGAAGAAATTATTTGACTTATGAAATATTAAGAATTTTAAATTTATTTATTTTATTGAAAAATCATTTGCAAGAAATGATGTTATTCCTATTGTCAGACACCAAAATGTATGAATAATTTCTGTATGAATAATTTCTATGTGGTAGTCAGGATAATAGACATTTAAAGATAAACATATGCAGAGACTTTTATAAAGTACATTTCTACACAAAGTTCTTTGAAAAAGTCTTAGACGAATTCTTATTATTTTTTTCTAGATATATTTACAATGTTTAAGTTAATCATGTTAATCCATGAGAGGTTAAATGTCAGAATTAAGAACTGAAAACTGGATCTGAGTTTACACTCAATGATCTATCTACTAGGAGATATTACTTCTTATTTATGTATTTATGTGACTAAAATGATTTTATTTCCTTTGAGACCATATTCCCATTGTATGAGTTTAAGCCAGAATTATATGGGACAGCAATATTTAGTATACTTTTCTACAATTTCTTTCAGTTAGATTTATTTATAAAATTGATATAAATTATGTATATTATATATTATGATTATGTATATAAACTAAATAAGTTAAAATTTATTCTATAATACATAAAATTAAATGATGGATCAATAGAAGATTAAAGTTCAATTCAGTTAGAAGATCTGTAGAATAAGCTTGAATTTTACAAGATAACTATATATTCAGCTCCTAAATATGATACATGTAGAAGATATTCTCAGAGTATAAGCACATTCATTATAATGAGCATGATTAAAAGATTTTTAACCTTTAAAGGATTTATGCTTGGATAGTTGCTAGCACCTACAGTATGTAACTGGGCGTGGGGAATCTGAGAAAGAAGTCTGAATCTAATATAAACTCTTTCGCTTTCATACAAATTTCTAACTTATTATTTCCTATTGTCTTTAGTAACATGTTTCACAGTAAAGAAAAATTTATAATATATTTGAAGTAAATTTCAGTATTGTAATTATACATGATTATGATTTTTATCATGATTATGACTTTTACCATTTATCAACTGTTTTCCCAGGCATCTGTAACTCTAACCAAGTGTATCTTCTAGTTATGAATCCTCACATCATTTATGATTAGAGTTGATTTCCCTTTGATGTATTTTATAAGATATATAATATAATCTATACATAAGCAAAATTGACTTTGGAATGTAGTGCAGTAAAATATCTTACAGCTTTACTCTAAAGCAGAAAAACAACACACAAAGCATGTCCCCTATGATGTTTTCCTAGCTTTAATCCATGAACCACTGAAAAGAAAATATCACATCAAATAAAATAACACACAATATCAGGCTGTTAAAATGAGAATACCATTAACATGGTATTTTTCATGTGAAACCTAGACATTTAAATATTTTCAGCATTTTAACTCAAGTATCTGCCTTTGTCCTTTTAGTAGATTAAATGATATATGTTAACTATTTTAAACCACAATTATGATGGATTCTTTAGATCTTTAGATTGGGCTCCTGATCCCTAACTCCAAATGTTTAAGGTTGGTTTTTTTCAAGTAAGTTTATGCATACTGTTATATATGTATATATATATATATATTCATATATATATAAATCATATATATATTATATATATATGTATGACCATACTTTCTTTCTGTCAGTCTGTCAGTCACTTGCTGCCTTCACTCTCTTCTAGTCTTCACCCTTTCATTCCTTCCTTCAAAAGTTTTTCCCAGTTTGCCCACAAGTAGAAATATTTAAGATGCCAATATTTGTTAATTCATAGCATCAAGGTATAAGTGGTACTTTTAAAATCCATGTTTTATAATTATTTACTCAAGAAATTTCATTATAGCCTTTATTCATATATCTTCCCGTTAACAAACCAGGCAAAAATGTTTTCTCATTTAAAGTATGTATGTTTATTAAAATGAAAATCTAGGGTTTATAATTGTGGGTATATTTATTAGGGTTTTTCCATATGAACTTAAATAAGGAGGAATATTCACCCTGAATGTTCAACTGCCATTCTTTTATGTGCAGTAACAGACTGAATAGGTTTGAGGACCTTAATATCTCTTTGATTCCTGATTGTAAACACAATGGAACTAAATGAACATTGCTTTATTAGAAGGTCTATGAAGACGACTGGTAGGATTTGTTTTTAGAAACAATATATTAGCTATCAAGTTGATAAAGAGTGGACTTCCAATGAGTGATCTTGATTATGAACATGATAGAGCCTGGAATCAATGAAGGTGACTGGATTCACTCAATGCATGTATTTGAGCTTTTTCTCAGAAATGTTTCAGGTGGAGAAATTCATTACTAATGTAATATTATGCTATGGACAGTGATCCTCTAAAGAATAAAAAGAAGAAAGCAAATGAAGTTACTTGATTTTGTTGATCACAGATGTAATGTGAACAGCCTTGTCCCCATGCTTTCCTCATTATAATAGACTGTACTCCTCAAACAACAAAATTAAATTAATTCTTCCTTAAGATTATTTTCAATACATACACACTACATTCATTCACAAAACACATGTCTGTGTTTGTGCGTGTGGGAATTCTTATGCTTATAAGTATTTAGACATTTTTTTAAAAAGAATTCATTTGTAGATGTATTGGTATCTACAAAATATAACAAATTACTATAGCCAAGTTACAGCATATTGTTTCTAGCAGTATCAAAATCATTTTATTATCTTATTACAGTGTTTTCAACATGTATATTAAAAAGATAAAAATAACTTTAAAAATAAATTGAAAGAGAATAAACATAGTAGTGACATATTAATATTTATTAGATTTTGTTTTTCTCTGCTCATTTGATTATAAATGTATTTTTCATTATAACTCTGTTTAAGGATATCTTAGGAAAATTCATAACAATTTTGAAGTTAGCTCCTATAGACTCATGTGAATGGCCTTCCAGCATAACATAGATTCTAAGTTTAGAGAATTGTTTAGACAAAGAAACCTGACTTCATTTCATTTTTTATATTTCACTTTATATAATGATTCAGTTTTTTCACATGTTTTGGACTAGAAGAAGTTACAGAAATATAAGAAAATTTATGAAATTTGCATTTGTATTCTAGATTTATGTATGAAATTACAAATACTTTATCTTGAATATTAATCATAATTTTTGGCTTCTTTCAATATTATTATTTTACATCTTTTTATTTTCTGAGTACTATATTATAAAACACAATATAATAATATAATTTATTATATAATCTATACAAATAATTGATATTATAAGTATAACATTCTTACCCTCTAATGGATGAAGTGACTAAATTTAGTAAGAATTTAGTATGCTCTCTCTATATATAGATGGAGAAAGTTGTTTTCAATATTGAAAAGAATGAAATAAGCACTTGATTAACTTTTCTTTTTTTTAATTGATATTTTATTTATTTACATTTCAGATGAAATCCCTTTCCCCATCCTCCCGCAAAACCCCATATCCCTCCCCCTTCCTCCTTTTTGCTTTTATACCACTATAATTATATGCAAGTATTAAGGTCAGTTCTAGGTCGAGGAACTACCAATACAATAGTCAAAGAACAAGCAAGAAAACAAACACAAATAGTCAAAGAAAAAGCAAGGCAAAAACAAAGTCCCAAGATCACTCCGTGATCACTATTTCTAAGGACTTATCAGGATGACCAAATATCTGAGCCTTCATCCCTGTTCTAACTTTTTTTTTTTTAGGAATGGGAAAAGAAATTATGATATTTAGGTGAAAGAGTTAATATTTACACTAGGATTAAATACAATTGGATTGCATCTCCTTATACATGCAATACTTTTCTAAGGTAAAATATATCTTCTTAGTTAAGAATATATATCTTCCTACTGTTAAGAATTTAAACTTTCCAACTTTAGGAAAGCCACACCACTATTTTATTGAGTTCTTTAAAATGTTTATGGAATAGTACATTTTGTGCCAATTTAATTGCATTAATATTATATTATATATTGTCATTTAAATTTTGTCTACAAATTTTAATTATGAAAATGAAGTGATCCCCCATAAAAACTTACCAGTTAAAACCAGGTAAAATTCCAAGACAGAAACCTGGAAGTAGACCCAGAATTTTAGTTAGAATCAAGAAGTTTATTGTACTTGATACCTGCTGTAAAATAGAAAATCCCTTTGTCCCTTGTTATAGCAACCATATTCCAGAGCAGACCAATGCCCTGAGTAATTGGCCAAACAAGCAGAAAAAGAATTTGGTTCGGATTGGTTGGGATTTTTTTTGTTGTTGGATTTTTATGTGCTTTTTATTTTGTTTCATCATTTATATTTGCTTGTTTTGTTGTACTCTTGGCTTTTTAAAGTATATTTATTTGTTTGGATTTTTTGTCTGTTTGTTTTTCTTGGTGATTTTATGTTTTCTTTTTTCCCCCTGATATTTCTGAGGAAGGAAGAAAAAGAGACAGAGAGAGACAAAATGATACAAAGAGACAGAGAGATGGACACACACAGAGAGAAAAACAAACATCAAATTGGATAGATAGGAAGGTGGGAAAATGAAAACTGTGATAACAATACATTGTATAAGAGCTTTAATAAAATCCAAAGACAAAACTATGAGAAGAAAAATAAGAATACTTGAAATTGGAAGGCACATATTTTGTTTCAACATTTCAAATTTTCCTCTGTTAGAAAGAGAGCTGCGTAACTAGGTAAGCTCCACGGTTGGTGATTCAGTCCTGAAGCTCCAAGGTTCAGGATCGTTTACTTGTTGAACTTCCTGTGCGTTCTATTTTCCTTAGGCTCAAATCCTTCACTATTATTCTTTAAGAGTCTCAAGCTCATCCATGTTTGGCTCTGGATGTCTGTATCTGTCTGAGTCAGCTGCTGGTTAGACCTCTCAGAGGAGGGCTTGATGGTCTGTTTCAGGCTGGAGGTTAGATCCTGGAGCTCTGGCTGTAATCTTTTGATACTCGTGTAAAAGGACAAAAACACCCTCACTTTGGTCTTCCTCCTTCTTTTTGAGTTTCATGAGGTTTATGCGTTGCATCTTAGGTATTGTGTGTTTTGGGGCTAATATCCGCTTATCAATTCATGAGGGATACTGGACTATAATTTATATATTTTTGTTGGGTTTACACTTGATTTCACTATTTCAATATTATTTGCTTTGTGAAGGAGCTTATTGTGGTTCTGAATTTTTTTAAACATAACTCAAAAAGTGTTGCTTGTTTGAAGGCTCTATAGAATTCTTGTATAAGTATATCTGACCCTTGGTATTTTGTTTGTTTGTTTATTTTCATTTTACTCTGTTTGAATGCTTTTTAAATTTTTTTTTTGATTTGCTGAAAATAAAAATTAAAAAAAAAAAAATCTCAAAAAAAAAAAAAAAAAAAAAAAAAAAGAAAGAGAGCTGCATAAACCAGGGAAGGGTTTCAGTTAGTTACCTGAACTTCATTCACAAATCATCTCTACATAGAGCCAGGGTTTAAAATTTTGAACTTAAGTTTTCTAATCTTTTGGTAAAAATTTAGTGAGCTAAGGTTAGTTTTAAACAAGTACACATATGTTTATCAAACATGTACATATATAAATCAGCAGTGCATACCTGAGGACTTGATGTTTTAATACATAATACTGTGCTTTCCAAGCACCTGTAAAAGAGGAGTGTTTTCCTTGCCATTCATTGTTGTGTAAAAAAGCAAGGTGATGGTAATGTTATGAGTTACCGACTTGTATAAAAATTTTAAAAATCAGGGAACCTAATATCATCAGGTGTCAATGCAGTGTTTCTCGATTTGAATAAATCCATGACTACATATTATTCTCATTTATGTGCTATTTCATCTAGCTGGTAAGACATTCTTAACAATGAAGTAAGCACTTTCTCAGAGTGAGCTTTGATGTACAGATTCTCCTGTCCATAGACCTAAGCATTCACTGTCCTCGTTCTTTCTAACCTCTATACAAACACAAACACACACACACACACACACACACACACACACACACACAATCATGCACACACAATAGCTCCTTGGTTCTAGGATCTTTGGAATTTGATGGGGTTACACTATTCAATTTTCAGCCATCCAAATTAAAATCAAAGGACATGGGGTTAAAGAGAAGTCTCAACAGTAAAAGAACCTCTGTTTGCTCTACTAGAGGACTCAGGGTTGATGCTTAGCACTTGCTTGGCATATCAGGGCCATCTGTAACTCTTGTCCTGGGAAACCTGATGTCCTCTACTAGCCTTCATGGGAATTTCATGCATGTGATACTGAGACATATATGAAGAAGGCAAGGCACTCATTATACTTAACTAATAAACAAGTAAAATTTTCAAAAATACATAAGTAAAATTCAAGAACTTGGGTCATAAATTTATATGAATCAGTCCCTCATTATAAGTCTTCCAATGTTTATATCACATAAATAGGGTCTTTAAGTTGACCTATCAAGGTCTGGTTAAAAGGATATAATATCACACTTGATACTGTGTTCTTATCCATAACACGACATAAATCTGGCTGAGTAGAGAACTTACTTTTGTATGTCAAAAAATCCCTACCAGTTCAATCTCCAGGGGCTTTTAATATTCTGTGAATCTTACACCCACCACCTTTCATCTACCGCTATTTGTCTCCCTATATCTAGATTCATCTCTATTTTTATTTCTAAATCTTTTTGTTTTCTCTCTGTCTCCAAATCTATGTCATTTCAAGGTCTATGGTTTCTATCTATATCTCAAGGTCAACATTATCATCCCTCTATCTTTATCATCTAATCTTTATCACCTCTAAATCTTTATCTCATATATCCAATTAATTTTACTTCTATTAGACAATAGAATAGACTTAGAATATTGGAATTTTCAGTACATTCTATAATCAATTTATACTGCACTAATTTTCAAGGCTCCAAAAATGACCTTAGCATTTTCAATTATCTCCTGTATGCTATGCTGAAATCTTATTGACAATAATTCAAAATGAAATTTTTTTCTTTGCTGCACTCAAATATTTCATACAACATATTTGTGTAAACAATCCTCTGTTTATGAAATACTTCTTTGTTTTAGAAGTTTTGTGGTGAATTTATTTGCTGTATTGAGTCTGAATTTTTAAAATTGTTTTTGTTTAAATTATTACTTAATATAATATTCTATCAACATGTGCAGAATAAATTATTGCTGTATACAAGAGAAATCTAAGAGTAATTGATATATAGAATTTATTATTTATTCCAGTAGTAAAAAAAAGATGCATGGGACATTACAAGCTCCTGTAGATTGAACTGATAGGGAATTGTTGACATACATAGTAAGTCTCTCTCTTGCAGCAAATTTATAACATGTCATGGATAAGAAACAGGTACCCTGTCTCAAGTGTGATATTGCATTCTGTTAACTAGATCTAGGTCAACTTAAAGACCCTATTTAGAACCTGGTACATATTTTCACATGATAATTCTAATTACTGTTTATATTCTGAGAGTAAATATAAGCGATAAAACAAGTGTTTAAATTTGATTTCCATTAGAACTTTCCCAAAGTTTGCCATCACTCATTTATAGCTATCAGGAACATATTCTCAAAGATGCTTACAAGAATCAGAGAAATAGAAACTACAGTAGCATCATTCTGTGAAACTGAAACTACTGCAAACTGACATATTTGAAACAAAAGCTAAATTATATAATCTTATACGAGAAATACTGTAGAAGAAATATTAACTTAGGACATTTATTGAATTAATAGGGAGGATGAAGTAGATAATCAAAGAAAAGCAAGTGCTATAATCCATAATTTATTGTCTCAAACTATTTTTTTAAGACAGGGAACAGGACATGTTTTTCAATTAAAGAATGAATTACCATCACTTCTTCCACTTTTTAAGTTCAGGAGTTCTTTTTTTATTATTATGTTTGGTGTGTGTGTGTTTGTCTCTATGCCCTCCCACCTCTCTCTGCTGTATCTCCACAAATATATGTGCAATATGATGAGATCTTTTTCTTTGTGCTGTCTACATGGTTTCAAAGATGAACAATATGTATTGGATTAACATTATTGGACTTCATAAGAATAATTTGAGTTAAAATGAATGATCATACCTTGGATTTCATAAGAATGATGTGAGTTAAAATGAAAAGCACTTAGAACAGTACACTGCTAAAATAAATAAATATTTGCTATAGAGATCATTCTATGTATGTCATTGATATATTCTTTTGCTTCTATATCTATTGTTTTTCAAATATATGCACCACAATAACCAGATCATTTTCCACTGTGTGACAGCACTTACCTGTCATCTGAGCACTCTGTAATCAAGGTCAATTTTGCAAGTTCACTCCATGCCTGAACTATATAATGAGAAAATCTCAAAAACTAAAATAAAACAAATGTCATTTCTTCTTTATAGAAGTGATTAATAAGATAAAATATATATATATTCAAAAGTGCAAAAACTATTATATTATAATAGATACATAGATCTAATAAGATATCTGAATAAAACTAGAAAGTAATATTACATAACAAATATATAGTTTGCAAATAAATTATATAAATAAAACCATTTTAAATATAGCATGCACTCACATTGAAATACAATCTAGCTCAATAGTTAATTATGCTTAGGTTTTGAAAAGAAAAATGAATATTTGTACAAATATCAAGAAAAAAATTGTATAGGAGATAAAATGTTTAATAAAAATACTATATAATCATTCTCCAATAAAGTTTACAAAGGCATTTGGTTTCTTTACAGACACAATGCAGGGAATAATGAATGGTATGAGAAAGATTATGGCATTTATCACACCAAAGTTGTATTTTAAAAAAATAAAATTATTACAACTACAGTTTAAATTGATATTCATTGTAATCATTAATTTAAAAGAAAAGCTCACAAAGAACAATTAAACTTGAGCTTATAATAGGTTCATCTGTGCAACAAACACCAGTTCAGAGTCACAAGATAGTATGTTCTTAAAACTTAATGTGATAGACTATTAAAAAACACCTTTACAAACTAGTTGCCACATTCTCAAAATGATTACAATTTAATAACAGATTAACAGATACTGATTTTATTCAAAAGTGTTTTAAAATATAAATGTATGAAAAATGCATTTTATGTCAAGTTCAGCTGAGCATACATTTCTTTGTAACCAATCGAATTGTGACTAACTATCCATGAGAAATATAGCCACATTATGACTACTTAGAAATTAATCTTGCCTATAAAACACTCAAGAGTTCACAGTCACTGAGAATGCAGTTATACAAATAATAAACCCCATCATGCTCTGAATATTCATCTAAATCATAGAAAGAAATTGCCTGTCATAGTATGGTATCATTGTTAATGGACTGACCACTGAATTTCACTGTCCTCCTAAGATAAAATGATACAGATATAGCAGATTTACATAGCAATTTTACAGAGAAATAATGAACAAATATAGTAGATTATGTGTTTATATTAAGACTGAAATGTTTTTCACTTCATAGATCTGTATTATTTTAGTATGAAACTGCATAATACTTAATAGTTGTGAATTTCCCTGCAAGTTACTGTGTCTTTTTCCACTGTGTACTGGCTGGTTTTGTATGTCAATTTGACACAAGCTGGAGTTATCACAGTGAAAGGAGCTTCAGTTGAGGAAATGCCTCTATGAGATCCAGCTGTAAGACATTTTCTCAATTAGTAATCAAGGGGGGAGGGCCCCTTTGGGTGGTGCCATCCCTGGGCTGGTAGTCTTCGGTTCTATAAGAAATCAAGCTGAGCAAGGCAGAGGAAGCAAGCCAGTAAGCAACATCCCTCCATGGCCTCTGCATCAGATCCTGCTTCCTGACCTGCTTGACTTCCAGTCCTGATTTCCTTTGGGAATCAATAACAATGTGGAAAGTGTAAGCTGAATAAATCCCTTTCCTCTCCAACTTGCTTCTTGATCATGATGTTTGTGCAGGAATAGAAACCTGACTAAGACAAATTGGTACCAGGAATGGGGTATTCCTATGACAACCTGACCATGTTTTGGGGAGGACTATGGAAGGACTTTGGAACTTTGGGCTAGAAGAATCACTGGGTGTTAAGAGCTCTGTGGAATTTTTGTAAGAGCTCAGAAGATAATATTGACAACAGAAAAGAAGATGGAAGCCTGGCTTGTGAAATTTCAGAGGGATGATTAAAGACTCTTATCAGGGCTGTTGCTATTTTGATTGTGAAGATTCTGTGGTTTTGGATAGTGGCCTAAAGATCAGTTGTTATTAACAAGATACCAGAACTACTTACTAAAATGAAAACTTTGCATTAATGGGTCTCTTGATGCTGGTTAGCTGGAGTTGAGAAATTAGCGGTAATTAAAAAAAGACCAGCCTCACCGCAGTGAAATCTTCTGGAAAGTGTTTTCTGAGATCACAAAGAGGCTATGTTCCAGAGATAGCCAAAGTTCTACCTTGTCTGTGGCTATACTTGGTAATGTGTAAGAGTCACCCAGGTGGTTCTGGTTTTGAAGGCATGAAGTCATAAAGAGCAGCTGAAGGTCCTCAATATGAGGAGGGAATGGGAGACCATTGGTGAAGGTGCAGCTCTGTTGATGTGCCAGGACTTAAGTGGTCATGCAAAAGAGGTGAGGCGTGGCACCATGAAGAAAGCCTATGAAAGGCTATTGGTGAAGCCTAGTGACAGCAGAAGACAACCTTGTTTTGGAGATGCCAGTACCATGAGATGACCACCAGAATAGCAGCAGCAATGGAGTACAGGTAGCTGGATCCTAGAGGACAAAGTGTGTGTTACAAAGGGCAGGGTTGGAGAAGTGACCCAAGCCCTTGGGGGAGCTCAGAAGATCGTGAGTGGATCCCAGACATTGAACAGTTAGAGTTATTTTGCTTTTGATTGTGAATGTGTCCTGATATATTTTCTCTCTTGAAGGAAGACAGTATTATAGAGGAACCACAGTTAAGAGACTTTTAATTGTAAAAAGACTATGAATTTTAAAAGAGATTGGAAATCTTAAAGGGATTGAAATTTTAATATGTAAGTATTTGCAAAGACTATGGGACTTTAATGTTTTTTAGATCTTGGGGATAAATAAGAAAGTAAGGGTTGAAGCTTAATAGTGATGTGTTTGTATATCAAGTTGACAAGGAGTCAACTGTACTGGCTGTTTTTTTTGCCAACTTGACACAAGCTGAAGTTATCACAGAGAAAGAAGCTTCAGTTGAGAAAAATTGCCTCTATGAGATTCAGCTGTAAATCATTTTTTTTAATTAGTGATCAAGAGGGGAGTGCTCATTGTGGGTGGAGCCATCCCTGGGCTTGTAGTCTTGGGTTCTGTAAGAAAATAAGCTGAGCAAGCCAGGGCAAACAAGCCAGTAAGTTATATCCCTCCATGGCCTCTCCATCAGCTCCTGCTTCCTGATCAGCTTGAGTTCCAGTCCTGACTTCCTTTGCTGATCAACAGCAATGTGAAAAGTGTAAGCTGAATTAATCCTTTCCTCCACAACTTGCTTTTTAGTCATGGTGTTTGTGTAGGTTTAGAAACCCTGACTAAGACAAACTGTGTTGTCAATTTTATATAAAAAGATATTCATAACAGTTATGCAGGTCATAGCATGTATGTCTAAAACACATGAATGACAATCACCATATAATCATATGGTATCATTGTTATATGCAAATATATTCTGTATACATGTGTTCACTCTTAGCTAGACATTGACTCCTCAGGATAATGAGATTTGACAGCTTCCTGTGAGGTATCAATGGCCAATTTATAACTCTTGTCAGGTGATTTGATTAGGATGCTCTTATTCAATCATAAAAATGAAGTTTGATTGTCAGTTTATCTCTGGTTCAGTTCACAATGATGAAATAGGTCCTATAATTGACATTGCCTTAATGTATTGAATGATTAAATTTTTTCTTCAAATATGAGTAAACTAAGAAAAAGCCCATTGTTCGTAAATAGTGATTTCTATGAAATTATTAAATAACTTTCAAGTAATAATGATCTTCTTCTCTAGGAATCTTTAGAAACTATGAGTATCTTCAAATAAATTTTAAGTACTACCTGTTTTGGCTAAAAAAGAAGATCCCATCTTCTCTCCTCAATTTCCTCCCTCCATTTTTCCTACACTACCTTTTATCTTCTTGCTCCTAATGGCAAAAATATTTCTGATGTGAAATGAATGTGTTTGCTTAACAATTCATACACATTCTCTTGTAATTGTGTTTGTTAAAATAGCCTCTAGGTTAGTTATAGTACTAACATAGGACACATACAATGCAGATAATTGTGTTTTGAGGGTATATTAGCAAGTTTACTACACATACTATTAATAAAAGTGTTTTTAAAAGTTTGCTACAGGAGAAAATTAGGCTATCATTTCAGGATAGATTTTATTTGTAGATATGAAAATCATTAAACCAAAAGTGACTAATCTTTTCAGTGGGTAACCGAATGATTCTTGCTGTATCTTATATTCTTATACAGTATGAATACATAACCTAAGCTCCACGTTGTCTTCCTCTGAAATCATAATGAACCAATATGAAATCATTACAAGTTTTAAAACATGAGAATTAAATGAAGAATCAAACTGGGGTATGTATCAGTTTTAAACATAGATTTGAAATAAGCTTTTCTAATAATTAACACAGACTTGGAATAAAAGCAATTATGTTGCAGGATCATCTGAAAGTCATAGATAAATTTGCTGTTTGTGATAAAATTAGCCCCAGGCAGTGATGGCACACACCTTTAATCCCAGCATTTGGGAGGCAGAGGCAGGCAGATTTCTGAGTTCGAGGCCAGCCTGGTCTACAGAGTGAGTTCCAGGACAGCCAGGGCAACAGAGAAACCCTGTCTCAAAAAACCAAAATAATAAAATAATAATAATAATAATAATAATAATAAAATGACAGTAGCCACGCAGTGTTGAGTGAATGTCTCATGCTTTAAGAAATATATAATATTGGAATAAATACATTAAGTATGTGGCCTAATAGAAGACACATAACAATAAGTGATAAATGAGGCAAACACATTTTGAGACATGTCAAGAATGATGCAAATTTTGATAAAGAGCTAGAAAATAGGTGCTGACAAGTCATCCTGAGAAAGTAATAGCATAAATTCATGTTTATTTTTGTTGTAATCAGAGATTCCATAAGGTGCCCAGTTGCAGGATAAGTAACTGTTGGTTTTGTGAGAAATGGAGACCATCTTGAAAAGAAGATGCATGTTTACTAGAATATGGGTGGTGCAGTATCACTCCCCTCCAATAGAGAATGTGTACAAATAATAGCTAGACAAGGTAAGCACCAGCCAGGATTCCTACATTAATTCAGGAAGTATATAGGACTGAGGAAGAAGACTGAAACACAATGGCCTAATAAATGGAAGACCATATTGTAAGAAGACCAAAGGCAAAGAACACTCAGAAGCAATATAAACTAATGAAAACCTCTCAAGAAATTAATGTAATAGAGAAAAAGTGTCTCAGATACACTTGTCAGTCAAACTTCAGTACACACTTAAGACCATAATGATCATTCCAGGAGTAAGGTAGTGTCAAGGTGATAAGTTTTCTTCCTAATAACGAATTGTATAATATGAAAGAAAAAGAAAACAAGCAAAAATCAGACCAGAAATGAATGAAGACATTAGTATGAGTTTATTTTTTAAAAAGTAATACAGTACACACATAACACACAGACACACAACACACACACACACACACGGCTTTATAAAAAGTATGGTGAGCCTACTTAAAACATGATACTAACTGAAACAGGGTAAAAATTTTATCCAAACACTAAATGGCACATAAGGATACAGATCCTGACATTATGGGGGAACCACAGACAGAGGGAAGGAAGTCAGGAGGTCATCAAGTTTTTTCCTAAATTTGTCAGTGAAAATGTATTCCACTTCTAAACTTTCATACCATGATTGAACACATAAAAATATACCGATGATTATCTAATTAATCTGAAGAAAAAATGTCTATAAAAATTACCTGCATGTCAAATCATATTTTTGTAATGACCCTAAAACTGTATTTCTCTAGTGCTGGCTTTTTCCTTACAGGATGTGTGTGTTACATGCTATATTCAATACCCCTTTTACCTATCCTATAGGTCTATTGGGCAGTGCTAAAAGCAACCAGATCACAGCTATATGTAGAGAAAGCAATCCCATGAAAATCAGGTCGTTAAAACTGTTTTTGTTGGATGTATAACTACCCATAGAAAGGCAAAAAATCTGATAACTCCCATCAAAATAGAAATATAATGCCTAAATGTTATATAGATATTATTTTATATATATAAATATCCATTTTTATTATTTCACAGTTATGTTAAGTGATATTACATTTACATGGAGCATATTGAGGTATCACAGCTTGATTGTACAAATGTATATAGTACAAAAATGCCTTGAGAAATTCTTTCAATCATTATAATATTTACATTTTAATTTTATTCTAAATCAATCCACATCATTGGTTCATCTTTATAGTCTGATCTGAAATTTAAAACTTTGGAGATTGTGTCACTTTGATGAAAGCAAATACAAAGAAACACTGATAAACCTTGGGGCTTATTATTATACTTTTCCGAAGGATTTTGTTCAGATTTGAACTTAGTTTATAGATCTTTTATGATTTCTTTGTATAGTTCAGTATATTGGTGCCAATATTGTGGCATAGAGGCAATAAGCTTAGAACTAAGAAAAGTTCTAAGTAAGCAGAATTGAAGAGCTACTATGTCAAGCAAAAGACGGTATTAGGAAAAGAAAGTAAATGATCAGTTGAGAATACAATTTCCTCCATAGTTACAATATAAAAAAGACTCACTGTTTAATGTATCACTGACCTAATATTGTGAATTAGAGGAGTTCTTTCTTAAATCTGGCTTGAGTATAAACCATTTGATTTTGCTTTAATAAAAACTAAGTTCAAAATTGGGATTGCATGTGTCCTCTTAAAGTCTAGTAATGTGTGCTATTTAACACTGATTCCAGAAAAAAAAAAAAAGGTTTGATATGAAATAAAATCTATTCCCTTCCTTCCTTTCTTTTTTCCTTTCTTCCTTCTCCTCATTCCTCTTCACTCTTATTCTTCAACCTTCTGCTTTTCCTCCTTTTTTGACCACCTTTTTCTCAGAAGCAAGTAGGATGGCCATACTGGAAATATTTCTTTACAAAGTAAAATAAAATATTGTACATCTTAACAGAGCAAAACAGAATATAAAGTTATATGATATAAACACAATCCCATATTTGATTAATATTTTCAATATAAAGACTAATTGCCATGTTCTTAAAGAGTAACTGCAAATTATTTCTAATGATGTGTAGCAAAGACATATTGACATGTTCTAATGATAGAGTATCAGATCACATTCCGTCATTTGACTAGCTAATTTATCAGTTTGTGGTGTAATGTACTTTTTTTTTCTAAGACATTCTTTTTTGTTAGGGGGGGGTGAATCATGTCCTATTTAAATTTAAATTGATCACTTCTATACTTTCTTCATGACTATATATATATATATATATATATATATATATATATATATATATATTTCTGGATTATCACTAATAGAATCATAGTTCCTGTGTTTCCTTGTAGTGACTGGCCATATATTAGTTCCTATATACTACTTCTGAGTGAAATTGATGTTCTTATTTTTCTGGATTTATTAGGAAACAGATTATTTGAAAAAGTTACATCTTTGTCAGTTTATTTAAAGAAGTTACTTGAATATTGTATTGCTGATTTATTTCAATCAATCAGCTATGATTGGTTTCTAACATATTGGATTTAGCAAACAACAGTAATTTTTTAATAGTGACAAGGTGATGACTGTGCTATTCATAACTAAAATGTCTTATGTGAATATGAGTAGAAGAAAGGCATAACAGTTTGATGGGCATTTTCATTACGATAGTTAATAGTGTTGGCTATGAAGAATTGTTTTATATAACTTTCTAGTATCCTGAAAAATGAGACACAATAACACTAATACCATTAACTATTAGACAAATACATTTTTATTACTCTTTGTATCAATCATAATGGCTTTTGATATAATAAATAAATCTATTTTCAATTATAAAACATGGTTATTTTGAATTATTATATATATTATGGACCAAAGTGATAATCTATAATAATCAGAAATTATGTAATTATTCATGATTCCAGAGCATGGCATGCACATATTTAATCGCAGATATCTGGAGGTAGAGGGAAGCAAATTTTTGTGAGTAATAAGTCATCCTGGTATATCTGAGAAGTTCTAAAACAGCAAGAATACACAATGAAACAATACCTCCCTCTCCTTCTCCACCCTATTTATACACACACACATATTTATACACACACACAACACACATACACACACTACACACACACTATATACACACATACAGACACAGACACACACAACTATATATACACAGACATATACACACATACACACACACACACACACACACACACACACACAATTTACAAGGTAATAGTGCCTTAAAGGAAAATCCAGAGGTGTGTTTAAAAGTAAAGAATAGAATTTCCTTTCTTAACATAATTTTTTGACTGTATTCTATTCCCTTCAGACATATTGAGGGACATCACACCTTTGCAAGAAATCTATGATGCAACTCAGTGTAAAGACATGCACAATGAAGGTTGAGACTATTGTCTAGCTCTGGACCTACTCTTCAGTATGGAAGAGGGTTGCAGGACTCCAAGAATTTCCTGCCTCCCCATGGAAACTAACAAGCTTGGAACACTCTCAACCAATCCCACTGAAGTCAATGTTCCCTGCCATTCCAGGCGGTCTGTCTGGGACAGCCTTCAAAGGTGAGTTGTACTCTAAGTTTACTCTTCAGTCCAGCGGAGCCTTGCAGGACACCAAGAGTGTCCTCATAAACCAAGGAAAGCTTTACAAACTCCAAAACTAATCTGCATAGAACTATGTTCTACCAATCCCATTCTCGTCAAATCTGACTGCCATCTCAGTTGAGTTTGCCTAGGGTACAGCATGCAGTATAGTGTCTACACAGGATACACCTGCAAAGTGGCATATGACTGAGGCACAGCCAGCAGAGTCCAGCACACTGACCTCCATTGTCTGGTCCACGTCCTCCTACACCTTCCTGAGAAGTCCTGCTGCCATCAGGATCATCAAACCAATACAAGAGAAAACCAGATGCCTAAAGGACACAATAAAGATACAACAACAAGACCCAGGGCAATATGGTACCATGAGAGCACAACTATCCTGCTACAATAAACACTAGATGTTCTAAAGAAACTGAAACAACAAAAGAGGATCTTAAATCCAATCTTATATAGATGATAGTAGGCCATGAATAAATCCTTTAAGGAAATAAAGGAAAATACATTCAAACAAGTGATATATATGAATACAAGTGGTCAAGACCTGAAAGCAAAAATAGAACAATAAAGAAAACACAAACTGAGGAAATCCTGGAGATGGACAACCAAAAGAAAGAATTAGAAACTATAGACTCAAGTATCACCAACAAAATGCAACAGATGGAAGAATCTCAGGTGTTGAATATACTATAGAAAAAAACAGCATATCCATGAAAGAACACTAAAAAGCTCATGACGCAAAACATCTAGGAAATTTGGGACACTGTAAAAAGAGCAAACCTAAAAAATATTAAGAATCAAAGAAGAATCAAAGGTTCAGACAATATCTTCAAAGAAAACAAAATCACAGAAGCATATTTCCTAACCTAATGAAAAAGATACCTATAAAGGTACAAGAAGATTACAGAACACCAAAAATGGACTAGAAAAGGAAATTCTCCCATTACAATATAATTGGATCTCATAATGATCAAAACACTAAATATACAGAAAAAAGGTAGAATTTTAAAAGCAGCAAGGGATAAAGCAAACTAACATTAAAGTCAGACTTATCAGAATTTCACCTGATTTCTCTAAAACCTAGAAGGGCTGGGCAGAGGTTTTGAAGACCCTAGACTATTATACCTAGCAAAACTTTCAATCACCATAGATTAGAGAAAGCAATACATTCAATGACAAAAGAAATTAAAACAATATCTTTCCACTAACCCAGACCTACAGAGGGTAATAGATGGATAACTCCAACTTAATTATGCTAAATATACTCAAGGAACACAGGATTAATAGTGAGAGCAAGGAGAGAGAAAGGAGATCGTAAGATGGGGAGCAATCTCTAGGCTCCTGAGGGAAATATGGGACCACTCTAGCTGAGACTCCTAGCAGTAGGGTGTTATAGATCCTGAAGTGGATAGCCAGTCAAGACTCCTAGTAGAAGGATAAGGACAGCATCTCACCCACAGAATCATTGACTTAAAATGTGTCCTGCCTACAAGATGTGCAAGGACAATGATAGAGCAATGACTAAGGGAATGGACAACCAATGACTGGCCCAAATTGAGAGCCATCCCATGGGCAAGAACCAATCCTTGACACTATTAATTATAACCTATTAGGCATACAGATAGGAACCTAGCATAACTGTTCTTTGAGAGGCTCCACCTTTCAGAGGGGTCAATGGAAAGAAATGCAGAAAACTCACACCCAAACATTAAATGGAACTCTGGGTATCTTATGCAAGATTTTGAAGAACGATTCTGGGACCATGAAGAGAACAGGGACTCCACAGGAAGACAAAGTCAACTAACCTGGATCCTTAGCACCTCCCAGAGACTGAATCACAAACCAAAAACTACTACAGGCTGTACTTAGGCAAATAGAGTCAACTAACCTATACCCTTAGAGTCTCTCAGAGACTGACTCACCAAGGAAAGAATGACCACAGGCTGTACTTAGGCCTTCTTCAGATATGTAGCAGATGGCATGGTATTCATGTGGGTTCTCCAACAACTGGTGCAGGTGTTGTGCCTGCTGCCTGTCTTCCTGTGGATCCTCTTCCCCTAAATGCAAAGCCTTGTCTGGCCTCAGTGGGAGAGGATTGCCTAGTCCTGCATCGACTTAAAGTGTGGTGTGGTAGTGTTATCGGGGGAGAGGGAAGTGGCACCCAGAAGGGGATTTACCTGTTTTAGAAGAGAAATGGAAGGTGGAATTGGGGAAGGACTTACATTAGGAGTACTGGGAGGCGAGAAGGGGCTGATTTCAGTTATGAAGTGAATGGATAATTAAATTTTAAAAATCACGGTAAAAAAATGTAAGAAAATAGGAAAATATATGGCAACTTCCCAATGCTTCTCTCTTGAATACAGCACTACACAATGTGCATGAAATAATCAGTCAACTTGTCTCTGGAGAAAGAAATTAGGTTTACTTCCTCTTCTGGAATTTCCTTTGTGGTATTGTAAGCTTCTCTCCTACTCCACTAGAAGAACAAGTATACCTACCACTCCTGCCCATGTAGACCCTAGGTCCAGAGACCATTTAAAACAGAAAGAGCAGGAAAACTTCTGACATGGCAAAGGACAGGCCACAGAAAGAAAAGCAAACATCAGCTTTTCTATACATTTCTTAGAATGCAGTTTAAGAATATCCAGGGAGCATACTCAGACAAAGCTGCATAACTAAATTTTTGACTAAGGATTTGCTGATCGGAACATCAAGAAAAAAAAAAAAATCACTAAATACCCAATAGAATTTTTGAAATGTCAAACTTCCTACATAGATGTATGAACACAGAGTCAGAAACTCTTAATAGCAGCAAATAGAGTTGCACCTGTTATCCCCATAGTGGAAGACAGCGCTGCAATTTATTGAAGATGACATCTGTACAGCACAGGGTCCAGTGTCTACACTGGAAAGTGTATACATATATTCATGGAGTAGTATTCAATGGTTAGCATGTATAAATTATTGATTAATGCAATCTTAATTAACTGAGGGTGCAAGTTGGTAAGTGAAGGTCATAAACACTACAGAGAAGAACATGAAAGTGGAACACCAAATGGTGGTGGCAACTCTAAGTCTTCAGAATAATAGACCTTAACTAAATGAATAACAGCATATTTTTAATTATTAGCATTAATCATATATTATCTTAGCGGTAGATAAATAATGTTCTTCATTTGTCAAAAGCTATAACATAAAATAATGAATTACATGTTTCAATTTTAAAAATATGCAACATAAAACCAAAATATATGTCATAATGGAAGCAAGTACAAATTTTCCCATAGACGGCCATAGTTCAATAAAGAGACTGAGTTAAGCTAAGCTACTGTAAATAACATTGGAAAAGATATAACTGAAGACAACAAGAATCAAACATGTGAATAGTAATGTACTATGTTATAAAATAATGTTTTATAGGGATATAATCTGGCATGCTGCAATTTCATGGAAATATACAAAGATATACATATATCTTTATATATATAGATACATATATATCTGTGTGTGTATGTGTGTATTATATGTATGTATATGTATTATGTCAAAACACCCATATTTTACATAAAGAGTAATGACATGCTATCGCATGTGTTTGTAATGTATTTCATATTTCCAGTAAAGTAAGAATGCCACATCACAAAACTAATGGAAATGTACCAACTACATTTTCTCTTTATCTCTCCTTTCTTTCTTTCCTTTCTCTCTCTCTCTCTCTCTCCTCTCTCTCTCTCTCTCTCTCTTTCTCTCTCTCTCTCTCTCTTTCTTTATTTCATTTTCAAAACATGTTCTTACTATGGAGAATAAGGTAGGAAGGAATTCATTACACAGACCACAAATGTACGCTGATCCTCTTGCATCAGTCTACCAAGTCTTGGGATTACAAGGCACTACAACTGGCTTTAGAATACCATTCTCCTGTGGAATTAGCTAGTATTCCTTAGAAGAGTAAAAGACTGATAGTTAGCCTGAAAGCAAAATTACAAATGAACTTTTGTCATATAATTCCTGTTAAATAAACAACTATCCTTATCTAGAATTCTAGCTAGTCCTAGAGAATCCCCATTATAATATCATTTTTCTTACCCTGTTCTCACTTCCTTTGTCATCATCTATCCCATTCCTCCTAGTCTCCTCGCCATCCCTTCCCTCCATTCACCCTAATTCCTAATTATATACCCTTCTCAGTGAGATTCAAGCATTCCCACTTGGGCATTCCTTGCTACTTAGCTTCTTTAGCTTCTTGAGTCTGTGTTTTCAAGCATGATTGTCATGTACTTTATAGCTATGTCCACTTATAAGTGAGTAAATACCATGTGTGTCTTTATGGATTAGGGTTATCTCACTCAGGATGATATTTTCTAGATCCATCATTTGCCTACAAATTTCATGATGTCTTCTTTCATAGCTGAGTAATATCCCATTGTAGAAATCAACTACATTTTAACTACATTTTCTTTGTTTATTCTTCTGTTGAGGGACACTTGAGTTGTTTCTAGTTTCTAGCTATTATGAATAAAGCTTCTAAAAAAATAGTTGAGCAAGTGTTTTTCTGGTATGATGGAACCATCACTTGGGTATATACTCTGGAGAAGGGTGACACACCAACCCAACCACAAAATTTTTGACCCCAAATTTGTCCTGCCTATAAGATGTGCTATGATCAAGATAGAGCAGAAATTGAGGCAATGCCCAGTCAATGACTCCCAAATAAAGACACATCCTATGGGAGTAAGCTAAACACTGACATTATTAATGGTCTTCTGCTATATTTGGAAACAGGATCCTAGAATGACAATCCTCTTTAAATCCTTCCTTACCTCTTTTAATAGATTCCTCAAGCTCTAGCTAATGTTTGAGTGTAGGACTCTGATTCTATTTGTATCAGGAGTTGATTGAAGTCTCTTAGAGAATTGTTCTAGGATCCTTGATAGGTGCACACAGAGATGGAACCACCAATCAAAGTACATGCATGGAACAGACCTAGAACCCCTATACATATGTAAACAATGTGTAGCTTAGTCTTAATATGAGACCCCTAACAACTAAAGCAAGGGCTATTTGTGATACGTGTTGGCTGCCTTTGTATCCCTTTCCCCTAATTATCTAGCCTCAATAGGAGATGATTTATCTAGTCCTAATGCAACAGGATATGCCAAAAAGGGTTGATATCCATGAGAGGATTCCATGTGAACACAGTGGAAGGGGGAATAGGATGGGAGTTTTGGGGGCAGGACCAGTAAAGAGGATAACATTTAAATCTAAATAAAAAAATCCAATAAAATAATCTCCCAAATGGAGGACAAAGTATTTAATCTATATTTAATTTAATCTATGCCTGTCAGTGAGAAACTTGCAGTTAGATCCTGCAAGTTGTATATAACTTGGAGAATATGTACCCTTGGAGACATTGTTCCAAGATATACAATTGCAAAAGAGAAGTTAAGATATGAAAGAGACACATGCAAAAAAGATTTCTTGAAGTACAGTAAATATATTTGTTTCTACTAAGTATAGAATTTATCTTCACTCCATGCCATATTTTCAACTGATTCTTATTTGTTCTTTATAGAGTTTTCTGAATCTGGATGAAAATTGTTGATGATAGGAATGCTTTGTTGTATGACATGTCTTACACTTTCTTAATTATATATATATATATATATATATATATATGAAAAATATATACATATATAAAAATATAAACATTTTTAGTGTACCTGTATATTTTGTATTTATGTCATATATGAATATATAGTAATAACTGTAAATAAATATGTACTTTATGTATACTTTGTTCATATAGTTCTAAATGTCAGTCATATTGCTATGTATAAAATTATGTACTGTATTTAATAAATGATTAATCATTTTAACTTTATTTTACTAACTTGCATATCCAAATGGATAAGTAAGGTAAGGTACATTATAAAGAGAATTTTAATCATTTCCTAGGAAGTTCATTCACTTACAAAATTTTACATTTAAGGTTAGTCACCCATATTTGCTTTGAAAATTCGTGGTTTTATGTTTACATTTCCTTGGTTTTAAGTTTACATTTCTGAAAAACAATTCCACCCTTTCTGCATGTTCTCTGTGTGTTTATATGTATGTGTTGTTTGTGTGTACATATGTATGTTTGTGTGTTTATGAGTGTGTTTTTGTGTGTGTATGTTTATATATCTTTGAGTCAACCTTGAATCATTGATGTCAAGAAGAAAATATGTGATGCATTATGCTATTTTTAGCTACCATCAAATATTGTGACAAGTATATTTCAATTGACAAAACACCTGTACTCTGTGTCCTTTCTATAATTGGAATGAATATACTGTGGAGATCATTTTTCATTGCCTGTGAGAAAGCAGTACCAGATATTTTATGTCTTCCCTGATCAGTCACAATTCACTGCTTCTGTGAATATCAGAGGATTATGTGACAGCCAATGGTGGCAGAATTTTCCATAAGTTATGTAACAAAATGGACTGTACAATAGAAATTATCTATTGATCCATCCCAGTAGATTTCCTAATGGTTGATTTTTGATGACTTTTATGGAGATTTTGTATACACAGCAATTACAGGTGTATTCAAATAACACCTTTAAACGTGACAGTAATTAGTATAATTTACTCTATGAGCCTCTTAAACAATTATATTTTATATTGTATTTAGCAAAACATGTCTTATTAATTATTCTAAATGGCAAATACTCTGTGCCATATAGTTTAGAATATTTCCCTATATTATTAACAAATATTTTAAATGCATAAATATATTCATCATATATGCTGGTATTTTTTAAAAAAATAAATTCAATCAAATTTTTGGTCACAATTAAGGAGTTTTAAAGCCACATTTTAACTTGTCTGCAATATGGACAAAAGTAAGCTTGACTTTCCAGTGTTGTATATAATTTATCAAAATTCAAGTAAAAACTATAGAAGCTTTAGGGAGTTACAGCTTGTACACAAAAATATATTTAGGACTATTATGTTTAAAAGAAAAAATAAATATTCTTCAAAATTGACTAATAGTTTGAAAGGATTTCTAAAATGATTGAAATATATCTATTAAGGTTCAAATGCATATAGGATTGTAATTTATGTTTCATAATGATTGTGTCTTTATACATCACTGCCTAATATCTTGCAAATCCATTGTTTTGAAACATTGTTTGTACACCTGCTTTACTAATCCATTGAAATAATTAAAATTGAAGGAACATATGGTTATGTGAATTTCATAATGAACATATGACCTTTTATAAAGATATATTAAACAAAACCAAAAGTCCAACTCATGACCATACTTGCATGTGTGTCTATCAAGTCAGTTATTCAAATAACTACATTAATAAATAAACTGTGTACTTCTGTTTATGGTAATGATTCTAATTATTGAGAAAATGGAGGGATAATGGAAACATTTTAATATATTTAACAAATTATTATACTTTTGTTTGTATGTTTAATATCACATATTTAAAAAATGGAGAGGATTTATAAGTCAAAAGTATAGCAAATATTATTGGATATTTTCTACTAATCCCCATATACTATTAGAAATAAGAAATCACCCAAAGAATTTACACTTGGCAACAGCCTTCAATCTTATTATTTACAAGCAGGTAATAGTAGTTTTTAGTTTGCATGTTCATTTCTCATGCACATCATTTTTAAGAATTTATTTACTTGGCTTTAATATATAAGCTTGTAGAGTTTCTTGCACCACATAGCATTTACTTGAAATGGCTAAACAACATTAAATTCTCTAGAAACACAATTACAGGCCATTAGGAGCCACCCACTGTAGATGGAAAGAAATGAACCAGATCCTCTGTAAGATTATGTTTACTCTTAACCACTAAGACATTTCTGCTGCAGTTATTATTGACCATAATGTCCGCTCCTTGCCAGCAGGTCCAAGCAAGAGGAGAGAAGTCTCTGCCAGCTGGGTCTCCCCAGGGCCAAGCAGGATAGCAAGTGTTGATGGTCCAAAAGAAACACACCTAGCTGGGAGTTTTGTTGAAGCAGGAACTCAACTTTATTGCATCAGCCTCTCTCTTATATAAATTTGGAGCATAGGAAGGGGGATTTTTGGTGGGGTAAGATGATGTAGTAGGCGAGGAAGGGTGACAGAGGGTATGGAGTGACTTACAAGGGCCAATTGCAAAGCTTTACATCAGCAACAGCAGGGAGAGGCAGGGGCAAGCAGGTCTGACTGAGTCACCCTGATACAGAAGTAATGAGATAGGTCTCCAAACTCCAGCCAGGCTTAGGATCACCCACAAGGCCTGGAGGTGACAGGGAAGGACCCTAGATGAAATTCCTGAGATTAGGGAGAGGGAACTTATAGAGCCCACTCCCAGAGGAAGAAAGGCACCAAGTGATGGATGGGGTTTCCATCCCATGTCAAAACTCTGACCAAGAATTGTTCCTGTCTGAAAGAACTAGAGGAATAAAACTGGAGCTATCTTGAGGAAAAGAAGGTCCAGCGACAGGCTAAAGTGGAATCCAGCTCAAAGGGCAGTTCTAAGGCCTGGCACTATTAGTGAGGATATGGAGCATTCACAAGAAGGGACCTATCATGACTGCCTCCAAAAGGCCCAACAGGAAGCTGAAAGAGTCAGATGAAAGATATTTGGGAAGAAGCTGAGGAGGAGGCTAACCCTGTAAGAGGATCAGCAGTCTCAATTAACCTGAGAACCCTGAGATCTCTCAGACACTGGACCACCAACCAGGCAGCATAAAACAAGCTGATATGAGACCCCCAACACATATACAGCAAACGACTGCTGGGTCTGGGTTCAGTCAGAGAAGAGCATTTAAACCCATCAAGAGACGGGAGGTCCCAGGAGAAGTCTGGTGGGGTATGGGGTGCTTGGTAGGCATTCTCGTAGGCTAAGGGGTTTGGGGAGGAAGTATGGGAATGTGGAACAGTGAGAGGGTGAACGGGGAGGGAATAAATTCTGGAGGGTAAAATAAATAAAAAAAGATTAAATTAAAAAATTTAATTCTTTTATACAATCTGGTAGGATTGCCATTCATGAGATAAACCTCTGAAATAACCTTAGATATTATTCTTTTAATATTTTTACATGTTCTTTTCTTATGTATTCATCCAGACCAAGGAATGACTACAATCTAATATCTAGACAATCTCTACTTCAGTTTCATCATTGTACTTTATACACATATGTGTAAAAGAAATCAATGATCTAAGGATGTTTTAGTTTAGAGAAAAAAATGTAAAAAAAAAAACAGTAAGCAGTTAGTAACTTTATCAGCACAATCAATTTAAACCAATTGCCTGGTACATGGTATAGATTATATCTGGAAAAGCATGATATCAGTCAAAAGGGCCCACATCCAGCTTCAGGGTCCAGTGACCAGATAGGGTTATATAGTTATATTCTGAAAAATCTGACAAAAAAAACATGTCTATAATTTGGGTGTAAATATTTAACACAGATGAAATCATATCAAAGAAAATCCGGGGACAAAGTATACTGAGGTAAAAGATCCTCTGCCTTTTTCCCAGCAGCTGTCTATGGTTCTACACTGCACTGTTCACAATTCACTCAAACTCTGTTCCTACCTGTTAGAAGACTTGGATTGACTTTTGTATACTATCCTATCATCTGTAATAAATACTTTGAAATTTTTCATTTCAATTAGTATCCTCTAGATCTAGTATAGTTGTCTTATTTCTCTGGTTAAAAACTTCCAAGTACTATATTGAATGATGTGGAGAGAGTAGTCGCCTCATCTTATTCTTGTGTCTGACTGGATTTTATCAGAATTGCTTTGAGTTTTTTCCTTTTCGTTTGTTATTGGATATTGTCTTGCTCTACGATGGCTTTATTACATATATTATTATATATATATATATATATATTTTTATATATATATTTATTTATTTATTATACCACTTGTACTCTGCATTTCTATCCAGGTTTTTTTTATAATGGATCAGGGCGTTATTTTTTTTGTCAAATGCTTT